>CP139509.1:464081752-464425741 GCA_021014915.2 Artemisia tridentata subsp. tridentata | reverse complement strand
CCCTCCCAAATTTAGCCAATCAAATTATGCCAACTCAGCTCAACCTTTCAGCCCTCCCAACCAGCCCTCCCAACCAATTTCACTCGCGCCCATGATTTTCCAGCCCTCCCAAATTTTTAATTTTTCCCCCCTAAACAATTAAACTACACAGTTTATAACTAAAACACATAACATTTTATTAAGAAAGAAAAGTACATAAATGTTAAAAAGGAACAATGCAACATTTTTTTAAAAATAAAAACAAACTAAATTAATTTTTTCAATCGCTGGTGGTTGGTTTGCTGGGTCATCCAGGAAAGCCAAGTCTAGCCTCGATACGTGCTCAGTAAGATCAAACCGGAGACGATGATGGATGTTTTCGTCATGTAACTCCGGTAGTACACTAGGGTCATAAACTACGGGTGCCAGTTGGTCCATTATATGAACCGATGATATTGCCCTCCCGTCGTCTTTTATGATCATGTTGTGCAATATACAACACGCGTAGACGTATTTGGAAATTTTCACTGTTGTCAGTGGCCGGAGAGGATGGTCCCAAATCCTCCATTTCCCTTTAAGGACACCAAAAGCTCGTTCTACATCCTTTCTTGACGCCTCTTGCAGTCTCTTGAATTTTGTATCCTTCGTATCGACTGGATGCCGAGATGCTTTAACAAAGGTGGACCAGTTAGGATAGATGGCATCGGTGAGAAGGTATCCACGTTTGTAGAAGCGCCCATTTACAGTAAATGAAGAGTTTGGCGCCGTTCCATTTCGCTCGGTCAGATACAACGGCGACTGGTTCAACACATTGATATCGTTGTTCGAACCAGGAGGTCCAAAAAACGCATGCCAAATCCACAAATCTTGTGAAGCAACACACTCAATCATAATAGTCGGAACTTTATGATCACCCCTCGTGTATTGTCCTTTCAACCGTTTAGGACAATTCCTCCACTCGACATGTGTACAATCCAGGCTACCAAGCATTCCTGGAATGTGATGTCTTTCTTCGTGCACCTGTTGCACTAGTGCAACGTCGTTAGCTGTCGGCGCCCGTAAGAACTCACGCTTATATAACGCAATGATCGCGTCACAAAAAAAATCAAGTGACTCACGTGAAGTTCTTTCAGCCATGTGTAAATTATCATCAAAGTTATCAGGAGGTTCACCTGTTGAGAGCTGTTTAATTGCTGATGTGCATTTTTGTATCGCTGTGAAACTTTTGTTCCCACTAGCATCAATCCCCTCTTGAAAGTACTGGAAATTTGCTTCAATATCACCAACAATTTTTAGAAACAAACGGCGACTCATGCAAAATCGATGACGAAAAATATGCTCGCCCCACCTTGGTTCTTCGACGAAATAGTCTCGCATTAGTCTTTCGTGCGCGTCTATCCGGTTTCGTTCAATATACGTCCGGGTATCGACAGAGTTTGCCGAGTCTTCAAGATCCTCCAACGCGGCTTCAAAAAATGCAAAAGAACTACCCGTCGAAATATCCGCAAGCAAAATTGGTTCGAATTTAAAACTGGAAGATGAAGATGAAGACATTGTTTGAATGGAAAAGTTTTTTTTTTTTTTTTTTTTTTTTTTTATGCTACGGTACCACAAACAAGAAAGAAGGGGGCATTTATTTGTTTTGATTCCCTTCCAACGTTCCAATTTCAACATCAAACGGTCAAATTTTTTTTGCAATTCCTACCCTTCCAACGGCTTCACCAATGGTTAAAATACCCGGTCACCAAACCGCTCAGCCAACCCGCTGGGCAACGGAGTGGTATTACCAGCGGTATGGGCAAACCGCTGGGCAACCCGCCAGCCACTCCGAGTCCCCTAAAAATAAAATAAATTTTGTTTGTTTTATATTGATTTAATTACTAAATACAAAATTAATACTCCCTCCGTTTCAATTTTATTGTCACTTATTTTTTTTTCGGACGTCCCAAAATTATTGTCACATACCAAAAATAGAAATTGAATAGATAGTGAAGTTTGGTAAAGTTTACTATATTACCATTGGTTGAAATTAATATTGCAAACTTTAAAGAAGTGTTAATTAATTGGTTAATGGTAACTTGTCATTTGGAAAAAAGGTAAGAGAGAGAAAGTAGTGATAGTAACATTTTTTTAAAAGGATGTTTTTTTTGTCCGGTGACAATAATTTTGAGACAAAGAGAATATATTACATTTAACTTTTTAAAAGTTAAAAAAGAAAATCATTTATGGCTAGAATAGTGACACGCCTACAAAAGTCAACAAATATAAATGAAATGTCAAAAAACCACGGAAGGTCCAAGGCTTTTATAAAAATCCATTAAAAAGCGTATGAGACACTGTTACGTAACCCAACTCCTCCAACTAAACAAATTGTATTTCTTTCAAACCATTACTCAAAATCAAAAACCCCATACAAAACGGACCCTAGATAATTAAAAAAATAAAAATAGTTGCTTTAAACGAGCATCGTTAGATGAGATGCACCTTCAAACCCTATTCCGTCTCCATACTTCTTTACATATTAGCAGCAGATAAAGACTTAAAACCCTATCTCCAGCCTCTTATTTTTTGCGCCGACCTCCCACTTCTTACACAAAAAATGGCATTACAACCGCCTCGCATAGTAACTAGAGCAGCTCTTGCACCATTCATGAACAACGGGAATAACTTGGCGAATGTTGCCGCCCACTTCCATTGTAGGTTTCAATTCCCTACTATTATTGTGTATCAATTGTATGTTTATTGATTGTATGTTTTTCTTTAAAAGAGGCGTATCATGATTTTTTTATCTCTTTTTTTTTTAATGTATAGTGAACTTACCGCAACTTCGTGACAAGTTATTGACAATGAATTTGTTCAATTGGTGGAGAGACGGAGGTGGAATGTACAGAATTCATGGAGATGATTTGCCGCTGCCAATATGTACCAAAGGCTTAGGCGGGACTCGTCAGTTTATTGTTCCTAATGATGCAACATTTGTGAGTGTGCTTAACACAATCGAAGCTCAAAACTCTGGGTTAGTGAGAGGAACTTATATTTTGTCCTATAAGCATCATGTTACTGAGTCAACTAACATTATGGTGAGGACGCCTCGTGATTGGTGTACCGCGTGTGAGTATTATTGGAGCTTGAATTGGGCAAGTGGACAACCTGAAATGATTCTTTACATTGATATGGTAGTTGGGCCTGCTAGGCAGCTTCGCGCTATGGAGCAGGTGGATGAGGGTTGGTAATTAGAGATTGAAAACTTTATGATATGGTAGCTGGGCCTGCTAGGTAGCTTCGCTGTGTCTGGGCTTTCTCCCGTTAACTTTTTTTTTTGCGTATATTTTAGTCCGTATGTTTTCTTGTCGAGCTAGACGACTTCAATAACCGATTCCTTCTTAGCATAAAACGATTGCCTATGTTATTAAGCAAAAGACGTTCCTGGCTAATATTAGTTGTTCCGTAGAACAGTTTCAAAATTGCTAGTCTTTTAGGTTGTTACATAGTACCTGCTATTATAGTTTACGTCTAAGTACTAAAAATACTATTTACATCATTCAGTGGTTCTTAGGACAAAAGACACAGCAAGAATCCGTTTCTTCATTCCTGGTGCTTGGCCTTTTTTGTGTTTGGTTCATTGACGGGTTCCTGGCCATGTTTAAATAGTTCTTTGCGAACAGATGCTTTTTGCGTGTCTTTGTCGTTCAGTTTTTCCTGTGTCGCAGTAGTTTCTTCCTTTGTTGGCGGAGTGGATGCTGGCATAATTTTCTTTTGACTGCTGATGTGTTGATCGTACATGTCGGGGGTTGATGATGGTAACGCTTGTGTTGGCTCAACATTGGGCGCCGTTATTAGTAGCGGTTTGTCATTTATGACTTTGTCAAGTATGAAGTCTGGACAACCGATTTTGCTGTTGGCTCCAATGTGAAACTGAAATATGTGTTTTGTTCCTTCTAATGCTTTCAACGACAGACAGTTCATATGGGTTGTTCTCTCCTAGGTCCTGCACTATTTCCTTGCTTTCTTTAACCATCGTGCGCGCCTCAGGGCTGAAACAGGTCAGGGATATTGTGCCAGTGCCATCGGTAATGATCGCTTTGAAACAATAACTGCATAGAAGTTATAGTATCATGTTTATTGTGATTACCAGAATGGTTTTTCTATTTTGTAATACCTGTAGTTTGTTGGGATTTTTGAACCGAGTTCCTGGCATTGTGGATATTGTTAGTAAGGAGATATAATTACTCTAAGTTCTGTATGTAGAAGGTCCTTCTGATGATGCATCTCGTGGTAGGGTCCCCTGTTACCATAAGGTCGCTGACTCGTTGGATGCACCCGCTATAATCTGTTTAGGGAGGATGTGTTTTTTAGGATATGTTTCAGATGCCTAATGAAAACAACACCTATGTGTACCTGTTAGTATTGCGTCTCCTACATCTGCTCTTGATTGAATCTCATTGTACGCGGCAAACCTGAAATGGTGTTTAGGGAAACCGATATTTGGCAAAGGCTGGAAGTTTGTGTATTTTTCGAAATCTAGCGATGTTTGATGACTCAAGTGCGCTGCAATTTTTTGGTTTCCTCGCAGCCAAATCCTGTGATCCTATATGCTGCATCTAGTTGAAGTATTTGGTCAAATTTTGCGGTGTCCCGTACTACTCCACCCTGCCAAAACAGAGCTATGCTTATACATGTTGAGGTATAGGATGTTATTTCTCTAGTCTTAGGTTGCACCTGACGACCTCTGTTTGAATTTTACCTGTTCATCTAGTTGCATACAGCAAAATGCAACCGGCCTTGGGTTTCGGATATTTCCTGCAGTTCGCTTACGGTATACGCCCACTTCTATCGCTTTGTTGATATCTGTGGGCTTCAGGTATGCGACGCTGACTGTTTCTGGCTGCACTGCAATCATCTTTCCTTCACTTTTCGACACCAAACTGGAACTGCTACTTCACGCCATTGTCCTGTGAATTGAGAAATTTTTTATATAAAAAATAAATATAACTCAGAAATGAATCGTAACAATATAATCAGCTATTAATAACTATATACATCAACGTTTTGACTTAAACAATCAAACAGACAATGACATATTATACAATCGAAATAAGCTGTATACCCTCTACCATTTGAACAGATTATAAAAAGGGAAGCATCAACAAAACGATATAAATAACTACTTAACATAGAAAATAAACGCATCAAACGATTATGATAACAATCGATTAAGTGACAACACAAAATACACAGTAGGTCAAAATAAACATATTATGCGTTTTACGTGAGAGCCGGTGTGCACTATGGCCTATGGGGTAGTAGGTGTGCACTATGGCCTATGGGGTAGTAGCTCGTGCGGTATTGGTTCTGATCAGATGTATCAAATATGTAATGCTAAAATCGTGAATGACGTTACATAGAATGGTTGCAAATATGGTATTGCATATTGTTTGGCGTATGTGCCCGGACGTCACATTTCGTCCGGAGCAGACACTCACTTCCGGACATACTAGCCGAAGGGTCAAACGCCGTCATTTACCCAATGGGAAATCACATCAACCGCCGCCACGCCGTCATCCCAGATTTTCCGGGATTGTGTCTCCCACGTGACCTGACACTTACCTACTAGACTAGGCATAGCTCGGCTTGCTTAGTCCCTAGGCAAAACAGGTAACGATGTGTGGGTAGTATAAATACCCCCACCTCATTTATGATTCTCAATAAATACACTCACATAGCATTAACTCTCATTTATTATCTCACCCTTCGTATCAATATACTTACTCTCACGCCGGAGGTTAGTCTTGAGATAAAACCCAAGGCGAGTCTAACGTGCGTGTTTCTTGTGTGTAGGAGCTCATTACCGTCCGGAGGAAATCATCCGAATGATCTTGTAAAGAAGTACGACCCACTCACAAGGTTTTACCTCAACAAATTGGCGTCATCCGTGGGATACGCTATTCAGTCTACTAAAGCATTGAAATGGCCGGTCCCTCATTCCAAACCCCACAGACCGAAGACGGACCCAACAACAACCGCAACCAGCATAACGATGGCGGCTCGACCACTGATTCTCTCAGCCTCCAAGATCTAATCCTTGGCCAGGTAGCGTCACTGATGGAGCTGATCAAGGAGCACAATGCGCGAGGCGGAAGCATTCTCACGCCAATACAGCTCGACTTTGGAGATGGAGATAAAGATCGGGGAAAGGGGAAAATAGACCAAGGAAAAGAGGATGATCTACACAAACCCTTCAAGGAGGTATCGAGGTCACCGTTTACTCGCCGGATCGTAGAATTCTCTGGTCTGAACCACATAATGCCACTAAACATGAAATTCTATGATGGGTCAACGGATCCAAACGATCACCTCACTAGGTTTACCGGGGCAGCAAACCAGGGGGAATGGCCGATGCCGGTTTGGTGTCGCATGTTCCAGCAAACCTTAGATGGAGCCGCGGGAGGATGGTTCGAACGGTTGGAACCTGGTAGTATTGACAGTTGGAATGAGTTGAGGGAGCAATTCTCAAAAAGGTTTGCTCTTCGAAAGAAATGCACAAAAGACCCAACGGAGATTACGAAAATCGTATGGCGAGCTCATGAATCTCTACCGGATTTCAAAGAAAGGTGGACAGACGAAGCTAGTTACATTAGTGGAGCGCCGGAGATCATGAGGATTTCCGCCTTCATGGGTGCACACAAATGTACGGCCCTTGCCAAGAAGTTTTCCGAAAGGGTGTCACGCACGGTCACAGAAATGTTTACCAGAGTAGACGATTTTATAAGGTCAGAGGAAGCTATGTAGTTATCTCGGTCAAAAATCTCGTATCGTTCAAGGTCCGATATTTGAAATAGCGGTTTTCAAGATGAGATATCGTTTTTTAGATATCGGATATTGTTTTTCCCTTAGCACACCGAGTAATAACAATTAAGTTAAACTAAGTGAGCTTATGACTGAAATCAATGCAAAGAATATTTCTAACAGTTATAATACGTGAATATAAAAAAAACACAATATTTTTCAACGTTTAAATTCTTATTAGAAATAATTCCAAGAATCTATTACCCAAGTGTTTTGCGGAATAAACACTTGGGATTGAATAGACAAGGGTTTATGGTGTCTCCTATCGAAACTCAAGTTTTGCTTGAGTGGTAACAATATACCCACTGAGCTATCTCAGTGAGTTGTATACTCTTTGTAGGAGAGAAGTTACTTTGTAAAAGTTCTAAGCTTCCAATATACAAAGCACACTTAACTTCTCTCCATCTGATCTATTTATACACAAGTAATCTAAGTATAAGTGATTAAAATATTGCAAGTTGTTGAGGTAGCGTGTCTGACAATTACAAATAGTAATTGTCATTTCCAAGAACCAATAGGAAAGGGCTAACAAGACTTTGGGAGTTGTTGGCTGACACTCCAAGACTTTTAGCAGCAATAGGGAAGGTTGGTATCTGACAAGAGAAGAGTGTTTGGTTTGACACTTTTATCTTCTCAGATTTTTCCCTTTTGTTCCCGCCTATTCTTCAGGCATTGGTTCCTCAGTCTTCAATCACTTTAATGTTGTTGAGGAGACTGGGGTTCAGTGAGTTCTTGTCCAACACTCACTGAACCATCATCTTCTTCTTCAGCTTAAGTTCTACTCAGGGAGTACCGCCTTCCTGAGAAGTGAATCCTTCTTCTTGAATTTGCCTTAAGCATCCTGAAGATGACTCACTGAGAGACTGTTCTCTCAGTGACTTGAATTGTTCTCGGTTTAAGTTAACACTTAGTTAATTTGTGTCCAAATCATGTTTTAAGTATTCTTGGGTTTTTCTTGACCCAACAATCTCCCCCTATTTGGATATAAATTATTCCTAAGTGTTTTGATCAGTTATGAGTGAGCTAATGACTTCTACTCATACTGAATGTATTAGAATGTAAATAAGGACACTGAAATAATAAAAGCATCATCTTATTAGTATTATTACAAGTCCTAACAAACTAAGTACAAAAGGGATAGTGGGGGTATTCAGGCCGTTTTATCAGTTCAACTTAATACCAAGGGCTTCAAGCTTGGGCTTCTTTGACTGCAGCTCTTGTTGGTCAGGGTGCTCATGGATTTTCTTTTTCAGATCTTGACAAAACTTCACATTTTCAGGACTCTTGAGTGGAGAGGCCATCATTAGAAAACCAAGCATAGCTTTGATCCCTGACAAATCGATATCACTCCACCTCTGGAAGGCTTGGTCTCCGAACTCATCAATGAAGAACAAACCTCTTTTAGGTTGTTCAATGACCACTTTGTTCCTGAAAGGAACACTTTCAGGGAGAGCCCTATTGCAGTCAAGACCAGGAACCTTGATCTCAGGCTCAGCTTCAATCTTCTTTCTTTTTCTTGAAGAAGACTGAGAGGGAGCAGGTTGTGCTGAATCAGGAAGAAGAGATGGAGTGCCAAGTTCCTGAGGTGCAGCTGCCAATCTTTCGTACCTCAGACTCAAGGACTTCAACAGACTAGGGACCACAACATTTGATTTTTTCGCTAATATTGGACCCAACTCATCCAATTCAGAGATCCCGAAGTCGGCGAACCTGAAGGGGGTATGAACATCAAAGTTTCTCATGTCAGCACCTCTGTAGACAGTTACAGTGGCAGGCGTGGTGTTTCGATGAATTTTGACATCAGTGATTGGTTCTGGCTTCAACATGTTAGTCATATACCACTGATATTTCTTAATCCTGTTCTGCCTGATCTCTTCAGCCCTTTTATTCCTTTCCTCCCTTTTCTTCCTGAGAGTGATCATCTCCTCAGTCTGAGCTTTTACAAAAGTCATACCACCCTCTCTTCCTGAAAGATCCTTAGCCTCAAGACCAATCTTCTCAGCCTCTTCATGAACAACCTTAATAATAGCAGGCCTGCTTACCTTTTCTTCCTCCTTTAACTTCTTCTTTGCCTCCTCTTCCTCCAGATAAGCACTGAGTTCATCAGCTGAGAAGTGATGAAGAACTCCATCAATATCATACAGGATCCTGGCTGGTGATTCAGGATCCTTTGCTACCAAGATTGGTGCTGGTTGAGGCTCAGGATCAGTGAGGATGCCTTTGCTTTTATCCTGATGGGTGGAAGAAGCTTCAGGAATCTCCCCTTCAGTGTGAGAAGGAGGTTGCTGGCTTGTGGAAACTTCAGGGACTCCAGTGTCTTTCTCCCCCTCAACTGTTGCTTGAGCCATGGTGATAGCAAGAGTTGGACCCACTGGAGCAGTAGGACCCTTGAAAGCCTTATAGATCTCAGTCATCATTGATTTGATGTCCGAGGTGTCTTGCTGAAGAGTTGAGATCTTATCCTCAAGAGATGCCTGAGAAGCTTCGATGCCTGACATCCTTGACCCAAGAGACCATGCCAAGGATGTTGAAGATTGTGCCCAAGTACCCAGATGTTTTTCCTGAAGACCCAAAGAAGTCCTGATTGAGTCCAAGGAAGAGCTAAGACCCTGAATATTAGAATCCTTCAGTAAGCTGAGAAGATCACTGAATTCAGCTGATTGTTTCTGGTAAGTCTCAGTAGCCTGAAGGACCTTCTTGTTGAGTTCCGGGTCATCCTTGACAGCTGTTTGAATAGTTCCAAGGCTTTTGGTGATGCCTTCAAGAGTAAGATTGAACTTCCTGAGATGAAGATCAATAGCTGTCAGGGAGTTATTGGTGTCAGAATGTATCTCGTTCACATCATCATGATAACTTTCAACATCTGCCTTCAGGTTGGCATAGTGAACAACAGCTTCAGTGTGATGATCGAACATATCTTCAGTGAGACCAGTGTAAAGAACTCTATTGGTCTTGAGTAGGAACTTGACCAATTTTCTTTCAGTGAGGGGAAGAGAGTTATCATACTTTTTGAGGATGTCCCCAGTATCAGAAGAATCAGAAGATTGAGAACCTGACTCTTCACTTTGGTGTGGAGATGACTGATGTGATTGTTCAGGTTGTTCATCAGTTTCCATATCCTCACCTGCCTCAAACACTTCTTCATCACTCTCCTCCTTGAGCTCATCATTAGACTCAAGAAGAGCCTGAAAGTCCCCCATGGACTCAATACCCAAGAATTCAACCGGCTCCTCTTTATAAAAAGACTCGCCTTTGGTTTGGCCTGGTCCTGACCCCGTTGTCATAATAACTGAGTGGGTTTGCTCAGCCTGACTAGCCATAATAACTGGGGTAACACCAGCCTGGCTTTTGGGGGCAGTTCCTGAGAGAATCGGACCGCCTGAGTGGTTTAAGGGTTCCGTATCAACGGGTTGTTTCTTTCCCTCTGAGTCTTTGTCCCCCTTAGCACCTTCAACCACTGATGGGTGTTTTCCAGTGGTATCACTAGGTACTGATTGTGAAAGTTGGTGGACCCCCTTCCCATCAGGATTGTGCTGTCCTTTTGGGAATTTAGGGTACTTTTCTCCCTGAGATCCTGAGGGTGATTGCTCATGAACGTTAACGGGATGTGAATGTTTGTGGGTCCCCTTCTCAGTAAGGTAGTGCTGCCTTACCGAGGATTTAGAACCCTTTCCTCCCTTGGGAACTGATTGTTTTTTGACAGTTCCTTCATCGGGATGTGAGGGGGGAATGGTTCCTGATCCCTCTGACTTGTTTATGTCAGTGGAATCATGTGGAAAGGGTGTGCCCGAGGTCACTGAGGATGATTGCTCAGTGACCTCCGTTGGCCTTTGTTTTGTGGTCAAGAGGGTCTCAGAAATGGGTGTCTCAGAGGTCTCGGCCTTTTTCAACCTCTTTTTAAGGTTGAGTTGGTTTTGAGGATCAGTCTTAGTGGTGAGTGGCTTGGGTCTAACCACCTGGCTGGACTGACCCTTCTTTGTCTTCTTCACCTTTTTGATCGGTGAAGGAACTGGTGAGACAGCGTCTTTACCCTGAATGACTGATTGCATGTATTCAGTCAGGGCAATATTTGTAACCTCACTGATGCCACAAGTGAAGTTTGACTTATGCAGGACGTCAGGCTTCGTACCTTCTGCATCAGGCCTCACGTAGTCAGAACCAAGTAGGTCCTGAAGCACACAGGAAACAAATCTAGGGTAGCACATATGCCTTTGCCTAAGTTTTCCTGAAAGCTTGGCAACAAGGTCTCGGAAGATTATTCCTCTGATGTCAATTTTTGTACCCTCAAGGAGACTGAACAGCATCAATTATTGTGATGAGTTCAATTGTTCCGTAGAGGATTTATTTCCACCCAGGACCTGAATGAAAAATGTCATCAGTATCCTCCAGATAGGATGGAACCATGTTTTGACTACTGGAGCTTTCTCCAATAAGCCTCCAGCAGATGTTGTAGGACGTCTGGGGTCGTGGGGTGCTAAAAAGATCAGTTCATTCTTTATGTTCTGATCAGTAGGGTTGGGTGCAAACGCTTCAGCAAAGTCAAGGCCTGTGGCTTTGATGAAGGTTGAGTAGTCAAAGGAGAGGGTTCTGCTCCCATTCATCACCGTGAAGGTGATGATTGACTCTTTGGTGTCTTTTGGGCTGGTAGCCACAGCCGTGCACCAGAATTCCCTCAAATAGTCATGGTAGATGACTGAGGGGGTGTGGGTGAAAGCCTTTGCAAGAAAACAATTACGAAGAAATTTCATAACGTTCTTGTAGGCTAGGTAGTTTTGTGGATAAGAGAAATTTCCTACCACATTGTTCTTTGTTAGGTCAACGTCCCCAGTGAGGAATTCCACATTGGGGGCGTATGTGATAGCTTTAGTAGAAGCCATTTGTGGGTAAGTCTGGGTTTGACTAAGGTTTCTGGGTTTCTAAAGCTTAAGAATACACGCACGATTTGTTTTTGAGAATTAAAAATGGCAGAGTTTTGCTTAAGATTCTATAAAAACCTGTGTGTGTTTCTTTTGGTTGGGTTATTTATAGGGAAGTGGAGATGGGGGTGTTTTAGGCATTTGAGCGGTCTTTATTTAATTCAAAAAGAATTATTAGAAACTATTTTGAATAAAATATTTTGGGATCCGCATTTAATGCCAACACTCCACTTTTCCCTGGTTTGGCACAACAGTCAAGGTGAACAGTTGAGCAGTTCTGCAAAAGTGTAATTTGCAGAGATGAGTCATCACATATCTGTAATGTGATTGGAGAGGCATTTAATGCCAAGTGGGAATGTGGTGGCCCAGAGGTGGAAGCCAGAAAGGCAAAAAGAACAAATATTCTTAAATTAAAAATGAGCTCAGTTACCAACCTCGGACATTTACTAACTAGATACTTAGAGCATTTAAGTTAGTATTTAATGTCTCTTTTCAGGGCCCTGAATGACTTTTCATTCAGTGATGGTTTTTCAGGGACTTGGGATTAGTCACTGATGATTCAGGAATATGGAATGATTCCTGAGCTACAAGGATTCAGGAACTTGGGTTTAGTTCCTGAACCCTAAAGATTTCAGGAACTTGGGTTTAGTTCCTGAGGTTGAGGATTCAGTGATTTGTTTTCACTGATGTACACATTGAGTCAGGGACCTGAGGTTTTAAGAATTTACACTTCAGTTGGAAGGATTCAATCAATGGACTGATTCTCGATATCCAACATTCCTAATTCAGCTTTCAATCTTGTGAAAGTTGGTTCATCCAAAGGTTTGGTGAAGATATCAGCTAACTGATATTCAGTAGGGATGAAGTGTAATTCAATGTCACCATTCATGACATGGTCCCTGATGAAATGATATCTAATATCAATGTGTTTTATTATTTGATGAAGAACAGGGTTGTTTGAGATTGCAATTGCACTTGTGTTATCACAAAAGATGGGTACCATCTTATACTGAATTCCATAGTCACTGAGTTGACTTTTCATTCAGAGTACATTTGCACAACAACTAGCTGCTGCAACATATTCAGCCTCAGCTGAGGACAAGGTAACTGATTGATTCTTCTTAGCACTCCAACAGACTAGTTTTCCACCAAGAATTTGGCAGGAGCCTGAGGTGCTTTTTCTGTCCATGTTGCATCCAGCATAGTCAGAGTCTGAGTATCCTTTAAGATCAAGCCCTGAGCACTTTGGATAGTATAATCCAAGGTTTGGAGTGCCTTTCAGGTACCTGAATATCCTTTTCACAGCAGTGATATGAGATTCTCTTGGGTCAGATTGATATCTGGCACATAGACATACTGAGAATTGGATATCAGGCCTTGATGCAAGTAGATACATCAATGATCCTATCATTCCTCTAAAGAGAGTTTGATTTACTGGTTTACCAGTGAGATCAGGACCAAGATTGTTTGGGGGGACCATGGGAGTTTTGACTGAGGCACAGTCACTGAGATCATACTTCTTCAGTAGATTCTTTACATACTTCTCTTGACTAATAGTGGTTCCTCTATCAGTTTGCTTGATCTGTAGACCAAGGAAGTATGTCAGTTCTCCCATCATGCTCATTTCAAACTTCTTTGCCATTAGTTTTTCAAATTGTTTGCAAAGTTTGAAACTTGTTGAGCCAAAGATGATGTCATCAACATACACTTGTACTAGTATGACATCATTATTTGTCTTATAGACAAATCATGTGTTGTCTATCTTGCCACTTTTGGGACCACAAGTCGCTTTCACAATTTTTTGTCTTTTTCCCGTTTTGGCTACAAACCAACATTGCTTTTACAGGTTGGACAAAACGCCCCCAAGAATCAACACAAATCGTTGACATGAACATTATGACACAAACGGCTACCAAGAACAATCCACCAAAAACCACACTTTCAATGCAAGCACTCCACGACCACACATTAGACCAACAAGACAGTTTTGATGAGAGTGGTTCGAACCAGGAAATAAAAGTTGAGACCAAATGTTTTAAACACCACAAATAGGACCAACAAAAATTGTTTCACATATATTAACTCATAACACAAATCAAATAAAAGTTGTAGAATATTTGATTTCAATAACTGTCGTGAAACACACAAAGCACAGTCAAGGCCCACAGTCAAAAGCCCACACAAATACTAACAAACTTTCAATAACAGATTTTTTGTGGTAGGAGCAAATTATAAGAATATGATTCGAACAAAAAACAGATACAAAGCAGTTTAAGCAAAAAGGTTCGAACCAAACAATAAAACCGACACACAATCAAATCAATCGAACCTAACCATGGCTGTACATTGATAACATCTGAGTGTGGATGATTGGTGTTTGGTTTAATTGATCCATGTAAAACTAAATATTGATTGTGTGAGGATGATTCGGAGATGTCTTGGTTCATCGGAAGATTAGATCCATGGTGGATAGAACTAGAGTAGATGAAGTTAGACGAGAGAGATGAGAGAGAGGAGAGAGTTAGGAGAAATTGTTATCAATTAGCTTTGTGTGTAAATTGTGGACAAGAGTTCACCTTCCCATGTGTGGGAAGGGGTATTATATACTTACTAATATTTGTGCCCTAGTGGGCTGTAGAGTGAGCTGACAGTGGGGAAAGCCCGACCCACTCCACAAATTAAATACGACTAATACTATTAATACGAATACTAATATTACTAAGCAAATATAAATAAGCCTACGAGCTATGTAAATGCTAAATAGATACTCGGGGTGACCGTGCCTTCATCTAAATATTTATATTCCTAACAAACTAGAAATTTTTTTCTTGAAATTCTTTCTTAGAAAAAAAATTTTCCGAAATTTTTTTTTCCATTTTATTTTTCAGGAATTTTTTTTTGAAAAAAAAAATTAGGAAATTGTTTTAGAAATTTTTTTCCTGAAATTATTTTCAAAAAAAATTAATTTTCGAAATTTTTTTTTTAGAATTTATAAATTTTTTTTTACAAATTTTTTTTTTAGAATTTATAATAATTTTTTTTAGAATTTGTAATAATTTTTTTTCGATTTTTTTTTGAATTTCTAATAATATTTTTTAGAATTTTTTTTTTAAAAATTTTTGTTTTTAGAAATTATTTTCGAAGAAAAAAATTTAGAAATTTTTTCGAAATTTTTTTTTTAGAAATTATCCACGTGGCAAGCCACGTGGCATGGGCAGCTGAGTTGTACATTGACACGTGGCACGGACAAGCTGATTTGGCATGTGCAGCAATCGAGTACACATAATAGTCGGATTTAGAATGTTTGTTACTTTATTTGAAAAAAAAAAGATCACTACACAGAATTAGAAAAGGTGTCAAGTTTACTACATTTTGGTGGTATTAACCCTAAAATAAATAACAAGCATAACAAGTTTAAGTGTTATTTAGAAAACAATGAATTTAAGTTTCAAATCCATATTTAAAGTTAGTTAAACTAAATCATAAGACTTAGTTTAAAAATTGTTTGTGTTTCATTTCAACTTTTTAGAAAACAATTTGCAATTTACATACAATCATAGCATATACTCAAGCATGCAACACAGTAACAATTACAGCATAATAAGATAGAAACCATTTGTAGTCAATACGGTATAGCCAGAATGTATTGTTGGGCTAATTTGAAGTTGACTTAATAATATTAATGTATTGTTGGGCTAATTTGAAGTTGACTTAATAATATTTTAAGCATATACTGTTAATACAAGGAGTAATACAGTTTTTTTTTTTTTTTTTTTTTTTTTTTTTTTTTTTTTTTTTTTTTTTTTTATGTGTGACTTTAGTATGGCAAAAATTACCTGCAAAACGCAAATCCAAACGCCCCCCTAGTAATCACTAATTATGATGGCAGGGTTTTTTTTAAAGTCAATCTCAATTATTTCAAGCCCATGAATAATCCTTCAATTGGGGTTTTTGAAAACATCAATTTCTTTTCTTTTTTGAGATGCGTACTTCTTTTAATTGTATGCAAATGTACTCGATAAAAGTAATTGTGAATCATCATTTGCATATTCAGTGGTCTCTGAATATAATGACTGTCTATCTGATTGATCTTCAGGCAGAAGACTTTGTAGACGTTTGATACTCGTTTTCGAAAACTTTATTTTAAACAGACGGTTCTATGGTTGCAGCGTGTTCATTCTGCCGATATACCACACATATATTAATTCCAATTTTTTTTTTAAAAAAAAAAATTAAAAAGACTTCATACCTGAATTTATGAACAACCAACCCATAAAATTTAGTCTGCATAACTGCATTTTGAGCAGTGGAAAATCACAACCTCTTTAGCCACTCCTCAAATCACGAACCGCCTGTTCTATGATTGCTTGATCAAGGTCTGCAAAATGCTCATATCTAAGTATGTAACTGAAATGGTCATATCTACGTTTTTTTCTACAAAAGGGGTCCAGTCAAAACATGCTTTTACCTTCACGATACACATATTTCCATGGGTTTTTGCTTCTGGTCCTTCACTTCTCAGCTTTCGTTAATAGAAGCAGACTGCAAAGACACACTTTCCTTGAATAAGCTGTTACAGAACAAATTTTCGTCAGTTACATACTTTATATCACAATTCGAAGATGAGCAACTCTAAAACCATAACAAACTAAGCAAATTAAAATACCACGCTTAGATATTATTAAAATAAAATCGCCCTTCATCCTCTTCCGTCGACCAAATTAAGCAAAATCGCACCACCACTAATAATAATCATATCACAGTATATGTACAAACTACAAAAGCGCCAATAACAAAACAAAAGCGACAGGATGATAATAGTAAAGAACAGATGAACTACCGAATCATGTGTCATAGTAATTAGTCCAAATAAGCAATCCCAAACACCCCTGATGTTAAAAGCTGGCTACTTCATAAAGCTCAACATGCACCTCTACTTTCCAAAACAATGGATCCTCACTATGTTAATGATTTTTATATTTTTGGCAAACATCTGTGTCGCATTTATGGCCGGCTGTAAAGGCCGGTCTCCTTCTTGGATTAAAAAATAATTAAGGTTAAATGCCTAGAAATAAATGTTTTTCCCCCCTAAAGAGCGAATTAGAAGTTTACGCATAAGAAAACAATTTAAGTGAATTTTGATCCATTTGACCTATTTTGTATTTTAAATAAGTCTAAGATATTGATCAAATTCCTAAAAAAATCCAATGCAGAAATTTTTTTAAAAGTTACAGCAATTTCTTACCTGCTGCATATCTGATTATTTAGACCAGAGATAGCGGCAAAAACGTAGTGACAATAAGTTTTTGCTAAATACTCTTGCCTGATTCAGTTGATGCTAATAACTTACCAACAAAAAAGTAACACGAAGCTTCTCTCTTTAGGCTTTCAGCCTTAAGGTGTTCATTCCTTGACTGTGATTCCCGTTACAGAAGTGCTTTATGAATGTTGCTATGGCTCTCTCAGCGAGGTTAGCGACCTGAAGGGAATTCTTGGCTAGAAGGTTGAGCGCAACATACAAAACGAAATATCTATATTTTATATTCTAATATACCTCATCAGATTGGCCCATGTAAGATTCTTCAATCATTTGTATGTAAGCGTCCATTGCATTTCTCATTGGGATCTGCGCTACCAATCTAGGTTAGCAATTGAACACCTGGATACACATATAAATGTTTTTATTAAAAGTCCCTAACATTATCATATTTCTTGATTATCTTGAAGAAGGCCAACTTAAAGGCAAGAACAAATTCATTTAAAATTTGCAGTCAAGAAATAGGCTATGCTTATCTGTAGTTCTTTAGGTACTGAAGCTTTTCATAGAACTCAATAAAAGCCTGCGTTAACTTTCCCTGTGCTTCTTTGAGTTCATTTTTTTTTTGTGACATGCATACACAAAAGATATTGGTTACTATGCGTTGCAAAGACCGATAATATAAATTACCAAAAGTTTTCGAGTACTTCCCGAGCTAAGCAGGTATATTGAATTTGTGACTATTGATGTGGCATTAGACTATCCTGTAATTTCCACCAGTTTCTTCAGGTATTCCTTGTAGTAACAAAGGTGGTTGTGCAACGAAACTGTAACCTGCTTCCGTTTTTCAGCAATTTTGCATAAGAGTGGTAATTTCATTTGGTTCAAGTAAACATAGATTCAAGATATATTGCATCGAGAACACATCAGTATCTAAGCCGACTCAACCCGTTTAGGCATACTTAAACTATTCATGTTACTGAAATCCAACCTATTTGATTATTTCCAAAAAAAAAGACAGTTATGTATTTCCTACAACCCGATTATTTACAGCTAAAAATAAAACAATACGGTTGCATGAAACCCTCGATTACCTCTAATGTGCCCCACTGAAGACGAAATCAAATTTAGTTTTACGCCAGCAAAAGAATGTTCCTGTATCTGGTGTAATTCCTTCGTACAACACTTGAATTCTTGCCAAACCAAAATGTCTTCGGCCACCTCGACATCTTCTTCTACAACATATATTGAAAAGATATTAAATATTGTCACAAACAAACTTGGATGTGTTATGATGATTCTAGCTTTTGTCATTTGCAAGCGCAAGTCATACCAAACGCCCCCTTATTACTCGGAGTTACTTCAGCCAAAAAGTATGTTTTAATGCATACAACTTTCTAAATAGTTTCACTAAAAAATTAAGCTAATAACCGCATTTATTATTGTTTTTGTAATAACGATGTGACAAAATATGTTTTCTTTAGACAAACAAAATACTGTTTGTGGTTTAAACCAACCCTTCATGAATAGACCGAAAGGACCCTTCTGGTGACTTAAGGTTCAACTATGGTCTATATTAAGTTCTAGAAACGCAGAACTTTTTGCGTAATAAGTTGCTCCAAAAGACTTGAGTATACCATAAAAAAAAACCTTTGAGGTTCATATATATAAACCATTTTGTGTTCTGAAGATGGTCAAGAAGGTGACAACACACGTCCAATGCACGTGGCTAATGAAATTTCAGCTTCATCTACTTCCAGTACCTTCGCTTCATTTACTCTAACTGAATTCCTAACCATCTGTAAAATTAAACAAATAAAAACAAATAATTGTTTATGAAATGCTTAAACGAAAATGAAAATGAGAATGATAATATAAAGTGCAGGGAAAAAGTTAAGAATGAATTAACCAAACTTATCTTGTGCTGTCCATCAGGAAGTTTTTTCTCGCCGATTTTAGCTTCTCTAATAGTCGTCTACTGCGTGCAGTGGGTTTCTTGTCTGTAAAATGATGCAAAGAAAGAAACGCAAATTTAGACCAGGTTATTGTATCTGGTGATTGAATCGCTTATTAATTATGGTTTCATGCTTATAATAAGTAGAAAAACAATGTTTCGCTTGCAAAGCGAAACTGACTATCTAAAAAAATACTTATTTTCAAGCAGAAAACATAATGAATCCCAAAGATCCCCGTAACGGAAAAGAAACTAACATATTAAAGGGGTGTTTGTGTTAGGTTACTAAGATATGTAAAATTCAATATAAACTCACATTTTTCGGCATATTATATTGAGTTTATGCACTTGCGCTGCACGTTCATGGTTATAGGCAGTTTATAATCCGTAAACGGAGAGCTTTATTGGCTTTTCAAATGTTAGTAAGCGGATATGCCCATAAAAAGAAGCAAATCGAAACATCCCTTTTGATGCAAGTTGAACTCCAAATGATTGATCTAACTATCACTCCTTTTAAGTACGCTAGCATTAGGAAAAGCGTAGAACGGCTTCCTGCTATATGCAGCCTCAACAAACTAATCTTCACTGGTTGCCTGCAAATATAATATGCAATTAATATCAATCCAGTTAATTTTGAGATTCAAGAATGCGATAAACGATGGGCATACCTCAACGTTTTCTAGTTATTCATCGTCCATCCCAACCATTTTCAAACCATGGTGAGCGAACATAAGTCTAATACAGTAAGCTACATCTGAGAACTGGTGAACAAAGAAAACTTTAATTACGATAGTGTGCATTACTAAAAACAAAATAAGGTTTACCGTGTCACCTGCACAAACGCACCCTCATTCCCATAAAACCCATACAAACCAAAAACAAAAAGTAACATTTAAGAACTGAACATTTGAAAGTGGGGGAAGCTTTTACAGTTTCAGTGAGCTTTGTAAGGCCAGTTTGTTTTCGTATCGCGTTGATTCTCTCATTTTTTTTTAATTTGATTCCACTCTCCGTGACCTTAACTCTTTATCCAAAAACTTTGGTGAGCGCGTATCATCATATAGCAATCTGTATTGGTTGAACTCCTAATGCTCTAGCCGGCTGATGGAGCTGCATAAAAAACATGAAAGAAACGGCCTACATTAACAAAAAAATGTCATTATTAATGAGGCTGCACCAACTTCACCATCGACTGTAGGTATCCAAATTTTCAAAACATGCGCCATTTTCCTTTACACTGAATAAGGCAAAACGTTGTAGGTGCCAACTAAAGTACTCAGCATATATATATATATATATATATATATATATATATATATATATATATATATATATATATATATATATATATATATATATGTAGGATCGAGAACTTCGAGCTTGATTGAGCTTGGTATAAACAAGAACCTCTGTATGCAATACAAGTGTTTATGCGGAAACTAAACAGCAAGTATAATAAAGAAGAAAACTCTAAACGACAATGATCCTCTATGGATCAAACTATGAACTAAGAATTGTTTATTGAATCTTGAAAACGTTAAAGGTGTCTAAACTCATAGACGGATATATCTTTTATACTAACAAGATGACCTAAGATGACCTAACCCTAATCCGTTCTACAAGTAAACGTGTGAAGAGATAAACAACAATCTCTTCTAAAAATAAATCTTAACAAACATTCTAAATATACGGATAACAAATAATACTATCCGCAGCAACCATACTATCGGCAGAAACAAGATAACACTGTCGGCAGCAATGAGCTTTCAGCAGGAACCAAAGCTATCGGCAGGAACCAGCTTAACACTATCGGCAGCAACAATGAAACTCTTATTTCCCAGAGATCCTAACAATCCTCCCCTAATCTTGAGGTTGACTAGGTTAACCTGCAAGATTCCAATGTGATAGAGCTTGTAACTTCTCAGGCTTGAGGACTGCGACTTAGCAGCAACAATATTGAGTAACCAGCAGCAACATCCATAACTTGCAAGATCCCAGCTTCTATAGCATCCAGCATCAACTTCAATAGTTCAGCAGGAACAAGAAATCTTCTTCAAAACATGTATACTGGTCACCATTACTTGCACTTGAACTTGGCTGCTACTATGACAATATGTACATCAAATCACTTTAAGTTTCATACTATTCTCATCACATCCAAGTGTGTTAACTCCTGTGAGAGGTGAATCATTGAAAATTAATGGATTTGATGTCTCTTTACCAATAGCCATCACTACTGGAGTAGCCAATGTTTAGGTGTATTAGACCATGGTACATTGATAACCATCTGATTTAGTAGCAAATCAGCAACTATAAACGGATTTGACTTGTCTTTACCTGTAGCCGTTTGCTCAGGACTAGTCAATTCTTAGGTTACAGCAAACCTTGGTGAATTGAAGACCAAATATGGATACCAAGTGTCTTTACCACAAACCATACTTTTGTGGACTAGCCAATCCTTTGGATCCCATAAGGGTTACATCCATGGTGAATTGAGAACCATTTTCAACTCTCAGAAATAAATCATGGGTGAGTTGAAGTACCCTATAGCTTTGAGCAAGCTATTACAGCTATCAACGGATTTGATTATCACACCAGAGCCGTACCCTCATGGTGAGCCAACTCTTTCTTGTCTGCAAGACATGGTGAGTTGAGCACCATTTATTGTGCAGGTGTAAACACCAACACTGTACCTGCAAGGTGTTGCTGAAAACCAACTTATTAGCACACAAATATACAAATTTTTTTTTTTTTTTTTTTTTTTTTTTAAACTAAGAATCACACCAAAATAAAAGAAAATAAGAAAAGAAACAAAAGAAAGAAAGAAAGATAGAAAATATACAACAACAACAAACATCCTCCCCTTAAGCTTCATCCTCCCCTTAATCTGCATTCCTCCCCTTAAGCTCAGCAACTAAGGATTTACCATCCCAATATGGACCACCAAATGTTTAAACCTTGGTCCATCAAAAGCCTTGGTCAGCAGATCAGCAACATTATCATCTGTGTGAATCTTAACCACCTGAATAAGATGCTTCTCATAAGCATCTCTTATGAAATGATGTTGAATCTCAATATGCTTTGTCCTCTGATGATAAACAGGATTCTTAACAATACACATAGTACTTTGATTATCAATAAAAATCTTAGTGTTCATGTAATTGAACCCATAATCCAACAACTGATTTTGCATCCAAAGTACCTGTCCACAGCAACTAGCAGCAGCAACATACTCTGCCTCAGTAGAAGATGTAGCCACTATAGTTTGCTTCTTGCACTACCAAGAAACCAACCTCCTACCCAGAAACTGACAACCTCCTGTTGTAGACTTCCTATCAAAGTTAGCCCCAGCATAATCACTGTCACTATATGCTTCCAACACAAAAGGAGAATCTTTAGGATACCAAAGACCCATCTTTGGCGGTCCTCTTAAATACTTGAAGATTCTCTTAACAGCATTTAGGTTAGAAGTCAATGGTGTAACCTGATGTCTAGCACATGCACCAACAGCAAACATGATATCAGGTCTTGAAGCTGTCAAATACATGAGTGATCCAATCATGGACCTATAAAGATGAACATTAACTGCAGCATCAGGTTCATTATTGGACTTAGGCTTTGGACGTTCAAAAGGAGTTGTAGCAACCTTCACATTTTCCATATCAAATTTCTTAAGCATGTCATAAACATACTTCTCCTGGCAAATAAAGATTCCATCTGGTTTCTGCTTAACCTGAAGACCCAAGAAGAAAGTCATTTCACCCATAGCACTCATCTCAAATTCACTCTTCATCAATTCTTCAAACTCCCTGCACCAGGCTTCATTAGTGGAACCAAAGATGATATCATCTACATAAACTTGTACCAGGATGATATCTTTGAAATTCTTTCTTATAAAAAGAGTTTTATCAATAGTCCCTCTTCTGTAACCATGTTTAAGCAAAAAGGCTGATAACCGTGCATACCAAGCCCTTGGTGCTTGATGAAGACCATAAAGTGCTTTAACCACTTTGTAAACCAAATTAGGATTCTGAGGATCCACAAACCCCTGTGGTTGAGTAACATAAACCTCTTCCTCAATCCTGCCATACAAAAATGCACTCTTCACATCCATCTGATATACTACAAACCCCATAAAGGAAGCAAAAGCTAAAAACAATCGGATAGCTTCAACTCTTTCCACTGGTGCAAACACCTCATCATAATCAATCCCCTCTTTTTATCTATGACCTTGAGCTACCAATCTAGCCTTATTTCGAACCACAATACCCCTAGCATCCCTTTTATTCTTTAGAATCCATTTAGTCCCAATAGCATGCTTTCCTGCAGGTAAGGGCACCAACATCCATACTTTCTGATTCTGGAACTGCTGCATTTCCTCTTGCATAGCCTCAACCCAATCATCATTAGCAAGAGCCTGAGCTATGCTAGTTGGTTCAACTTGAGATAAGAAACAAGCATACAGACAATGTAAGTAATCAGTATGATTGTTCCTCAACTGATCCTGTATATAACTGAGAAACGCAGATTCTCCAAACTTGGGTTGATGTAGCTTGCTTCTTGTCTGCACAGGGGAATTTATATCTCCAAGAATCAAAGACTGAGGATGAACTGTATTGATCCTCTTGGTAGCAATTGGATTAACTTCAATGGAGGATGCCTGATTAGTTATGGAGGGGTTGAAGTCATCATCATATGAAGAAGAAGTGAAAATTCCAGTTCTGGACTGATGATGAGGATCATTCAGCTTATCTTTTGAAGAGACTGAGTTTCCAAGATCAGAAGGAATTGGAAATCTTTCAGGAGAGTTAACAACACCCAGAGTGTCCACAGATGGAGAAGGCACAGGAACATCAGCAGAAACCCTAGAAGGTTTGGCAGGAACAGATCCTCTTTCAGCAGGAATGGGATCAGCAGGAACATGAATACCACCAGTTGAATTCAGTTGTCTTCTAACTTCAGCTTCAGCCTTTCTCAGAATCTCCTCTGTCTCTTTAGAAAATCCAGAATCAAACATCTCAGCAGCTCTTTTGGCATTAAACTCTTGTCTTTGAAGCTTAGCAAGATCTTCTGCATAACTAGAATCACCTCCAGCCATATCAAAAGAATCCTTGAGCTTTGAACCTGAAATGTTGTTAGAGGGAAAAGAAGGAACAACTATAGGTCGTTCATCACTCTCTACATCAGAATCATCATCTGAGGTACCTGCATTGTTAGTTTGAGAGACATTTGTACCAGCAGATAGATTTGATTTGTATCTATTATAACCCAAGGTGTCAGATAGATAATCCAGATCAAAGTACCACTCTTGGACCAGCACCCTGCAAATTAGGTTTATCTTCAAGATATCTTAAGTTGAGAGTCTCTTCTATTCTCTTAGAGGACAGATTATAAACCCTATAGGCTTTACCATGAGCAGAATATCCAACTATAAACCCTTCATCAGCCTTCCCATCAAACTTGCCTAGGTAATCACTAGTGTTCAAAATAGTGACATGACATCCAAAAGGCTTAAGGTAACTAATGTTTGGAACCTTCCCAGACAAAAGTTCATAAGGTGTTTTATTATGAGGACTAGTAATAGATACCCTATTCAACACATAACAAGCAGTGCACACTGCTTCAGTCCAAAACATAGTAGGCATCTTAGATTCAGCTAACATAGTCCTAGCTGCTTCTATCAGGGTCCTATTTTTCCTTTCTGCAACCCCATTTTGTTGTGGAGTTCTAGCATTACTATAGTCCCTTTTTATCCCCTTAGTCCCACAGAAGTCAATAAGATTAGAGTTCTTAAACTCTGTGCCATTATCACACCTTATAGACTTAACCTTTTTACTTAGCTGATTTTCTATTAAGGCAATAAAATCCCTAAGAACTGGATAAGTTTCATCTTTAGTACCCAAAAAGAAAGTCCATGAAAACCTGCTAAAATCATTTGTAACCACCAAGCAGTAGTTCTTATGGTCAATACTTCTGATAGAAGTAGGACCAAAAAGATCCATATGAAGAAGCTGCAAAGGCTCAGAGATGTTGCTCACAGCAGTTATGGCTTTGTATGATGCTTTGTGCTGCTTTCCTTTGTTGCAGGCAACACAATCATGCTCATTAGAGAAGATCTTCATAGGAAGCCCTTTCACCAACCCATTCTTAGCCAACTTGTTAATGGTCTTGAAATTCACATGGGCCATTCTTCTGTGCCATTTCTTAGACTCATCCACAGAAGCTTTTGCAACCAAACAAGCAAGAGATCCCTCAGGCTGAACATCACTAAGATTGAAGCTATAAAGATTGTAAGTCCTAGGAACTTCAAGTTCAACCTGACTTTCATCAGGCAGCTTGAAGTCTTTGGACAACACAAAGCAATCATTCTCAGTGAAGAGAACACTGTTCTTCTTGTCACAGATTTAGGAGACAGAGAACAAATTGAAGTATTGAAGTTCCTTCACATAAAGTACATCTTCAAAGTCCAGCTTAGCAGTCTTGATAGTTCCCTTCCCAGAAATTATTCCATCTCCTCCTCCAAATGTCACAGTACCTCCATTCAAAGGTACAAAGTCATGCAATCTATCCAAATTCCCTGTCATACTCCTGGAACACCCACTATCAACAATTCCAACATCTTTGCTTCTAAAAGGAAAATCCTAAGAGAAAGAATACATATACAACATTAGATACAAGAGAGACTCAAGCCATTGCTGACTTGAGCCTGCCTAGTGGATCAATAAGAATTAAACCCTGGAGATTGATGAGATCCACCATTGATCTTGGACCCCATTTTCATATGTTGGTTATTGATTTTCCAAGAACAACCTGCTGAGGACTTAACAGCAGTTTTCCATCTTGCCCCTCCCTTATTTATGGTGTCAAAACAAACAGGTCTCAAATTATTTTGAAAGTAAGAACTAGTAGGTTTTCTGAAAGGTCTAGCCAAATTGCTTCTCCAACCAGCAGGATTGATCCTACTGGCAGGAACTGAATACACAGCAGCAACAGGCTTATCGGCAGGAATGAACCTATCAGCAGCAACAGGCTTACCAGCAGGAACTGGCTTGCCAGTAGCAACTGAGGTTCTCCTTGCTGCTTGAGGAATATAGGGGGGAATATCATTCACATTTTTCCATACAAACCTATTTTGACATGCATTCAAACCCATCTGTTTCTCATAATAGTCACAATCTTTAATAAGATGATCATAACTACGACACACAAAGCAAGATTTCTTTCTAGGGGCCTTTTTCTTAACAATAACTTTCTCATTGCACACAGAATTATTCAAACCAACACATGAAACAAAATTATCCTTAACACAATGAAAACCACAATCATAATTGTTTGAAACAGAACCACAACTAGAATTGTTTGAAAAAGAACCACAACCAGAAACATTATTGTTTTTAACACTATCAAAAGAAATATCTTCAAATGCAGCTATCTTCGAGTGAGATTCATCATTAGCTATTTCTGAGGAGAGATCTTCTGACTTTATTGATGCTGACTTGTCACTTGATCCACATGTGGCATAGTCATCTGTCTTGATTTCTGAAGATTTATCACTGTAAGAACAAGAGACAAATTCATTAGAGTCACAATCAAGATTAGGCAAGTCCTTTGCCTGTTTGCCATACATCATTTGTGAATCATCAAAGTCATCAAAAGGATTAGCAGGCTTAAATGTTCCAGTTATGGGTGGAGGAATATCATTCATCCCTCCCTCATTCACAAACTTTACAGGCTTTCTATAATCTACAGGTTCTGGGTTAAAAACACTATATTCATTAGGGTCATAATATTGATTTGGCCCTACCAGGTCACCGAACCCTAAACCTCTTTTAGTTTTTGATGACATAGAACTATCAATAAGCCTGTGAAGGTTTGTGGATGACTCTTTCCACTTATCAAATCTAGCCAAGGTATCATCTAGTTTAGACTTTAAATCCTGATTATCTAATACTACCTTAGCTTTTTCCCGTTCAGTATGTTTAAACTCATTAATAGCATTTTTTAAATCTCTTTCCAATACCTTTATTTTTACTTCATAAGCAGACTGTTGTTGTTGATACCAGACCTTTTGTTGTTCTAAAGTTTTAACAGCCTTTTTATGAGCCTTAAGTTGAATAAAGTTATCCTTATTTTCACTTTCTTTATCATCAAATTCCTGTTTCAATTTATCATATTTAGAATCACAACCAAATGGGCAGTTATGTACCTGAGATGGATGACCCATCATTCCAAACTGACCAGCCACTTGTTTCTTTTCACCATATCCAGCTACCATCCCATAGACCTTATCTGCTCCACTTGCAATAGACTTCTCATGTTGCTCCCAGTCCACCATCGAATCCACAAATACCAAAGCCTTGGGATCTTCTGACTCCAACTCTTGAATTCTGAAAGCAGAATACCGTGCTTTATCATCCACCTTCTTGTCTGTACATTCCCTAGCAAAATGTCCTGTTTGAGAACATTTATAACACCTCACCTTCCTTCTATCAAACCTGGCAGGCTCCTGTCCATTAAAATTGACCCTTCTTCCTGCCTTCTTTTCAAACCTATCCAATTTCAACGATATCATAGCCACCTGCCATCTTAAGTCCATCTCTTCCATATCCAATTCATCAACCTGATTGAAATCATCATACACAATCTTCTGTTGTGGTGTACTTTCAGCAACAAATGAATGAAGCACATCCACTACAAGATTCTCAGAACTGGTTTGAGCTTTTGGTGTGACAGGTGAGTAGGAGATTGAAGATGTTGATGGTGTTGGACTGTTTCCATATGATGTTTTGTTAGCACCAGAGTTACTAACAAAAGCAGTATGGGTTGGAGTATGGGGTGTATAGGTAGAATACCCTTTGATATCAAGTTCAAGGGTTTTCAACTTGTTGTACAGATCATCAAAGCTCATAAAATCCAGTCCTCCTTTGGCCTTGAGGGTTATGGAAACCTGCGACCAAGATGGTGGTAAAGCCCTCAGAAACTTGGTGTTGCAATCTTCATCATCCGGCCTAGCTTTCAACTGGTTGAGTTGACTCAGGATCTTGTGGAATCTGTCATACCCTTTGTGAATCCCTTCAGCCTCAGAGATCTTGAATTCCTGAAATTCTTGCTTGAGCATAGACTTTCTCATTTTTCTGGATTCATCATTCCCTCCAAATCTGGCTTTTACGGCATGCCAGATCTTTCTAGCATCATCCAAGTGATGGAAATCACTCATATGATCCTCTGGAATAGCTTGAAGTAAAAGGGTTCTTGCCTTGGTTTCCATTTGCACAGCCATGTGTTCTTCTGCAGTAACAGGTGGCTCTATATAGATATTGCCATCCTCGTCCCTTCCAGTATTCTTCTTGCTATTTCCCTTGAGAATGACATTCCACAGATTGTAATCACTGTTTGTGATCCAATATTCCATTCTCATTGCCCAGACTTCATATTCATCTTTCTTCAGATATGGGAATTTAGCATTGTTGGTGGACATAGTGGCGACTATTTGTGTTTGGACTTGGGATGTTTCAGATTTGGGTTGTTGATCTTCCTGGTTAATGACATTGTTTTCTGGGTTATCGTCTGCCATTGAGAGAGAGGGTTAAGAGATATGAGATCGACCTTTTTCTTCTTTATCAGAGATCCTTACCAGGCTCTGATACCACTAGTAGGATCGAGAACTTCGAGCTTGATTGAGCTTGGTATAAACAAGAACCTCTGTATGCAATACAAGTGTTTATGCGGAAACTAAACAGCAAGTATAATAAAGAAGAAAACTCTAAACGACAATGATCCTCTATGGATCAAACTATGAACTAAGAATTGTTTATTGAATCTTGAAAACATTAAAGGTGTCTAAACTCATAGACGGATATATCTTTTATACTAACCAGATGACCTAAGATGACCTAACCCTAATCCGTTCTACAAGTAAATGTGTGAAGAGATAAACAACAATCTCTTCTAAAAATAAATCTTAACAAACATTCTAAATATACGGATAACAAATAATACTATCCGCAGCAACCATACTATCGGCAGAAACAAGATAACACTGTCGGCAGCAATGAGCTTTCAGCAGGAACCAAAGCTATCGGCAGGAACCAGCTTAACACTATCGGCAGCAACAATGAAACTCTTATTTCCCAGAGATCCTAACAATATATATATATATATATATATATATATATATATATATATATATATATATATATATATATATATATTTTACAAAGTGTAGTATAATCATATAAGCAGTTCAGATATCCCATTATTATAGAAACCAAACGAACTGAGGTATATGGTCTAACACTACATGGCGTATTCACTGAGAAGCACAAAAATCTGGTAAAACATAGAGAGAAATGGATGAAAAAAATAGCTAAACACCCCCAACAATTAAATTATGACAAACGAAGTCCCGATCCCAACCACCCCTAATTTCATAAGAACCCTAAAATTTAAATGAAACCCTAATTCTTATGAACCATTTCAGCAAAATCACTAAATTAACATGAAAACCTAATTCTTCTGAACCACATATAACAAATATAACAAAAACCCCAAAATTTAAATATATATATATATATATATATATATATATATATATATATATATATATATATATATATATATATATATATATATATATATATATATATATATATATATATATATATATATATAAACCTAATTTTACCTTGTTTATGTTTCTGCGATTTGTGGATCTATGGAGGACGCGTATATGCCCATAAAAAGAAGCTAATCGAAACATCCCTTTTGATTCAAGTTGAACTCCAAATGATTGATCTAAGTTGAACTGATGCGTCGATGGGTTTTGTGGTGTCTGGAATTTTCTATGCGTTCGTGGTTTGCGCTTATAGAACATGAATAAAATATTAATATCACTATTCATAGCACTGTTCACCCCCTCACAGGAAACTGTAATTGCCAAACCACTATTCCTTATTAGCCCATTAGCAAAAAAGCAAAAGCTCGGCAAGTTAAAAAACTAGTCCAATTAAAACACCGTAAAACTAAACAAAAAGGGGCCACAAAAGTAGCAGAATATGCAAACAGTAAAAAAACTAGTCCAATTAAACTAAACAAAAAAGCAAAACGTCATAGATAGAACTTAATATACTTCCTCCATCTTGCTGTCAGCATCAACATCAGCTTCTTCAAGAGCAGGGATATCACTGTTAGGATTTATAAAAAGTGATGGTCATCGTCACTGTAATATTTGTATTAAATGTGTTGTTGTGTAAGTTAGTTAATTTAGTCAATGGGCTTGGATTAAACCTAATAGATTAAATGTTATGATTAAATAGCCCATGTATAAGCCCAAGGTTAATCCAAGCCCACCCATGTCAAGTAAACTATAAATACCACCTTCCACTTCATTTGGAAGGTTGGTCCTCAAGAGCATTCTAGGTATTGTATTAAGGAGTTAGTGTGTGATTAATAAAGTTTCTATTCAAGTTCCACTCTTCTCTTTAATCTTATCTAGTAATAAGTTGTATGTTTAGGATTGATAATAGGCAATAACAAGTGGCTTCTGAAAGACTCGCTCTAGAACCCGCGCTTAACCCAATGGCTTCTAATCATACCAGATTAGGACCCACACCAAACAGTCAGACTTCTGGACATATCAGTTTAGGACTCGTACCCCAAGGAGCTCAGTCAACTACTACTGACAAACCAACAAATCAACAATTGGACACATTCTTCGAGTTTATGTATGATGAGTACTATGGTGGAGCTTCGACAAATGCATCACAACAACGTTCCGCTGCACCCGCTCAACAACATCAACCACCACCACCACCACCACAAGATGCATCTACAACATTCGAAGCTGACGCACCAACTCCCTCAACGTCATCAACATCTACTCCAGCAACTCCAGTAATTGAGATTGTTCTACCAAGAGTTGATGAGCAAAACCAAACCACCCCAATTCAAGAAGAACAACTACAAAATGATGCTGTGTTAGAAGAAGAACCATTCGAAAACCCATTTGCAACGGATTCTGCTGAATCTTCTTCAAGGTTACATGAACCATCTAACACGCATTCGTCAAATCCAAGGTACCCTTCAACGTTACAGTGGACTAAAGACCATCCAATAGAACATGTTACTGGTGAACCTTCACGGCCAGTTCAGACGAGAAGACAACTCACCACCGATTCCAACATGTGCATCTACGTCTGCTCAGTCAGTCTAAAAGAGCCAAAGAACATTCGGGAGGCGATGGCAGACAATGCTTGGATTAAAGCGATGCAGGAAGAACTTCTCCAATATCAATTACAGGACACTTGGGATTTAGTGCCAAGACCATTAGACAAACTTGTCATTGATCTTAAGTGTTTATGGAAGAACAAAAAGGATGAAGAGATGACTGTAATTCGCAACAAAGCTCATCTCGTGGCCAAGGGATTCAGACAGGAAGAGGGAATAGATTTTGAAGAGTCATACGCGCCAGTAGCAAGGCTTGAGGTAGTCAGGATTTTCTTAGCATACGCAGCTCACAAAAACATCACGTTCTATCAGATGGATATCAAGACAGCTTTCTTGAATGGAACTCTGAAAGAAGAGGTGTACGTGGGTCAGCCAAATGGATTTGTTGACAAAGATCATCCCGACTACGTCTAAAAGCTAAAGAAATCTATCTATGGTTTGAAACAAGCCCCAAGGGCGTGGTATGACGAGTTATCATCTTTCCTACTTCAAAATAACTTCACCAAAGGAACAATTGACCTGACCTTGTTTACTAAAAAGTTCAAAGATGACATTTTGATTGTTCAGATTTACGTGGACGACATAATCTTTGGGTCCACTAATCCGAAACATTCAAAACATTTTGATAATCTCATGAAAAGCAAATTTGAAATGTCCATGATGGGGGAATTAAAATTCTTTCTTGGTTTACAAATTCATCAATCCCCATGCACCTGGTATTTTTATAAATCAAGCTAAATATACAATTGAGATTTTGAAAAAACATGGTATGGAAAATTGTGACTCTGTTGGTACACCAATGGTCACTTCACCCAAAATAGGCGCAAACCTATATGGGAAACCCATCGATCCGAAGAAATATCGGAGCATGATTGGGTCTTTTATGTACTTAACTGCCAGTTGACCCGATATACATTTTGATGTCTGTTTATTAGCACGGATTCAGGCAAGGCCTACCGAACTTCACCTCCAATAGGTTAAACGGATCTTCTGATACCTACGAAGAACCATTAATATGGGACTTTGGTATCCGAAGGATTCGGAGTTTACACTAACAGCCTTTTCAGATTCCGACCATGCTGGTTGCCAAGTTACTGCAAAAAGTACATCTGGGGGAGTACAATTTTTGGGAGAAAAGCTAGTAGGCTGGTCATCAAGGAAACAAGACTGTACGGCGTTATCAACCGCAGAAGCCGAGTATGTGTCTCTATCTACGTGTTGTGCCCAAGTTCTATGGATGAGGACACAGCTCACAGATTATGGCTTCTCTTTCGACCGCATACCTATGTATTGTGACTCGAAAAGTGCCATAGCCATCTCGTGCAATCCAGTTCAACACTCCAAGACCAAGCATATTAGAGTCCGCTATCACTTCATAAAGGAACATGTCGAAGAGGGTACTGTTGAATTATTTTTCGTGAAGACTGAATACCAACTCGCTGATCTATTTACTAAAGCCCTTCCAACAGAGCGGTTTGATAACTTAGTTCGACGAATTGGAATGCGAAGCCTAACTCCCGAAGAGTTAGCAAGTCTTCTCGAATCTTCTTGAATTATCTCTAAAAGCTTCGCGTGTAAATATTTTTGAAAAACAAAATACAAAATTTGAAAAACCAACAAAAACAAAATAAAATTAGAAAATTTTCAAAAATACAAAAATAGTAAAAAATATAAAAACCAAAAATATTCTTCTCACGACATGTCTCTCGTATAATCGATATTCTGTACGTATCTAGAAATGTCATTCAACAATGATACAGACATGTACAGATGCTTGAGCGAGAGTTCATTTAAATGTTTTCTAAAACATGTCGTTTCTCAAAAATTTCTTCATAATGGCTTTCATATATTTCAGTACGAAACCCGCGCTACAATGATGACTTCTGATTATTTCAGATCAGAACTCGCCTTGTTAATGGCAAAAGAAATCAAAGAATCCTTGAGCACATGATCAAGATTTTTCAAAAAGATTTTTCAAAATCTTTCTCCAAATTCTGTACTCAAGATTCTTCAAAAAGAAAACTCCCTCTATACCCTTAAATTATTTTAAACTCAAATGTTTAAAGAATATGCTTTATTTAATGGGGAGTATAAAAAGAAAAATAAAATGTTCCAAATCATGCTAAAATGATCCGTCTATCTCTCCAAAAAGCTTTATTTTAATCAGTTGATATAAAAAATATCACTAAATGCTATTTTTGAGGGGGAGAAGACGTGATTAAACTGTGATCAAAAAGTTTAAAAGATCGTGGATTGAATCTCAAAAGATCTCTCCAAAAAGACTCAGTTTAAACCCTCGAATTGATGAACGCTAAATGCCAGTAATCAAGAAGACTTGTCCGGGACGGGTAATAATTTCAAGTGGTTATCCAGTGATGTAAACGTGTCTCGCAAAGGACTTGTCTGAGTAGAATGTACCAATTAGAGAGATAATCATTGAATATGACCGGGACGGGTAATAATTTCAAGCTAGTCTAACTAGTGATGTAAACGTGTCTCGCGAAGGTCATATTAATTGAAAATCAATCAATTCAAATGTGCAAACTCTACCTAACATGTGCAAAATTATCTTAAAAATGCAAGAGCACGTGTGAAGGGGGAGTATTTCGGAAAATGCAAAACTCTCGAAGTGTTAACAAAAATGTGTTTTACTCATAAATACTTTGAGAGATTTTTACAAAAAGGTTTTATGGCAAGTGATCAACAAATCTAGGATAATCATGGAGTAATAAGGTGATTATGGTTAGGTTATGTCCTATGATCCGCCAGAGCCGGAGGGATCTACCCAAGGACAACTCCAATAGATTAGAATTAGAAGTCCTTAGGTAAGATTGAAAAAAAGGAGTAAATGAGAAAGGGAAAGAAGGGGTTGAAGAATTAAAAAGAAAAGTTTAATGAAAGGGTGAAAAGAAATAGCACTCCATGAAAACTTAGTGCAGAAACCGGGTCAATACATCTGCTATCGGTATTCACTAAGGTGATATTGATATTGAAGACAAGACGTCATGGACCCAGTGACGCGCTACACCACCCCTCCTAGCCACTCAGATATCTCTTAAAAGATATTTGTTTAATTTCTCACGGAGAACACTACATAATCTATCGGCCTCTCATTCCGAGATTTGTTGATATTGAAAAGGTGGCACTCTGCTCCATGCCTCCGACTACTAAAACCAAAACGCACAATTGAGTCTAGAGCCAATGAGATTCATCAAAAATCTCTTAGGAACACTTTCCATATAATACACCTGTGTTCACCAATAAGGACACATGGTGTACTAGACTCTCAATGAGATCTAAGGATCTTGCCACTAATATCATGATGGTTACGTGCTTCAAACGGTCTCCAGTCGTGGGGTGATCTCCAGTGACTCACTGAATCATGGGTGCACTTCGGTGTGTCCGTGTAAGCCCTTTCGGGGGTATCCGATTCAGAACGGCCTGGGTTAGGATCAGAGAAAGCCTACACACTATGCTGTTGACAATCTCAAAGTCTAAACCTGTAAGCGCTGGATAAATTATTGCTAACTGTTTTATGCAGGTACTGACGAAAGTCCATCAACCATCATCTATATCCAACATCTTCACCTCCGCATACTCATACATACAAAAATCATCCTCAACAAAGCTCAAGTGTAAAAGTTCAAGACCAAAAGATCAAGTGAAAGACAAAGTGTCAAAACAAAGTCAAGAAGCTAATCAAGACGTCAAGAACAAATTCATGAATCATGAAAGGATGACTAGTACGAAGTTCAAGAGGTATGAGTATGCTAGAGGACACGACGCAAATGTAAAGAAGATGTTGATCAAGGCAAGAACCTCCAAAAGATGATACTTTGAAGATCACAGTGCATGAAGGAACAAGAACAAAAGACTATTATACAACGACACACAAGGCACAAGACTATGAAGACAAAAGACCAAATCACACGGAGCATCATTTCTATGACCATCCCTTAGGGGGAGATTGTTAGGATTTATAAAAAGTGATGGTCATCGTCATTGTAATATTTGTATTAAATGTGTCGTTGTGTAAGTTAGTAAATTTAGTCAATGGGCTTGGATTAAACCTAATAGATTAAATGTTATGATTAAATAGCCCATGTATAAGCCCAAGGTTAATCCAAGCCCACCCATGTCAAGTAAACTATAAATACCACCTTCCACTTCATTTGGAAGGTTGGTCCTCAAGAGCATTCTAGGTATTGTATTAAGGAGTTAGTGTGTGATTAATAAAGTTTCTATTCAAGTTCCACTCTTCTCTTTAATCTTATCTAGTAATAAGTTGTATGTTTAGGATTGATAATAGGCAATAACAATCACCCTCACCCTCAGCGGCATCATCATCAATACTGAGTCCATGCTTTAACATCCTATGAATCATGTTCCCAAAAGTGTTTGGCTCATCAAGACTAAACCCAGAAGTCAACAATGCAGTCTCAAACAGCAACAAAACCAAGTCCTTAACAGACTTGTCATTCTTATCAGCATCAGCTCTCTTTTTCAACTCTTCCATGATCGGGTTCTCGGGATTGATCTCCATTGTCTTCTTGGAAGACATGTATCCAGCCATACTCAAGTCCCTCAAAGCTTAAGCCTTCATGATACTTTCCATGCTAGTAGTCCACCCGTACTCGCCTGTGACCAAACAACAAGGATAATCAACAACACGATCTGATACAACCACCTTTCGACCTTATCGCCCAAAACATCCTTGATCACTTTTCATAGCCCCTCAAACTTTTCCTTTAAAGCTTCTTGCTTCTTCTTTTCATCTTCAGTTTCTTCAAGTTTCAACCCTTCTTTAGTAGAAGAAATGAGCTTCTTCCCTTCAACTGACCCACAACATACTCGTCAATAGCATCAACCATGTAAAGAACCTCATACCCCTACTTCTTTAGCTTTTCAAGGAACGGTGAGTTCTCTACAACCTTCTTGCTTTCACCTGTGATGTAATAGATTTCGTTTTGACCCTCTTTCATTCTTGTCACATAATCCTTCAAAGAAGACAGCTCATCACAACTTTTCGTCGAGTGGTATCAAAGCAATTTAGCAAGTTTAGTCTTGTTTGTGGAGTCTTCATGGATACTGATTAATCAATTATAGATCCAAAAGGAATTACACACAGGAAATTATGTAAAAACCCCGGTTCATTGTCCCGACGAAGGATGAATGGAATATGTGATTTCGGGATCGTGAATCGTGTAGTGAATGGTGAATAAAAGAGATATAATGGGAATTTAAGCTAAAATATGTAAACATAAACTAAAAACAACTAATTAAGCTAGGGAAATGCTAATCTAAAGCATACGTAACTAAAAAACGCAAAGGAAATCTAAAGACGCGCACGCTCGGGCTAATCCCGAGCTTTAAAAGTGAAATCTATAAAATACTAACCCTAGGAATGCCAAATTAATTTTCCTAAGTTCTAAATGATAAAAGAAAATTTTAGAAAAAAGAATTATATCTTTTTTATTTTTGTATAATTAAATACGAATTAAAAACTATTTTAAAGAAATTAAATGTTTAAAAATACTAAAACTTAAAGGAAAAATCTGAAATTTTTAGAAAAACTCTTTACTGCTATGAGGAATGTATGAAAAATAAAATGGAATAAATAGCTATGCTTAATAAGCTAGAATAAGCTAACAAATTTAATAAGCTTAAAAAGGAAAAGAGGTATAATAAATAAAGGATGCACAAGTCTACCAGAAAAGACCCAAGGGCATTCTGGTAGTGTGTGCTGTTGTGTGGCTAGAGGTCCCAGGTTCGAACCTAGTGCACCTCTTTTTGCAACTTATTATTATTATTATTTTTTTCTTTTAAAACCTTAATAAGCAACAACTAATAAGCTTATGTTAAACTAAAACTATTTTCTAAAAGCTACCAAAAAGCTCACAAATAAGCTGAGGGGAAACAGATCAGTTATAGCTTAAGGGGAAGTAGGCTAAGGCAAAGCCAAATAAGCTTAATAAGCTATATTAAGCTAACAAGAACTGAAATAAGGTGAAAGAACTAGAATAATGCTAAAGTAAAACAAGGACAGCAGATTAAACCAAAGCAATAAGCTAATAAGCACTAATATGAACAATAAAAGCAACTAAGGCTGAAAAGTGCAGGCCTAAATGGCTACTGATGCAGCCTTTCAAGGCTATGATAAGCTATTTAAAAGTTGTCTAAAAAAATTATAAAAATGTGGGATAAGTAAACAAGCTTTCCAAGATTAACTGTACCAACTTACAGCTTAAAAGTGCTTAATATGAGCAAATTAAAAATCAAAAACTACACTTGAATTGGGCATAGTGAACACTGATGCAGTTACAAGGCAGTCCTAGCACACCACTTGCAGACTTAAAATAAGCTGATGAATAAACTCACAAGTAAAAAAAATTAGCTGAAACAGGTACTATATACCCTACAAGCTACTAGTGAAAAGATTATCAGAAGCTTTTATTTCACCATTAAATACTAAAATTGCTCTTGAAATCTAGTGCAGACTGAATGAGTATACTGAGATAATATATGGGCAAGAATGAATCTAATTTCCTTAAATCCTACTGAAACATTTCCAACTCTTAAGGAACTACTCAATGCACTATAAAGGACCTAAAAGTACTGAAATGGAGCTTAAAAAAATGAGCTTATTAGGAGCTTATTTGAGCAGTTCACACCACCAAGCTTCTGCTATTCAGACTAACCCTATCAAAACCTTCTACTAAGCTAAAAATTCCAATCAAATAGCTTATATAAGTAATATTATGCTTAATCAAACTATACTAAGGTGCAAATGAACAGTAATCATTATTTTCTACCCATTTTAAAGCATGATCCAAACATCCCTTATTGAAGATGATTTGGATTTTTAAACTAAGACAGACCAGATTTAGCTTAACTTTCCTAGAACTGATCATCACCAACTATATTAAGACTAAACAAAAACACAAAGCAATCACAATTGAGTAATTAAATAAGCTGAGTAAGCAGTTTGACTAAGATGTTGACTAAGTAATTAAAAGAGAGAAAACTTACATATCAAAAACTGAATTCAGATTACAAAGCTTATAATGAAATTACAATTGAAATAGAGGAGATTATACTACACTAAATTACCCTAATCTAACTAACCCTAAAAATCTACTCTAACAGCTAACACTCCAATATGTGACAGCAGAGGGCTATTTATAGCCATAAGCTAGGGTTTTGGAACCCTTTGAATCATCAATCTTAGCCCTTGATTTCAACTTGATGACCAATCTTCAATTATCAGCCGTTGGATGATGATGTGATGTGTTCAGTCCAATCAAATGCTTCCAATTGTCCAGCGTGGCATTCCCTTGCTTTTAGTGCTTCTAGAACTATTTAGTGTACGGGTAAATCAGGGGAAGCTCAGGGTAAAATGTGGAGAAGATGTATAGTAACATGGTGTAAAAGGGCGGGTTAGGTTTTGGGTGTTATTATTTTTTTCTTCTTGGACTGGGTTGGGATAAATACGGGTTAGGGGCAAAGGATGGGATCCGGGTTTATGGGATATATTTAAAAGGGATGTGGGCTAGATAATTTTGGGCTTGCTGGGTTTGGGATTGGGTTGGTATTTTTGTAAGGGTTTAAGTTTTAAGGTTAGGATTTAAATAAGAAATGGAATTAAACTTTAGGGACTGTTTTTGCCATTTTTGTAAAGTTAATCCAAGGGCTATTTTTGCCAAATGATTATTCTTCAATGACTGGTTTTTGACTTTTTGAGCTTAAGTATGATCCAAGCTTGAAATTCTTTCTCCGACTTCGGCTCTAAATACTCTATCCATTTCTCGTGCTCGGGTTTTCCGGGTTTTGCTTTGATTTTGTCATTTTTTCTAGATATCCATACCTGCATATAAACAAACACAAAAACAAAAATATCTTTGGCATTTTGGTTAGTTTTTGGTCGTTTTGGTCTTAATTTGGTCAAGAAAAGGTATGTGTTTAAGCACATACCAAAATCCCCCAGACTAAGATATTGTAGTGTCCTCACGCAATGTTATAAAAACACGTTTTTGAAACCAAAAATTTCCAACCTCTTTTTACTAACTTTGAAAAGTAGCAAAATTTTCAAAAGAGATTAAGAAATTGTAAGTTTTAAAACCTCCCTGTTTTTCCATTTTATTCCATTTTTATATTTTTCTTATTTTCAAGTGACGGCTTTGTTGACAATCATTATTTATCAAATAACTTTTAGGGTCAACGATTAGGAAACACGACTCCTAAAGAAGTGACCATACGGATAAAATTCGTCATCCCTGATTTTTCACGAGTCCCCAAACTAAATTTTAAAAATAAAATCATCGTTATTTACAAGTTAGATGCCAACACTACCCATGGAAGTTACTTGTGTAATTACCTCTTGCTCCCATTTTTCTAATTTGCCTCTATTTATTTTATTTTTTTGGTGAAAAATGAATTGCTTCATATTTTCTCGTTTCGATAAGTTTTTAGTCTGATAAAGATACTAAATTAAGACGCTAATTAGTTTTCAATCTTCTCTCGAGAATCGTTGCTTTGAAAATGAGGTCCACATCAAGGTTTTTATTTATATTTTTGACTTTTGCATTTTTCTCTTTTTCATTCATCACCATTTTTTTTTTCATTTTTCATCATTTTTTTTATCACTAACTTTTTACTTGCGTACCCTAAACGACGGAGCTTCACAGTTTAGTTCCAAGACCTTACACCTTCCGGAATAAAGGATCCAAGGGCCGTTACAACGGAGTGTTCCAAGACTCTAGACATTCCTGAAATGAGGATCCAAGGTGGTTAGACCAAGACCTTACACATTCCTGAACTAGAGGTCCAAGGGCCGGTGCTAGAGGGTAGCCAAAACCTAAACACCTTCCGGAAATAAGGATCCAAGGCCCGATCTTGAATCCGTAGCTTAGAGCACTTAACTTATTATTATTAAACGTATTTATTAAGTAACCTTGATGTGTACCCAATTTTTAAAGCAAGGATTCTTTTAAGAAGACCAAGAACTAATCATCGGCAAAACCTAACATCTTTAATTATTCTTACAGTTATATATGGTGAAACAATTTTGTGGGAGCAAAAGGCCACAAGTAACTTCAATGAGCTCTAAAGAGAACCAACTACTCCACGCTTAGCATCTAACTTCTAAATAAACTCTATCATTTCTCATTCTTCACAAATTTAAAATCTTAAATAATAAGATCCGCGAATGCTTAGCCAAGAAAGGTTAAAGGGACAAGCTAGGGCTCAACACGCCCGATCAAGTCAGAATTTTATTCCTACTCTCACCAGCGGAAAGTCAACAAAATGTCAAAACACTTATTATATTTTTGCAAAAAATTTTAAATTTTCTCATTTTTTTGGACTTTTTTTTTTTTTTTTTTCATTTTTTAGAGGAAAAACGGGGTTGCGAGAGTAAACGGCAAAAAATGCAAGGCAAAAATCAAATCGAAAGATGACCCCCCAGACTAAAACGAGACATTGTCCCCAATGTCTTAAAGGTAAGGGTTCTCCTAACTAAATCTAAGGCCGTTTATGAATTATGCCAAAGATAAACGTTAGACGATAAGATTTAGGATATCGGATGAGCAACGAATGATGAAACTCGAGTGGAGAGAAGACAAAACCACGAGCACGAGAGTCTTCATTATTCGGCGAATCCTAGACACATCACAAACAACCACGAAACACGAAAAATGGAAGAGGTAGCCCTCCTCACGTCACTTATTAGAAAGAAAATAGAAAAAAAAAAAGATAGAAGTATAAGCATGGGGTGCCTCCCACGAAGCGCTTGTTTTTCAACTTCATTCGGAGGGAGAGAAGGTGATGGTTCATCGTTCAATAATTTCTCAACACAAAGAATATCTCCCTCCGTATCAAGACAAGAATCATTAATTTCCGGTGAAATAGAATCATTTTTAAGGCAAGCATCGATCTCTTCCAAGATAGGATCACCTCCCTCAACCGGAGTGAGGGAAGGGGAAGAGTCGGAAATGATAGGATCTGAAGACGGAGTGGGATTGCCACTCGGAGGTTTATCTGAAATTTGAAGAACTTCAGGGGCATACTCCTTGTCATAATCGTCATCGACCTTATGTTTATCATACAAAGCTCTGATAAGTTGCATCCGCTCCTCTGCTAATAATTCTTCCATGCTTCGTTTGTCTTCCTGCTTTTTGACGGGAATGATAGCAATTGATGAATTAGTGTAAAACGTCCCAATTTGAATAGAATCCTCATCATCATCGTCATTGTAAACGTGAGTTTGACGATATTGGGAACTTACTCTAGCTGTTTGTTCTTCAGCTAGAAGTTCCCCATAAGTTTTCTGATGAGGATCTTCTTGGGCAAGTTTAATAACCAAAGCCTTAAAATCTGTTGTTATCTCAAGAAAATCATGGAGAATTTCTTGAGGAAGTGGCTGAGGTGGTGCTTGGTTCATTTGGTACTGTGGAGGTTGGTCATGATAGGAATAGTCATAATTGTGACAAGGGCCACGCTCATAGACAAGCGGGTTCCTCGTTTGACAATCAGAGTTATAATTTGGACCTCCACAGTACTCACAACAATACGTTTGCTGTGACTGATTCGGTGAATTATATGGATAATGGTCATACCCGAAGTTTTGATTACATCGAACTTGCTCATAGACAAACATGTTCCCTTTTTGACAATCAAAACCCGGGTGAGGACTACCTCCACAAAACTCACAAGAGTAGGTATCCATCTTGTGTCGTGGGGGCTGGTTGAAAAAGTCGGTTGTTTCATGGTAAGAATAAGGATTTTGGTCATAGACAAACCCGTTTCCTGATTCCACCATGCTACAACCGGGACAATTCCCACCATTATGAGGACCCCACACCATTCACAAGAATAATGATAAGATGAAGACATAAAGAAGAAGAATTAAACAGAGAGAGGGATAAGGAGATAAGAATTAAACGAATAAGAGGATTAAGAAGAATATTTTTGGATTTTTAAATTTTAGAAACATTGAAAATCACAATATAAAAAGAAAAAATAATTTGGAGAAGAAAATCTTTTTGGGATTTTAATATTTTCAAATATTTACAAATGAAAACGATAACTTCACGAGGAAGGATCTTCAAAACACGAATCGATAAACGGAAATCACGAACTCACTTCAACCTTCCCCGGAAGCGGTGCCAAAAATTGATTAATCAATTATAGATCCAAAAGGAATTACACACAGGAAAGTATGTAAAAACCCCGGTTCGTTGTCCCGACGAAGGATGAAAGGAATATGTGATTTCGGGATCGTGAATTGATCCGATGGAATCAAGTCGTATTTATTTCCATGGAGTACAGCGGAAGCTGTATTCCCGGGTCGTTATCCTCAACAAAGGCGTGAATGGAATTCGTGATCTCGAATCGTGATTGCGTGCAGTGAATGGTGAATAAGAGGAATATTTGGTTTTTAATCTAAAATAAGTGAACATAAAATAAAAATGATTTAAAAAGCAAGAAAAACATTTTAAGAAAAACAAGAGTGATTAAAAACATAAAGGAACTTAAAAAACGCGAATAAAAGAAAACGGCACTGAGAACGAATCTAAAAACGTCAAAATAAAGAAATATAAACTCTACGGGTACAAAATTATTTTTCCTACATCCTAAATGACAAAATAAAATTTTACAAAAAAGAAAAATATTTTTTTGCCTTTTTAATTAATTAATATGGATTTAAAACTAAATTAAACTAATAAATTGATTTAAAAATAGAAAATGAAAACAGAAAAATCTGGAAAATTCTGAGTAAATCTAAAATTAATTTCTGAAACTAGGAAAAATAAAATCAATAACTAATTCAGCTTAAATAGGCTGAACAGCCAAATAAGCAGTTTGTAAATAAGCCAAAAATAAGCTAAAAATTACCAAAAATCACCAAAAGCTCAGGAAATGAAAAACATACTAACAAAAGCTTAACACAACTGAATAAGCTCAAAGAAACTACTTAGAATAAGCTGATAAGCAGCTGATCAGTACATGGGTGAGACAGAAGCAAAATGGACAGAGCAGTCAATTTGCAGCTGATTTAAAAGCCAGGCAAGAGCTTTTCAGGAGAAACAAAATGCAGATATGAAAAGCTAGTACTGCAAGCTACCTACAAACTGAAAACGCCCAAATTCTAACATCAATTGCTACTCTAAATCTGCCCTAGATCAGATGCCAGAAATCAGAAAAACTGAGTGCAGGACAGAACTGGTTCTAGGGGCTTACTTGCAGACCTAAAATAAGCTAGTAAATAAGCTCTGAATTCAGAATAAAGCTAAAACAGATCAACCTAATACTATAAGCTACCTATAACATAAGAATCAGACCTAAAGGATCTATAAGTGAGCAGATAATAAGCTAAGAAAAAGGGAAATTTAACTGATGCAAACAGCAATACTAACTATACCTGAAATTTATGAATCTTAAAAACAAGACCTATGGGGTTCTAGTGTAAACTGATAATGGATATAAGGAACATGAGAAATGCATGAATGAACCTGAAACAAGCATGAGCTTATAGGGGCTTATTCTTGCACTTTGAGCCCTTATTCCTGCATCAGCCAACTCCAACCTGTCAAAACCTTCAAAACAAACAATGTGACACTGAAAATAGCTTAAACAAGCTGTTATAAGCTTAATCAAATATGGGCAAAGTGTCAGGGAACAGTGAGACCCTTTTTTGACCCGTTTGACTATCAAACCAAACACCCCTTTAAATACTAGTTTTGAAATTTTACACTATGGAATACTAATTTAATTTATGGTTTTGACTTATTAAGGATGAAATAACTTAATTATACTGACAAAAGCAGATTTCAAATCACATTAAGCACTTAATTATCTAATTCCTACATTAAGCTATTATAACTGTTTTTTAGCTTTTTGAGTAAAAATGAGACTTGATCTTGCACTAACTATAAAACTAGCCTAGAATAGCTTCAAATGGAACAAGTAACCTAACAGGAAGCAAAAAGCAGAAAAATAAGCAATGGTACAGTAAAGTTGACTTTGGTTGACTAATTTGGAAATTTTTGGAAATTCAACTGAATAAGCAATAATGAACTAATACAAGTTGTCACAGGCTTATATTAGCTTATTTCAAACTGGGAAAAAAGAAGCTTTTAAAATTGAAACAACACTAAATTTGAAGTACAGGATTAACTGAAAAACTCAAAATTCCATTAACATAGAAATTGGAACAATGCTAAAACAAATTGGAACAAATAAGCATACATGAACGTGAATTACAAAGTTTTAACTGAGATTTAAACTAAAATAAGTAAATAAACATTGTACACTACAAATGTGGTCTAAAAACAGTGACAATATTTCTCTGTGTCTTCTTCTTCTTTAAATAACACTCCAAAAGCTTCTTCTCTCTCTTCTCAACATTTCCCAATCATTGGATTAGCATAAATCAATCTCAATCGTCCAATGCCATTTTTGGCGGGAAAAGAGATAGTGGGTATTTAGCTTTTTCTGAGTCATGTGGGAAGCTTGTACTAGCTAAGGAGGGGGAAGGCAAAAGTGTTGGGGGAACATTATTGTCTGGTCATGGGGAATTGGTGTGGGTGATGGTGATGGTGTACTTGTGAAGGAGGGAAAGGTTTGTTTAGGTCAACTGGTTTGACTGGTGTATATCTAAGAGAAACCAAACCGGGTTATGGGTTTTATTTTAATTAATGGGCTTGGGTATTTTATGGGCTGAATTAGTTTGTTTTTGGGTTTATTGGTTTAGGTTAAAGAGTAATGGTTAGGATTTAGAGTTAGGTTTAGGGATTAAGGTTGCCAAATCCGAAATTTCAAAGACTATTCTTGCCAAACTTGAAAATTTATCTCCAAGGACTATTTGTGACACTTTGACATTTTTGTGAGTTGACTTTTGATAATTTGAGCAATATCCCGGTCCAAACTCGTAAATTCCTTTCCCGGCTCTGGCTTTTCACGACTTTCCAATCTTGTGCTCGGTTTTGTCCGTTTTTGACTTGTTTTCAATCCTTTGTACCTGAAACACATAAAAACACAAAACCAAGGATATGTGCAATATATTTGGGTGTTTTTGGTCATTTTTGTGTCTTAACTGGGTGTAAAATGATGAGTATTTACACACTCATCAATCCCCCACACTAAACTATTGCTAGTCCCTAGCAATCCAATCATATGAAGTAATGAAAGGAATCAAGTATACCCCGTTTCGACTTTTTATTAAATGCGAGAAATTTAAACTAGAACAAAAATATATAAATGCTTGATTATCAAAAATTGGTATCATGGAACGGGATTCACACAAAATGGGTGTCTCCTGGGAATTGTAATCGTCATCCTCTTTTTATACTCCCAACTAAGCTTAAACTCAATGTGCAAATGTTTTTGTAAAATGCTAACACTACTTATACTAATAATCTATGTAAGCCGAAACTTAACTTTTCACTCCCACAATTTATTCAAGTTAGGTGACTGTGGTAATTTTCAAAATTTTGACCGCAAAAATCGACATTTATTATGGTTGTTATTTGTTTAAGTCAAATACTAATTTACCGGGAACCTCGAAAATCTAAGGATCAAAAAGGGCCTTTTCCATGTAGCGGCTTTCTTCTCGGCTCATCCCAAACCAGTTGGTTTTAGATGACCAGGCTTTTGACACCCCACAGAGAATAGTACCAGAATCAGCGGAATTTCGATTTCAAAGATTTTGGATATTCCCACTACGCTAGTATTAAATACTTAAATAGATAACAACAAACGATCATTTAGAGATTAGAGACTCAAAGACGAGATCACTCCATGTAACGGCTTTCTTCTCGGCACATCCCAAACCAGTTGGTTTTAGGTGACCAGGCTTTTGACACCTCACAGAGAATAATACCGGAGCTTTCGGGTCTTTGAAATCAACAATCTACTAAATTACCATTTAACTTTTATACAAAATTGACGAATCCAAGTTCAACTTCCGATTTAAATTTAAGAGAAAGCAAATTAACCATATTTATTAACATACCCATCTTTATTTTCACAACATCAAAACTTATTGCATTTTGCAATATCATTCCATTTCCTTTTTCATTTTTTTATCTTTTTCTTTTTCTTTCTTTTTCATTTTTTCATTTTTTTTCATTTTTCATTTTTCATTTTTTAAAATTTATTTATATATATGCTTCCTCAAAAATTAAAATAAAAAGTTGAACTCGGGCTCTATATCAAAATTGTATAAAAATTTGTTTTGCATAACAACATGATTTTAACGTTCAAACGTTTGAAAACAGCACGTATTTTTGTCCAATTAAGAGCTTCTGGGAGGAAAAGCCATAGATTACTTGTATAAGCTCTAAAGAGAACCAACTACTCTACGCTTAGCATTTTCATTTGCACAAATCGTAAAACCTTAGTCTAAAAGTTAAGGAAGCAGCTAGATCAACACTCTGGTAGAGTCGGGATTCCCTTTGTTCTAACCTAATGAAGACTAAACACTTTTATTTTTTATTGCAATTCTTATCTAAAAACGAAAAAAAAAATTTAAAATTTTGGCCAAAACGGGGGTACTAGGGCACTAGAAGGTACAAATGTGACAAAATTCACGAGAATTCTCCCCCACGCTTAGAATTGAATATTGCCCTCAATATTCAAAGTACCGGCTATTATGCCGATACTTAGAACATAAAAAGGTAATTATAATAGCCAAGTGTGGAACAGAAATCTCCATTTTTCACAAAAAAAGGATTAAAAAGATATCCCTAGATAAACGTTAGCAAAAAGATCGGATATTGGGCGGCTGGATTGAAAACAGGCGCATCAATCATCATGATCTAAGGGAAACCTGCAAACAAGGGCAAACAACACACAAACAGAGCACAGTAGAGGAATCCCCCCACACTTAGTGTCAGAAAATAGAAAGAAGTCAGAAACATGGGCGTTTACCCATGCAATGCTAATGTTTTTGTTCACCGAGTCACTAGCTTGACTCGACCCCGAATTCATTTGTTCTTGGGGAAGCATGTGGAAAAGAAAATCTCCATCGGACTTTCATTCAAGATGTTTGGATAAACATTGAAGTACTTGAAAGTTCCACTCCGATGAGATACATCCGGCTCAAAAGAATGGAGATGCCGGGGTCAAAAACTTTGTCCTCAATCCCGAACGAGAGAATGAGAGGACAAGCTACCTTATAGGAGAAGAAAGGTAGAAAAACTCGGACGACATATGTGAAATCAATATAATGGCGATCCTCAAAGGGCAACGTCACATATGTCGGAGAAGGAAGAATATCGGGATTAAGAACTGAGGTCATATCATCAAGTTTATGAGTGATAGAGTCCTTGACCTCATCGTTCTCTAACTCTTCATCAAAAAGAGGATTTATGCTAGAAAAGTACTCGTCATCAAATTCAAAAAGAGAATTCGAATGGACTTCGAGACTTTCATTTGAAACGTCCTCATCAGAAAGTGATTCGTCATCACTAGAGGAAAAATCATCATTTGAATTGAAGAGGGGGTTAGAAAACGTCCCGAAAAAATCATCAGTAGTGTCAAGAGGATGATCACTACAAATAGACGAATCACATTCACTGTCCGATATATCCTCAGACTCACTTGGTATTGGGACAAGGTTCTCAGCACTAGACTTTATGAATTCGTCCGATTCCTTTTCAGGAACAGTGCTAAGAGGCTCATCCCCCATAATAAGAGAGTCCTTGGAGTTCAAAGTTGGAAAGAATGATGTGATCGCAATAGACTGAGGGAGTTGAGAAATGATATCGCTCACAGGAATAGTACTCTCCTCGTCATCATCATCGTCATCGAGCATGCACGCCTGATTAAACAAGAAACGATTGTGTGCAGCTCGTTCTATGGCGAGTAAATCTTCCATAGATTCACCATGACGATCTTCTTTGGTCTGTTTAGCAGCCCAAGCATTAAATGCATTCCTCACATAATGAAGTTTTTGGAATACATCTTTGAAAGCAGAATCCAGAAGATCATTCCTAATATTATGAATTTCTTGGAATGATTCTTGAGGAAATGGCTGAGGCTGCGTTTGAATTGGTTGATACTGTGGAGGTTGGTCATGATACGAATAATCATAATTGTTACAAGGACCATGCTCATAGACAAGCGGGGTTCTTGTTTGACAATCGGAATTATAGTGCGGACCTCCACAGTATTCACAACAGTAAAATTGTTGTGGCGGTTAATAATATGAAGATGTGTCAAATCCGGATGGTGTCTGATTGTTATAAGGGTTCTGCTCATAGACAAGCACGTCTCCCATTCGACAATCATATCCCGGATGAGGACAACCTCCACAAAATTCACACAAGTATGTCTCCATATGATGTTGTGGGAGTTGGTTGAAAAGGTCGGGTGTTTCATTGTAGGGATTTTGGTCATAGACAAACCCGTTTCCCGAATTTACAATGCTACAACCGGGACAATTTCCACCATTTAGAGGTCCCCCACACCATTCACAACCATAGTTGTAAGATGAAGACATAAAAAGAATTAAACGGATAAGAAGGATACGAAGAATATTTTTGGTTTTTTAGAAACATTTTGTAAAATATAAAGGGAAAATAAATTTTGAAATGAAAATCTTTTCGGGTTTTTTTTTATTTATTTATTGAGAAAATATTTACGAAGATTCAAAACACGCAACGATAAACGAGAATTCAAAATTCGCGTCAGCCCTCCCCGACAGTGGCGCAAAAAATTGATCCGATGGAATCAAGTCGTATTTATTTCCAAGGAGTACAGCGGAAGCTGTATTCCCGGGTCGTTATCCCCAACGAAGGCGTGAATGGAATTCGTGATCTCGAATCGTGATTACGTGCAGTGAATGGTGAATAAGAGGGATTTTTGGTTTTTAATCTAAAATAAGTGAACATAAAATAAAAATGATTTAAAAAGCAAGAAAAACATTTTAAGAAAAACAAGAGTGATTAAAAACATAAAGGAACTTAAAAAACGCGAATAAAAGAAAACGAGACTGAGAACGAATCTAAAAACGTCAAAATAAAGAAATATAAACTCTATGGGTACCAAATTATTTTTCCTACATCCTAAATGACAAAATAAAATTTTACAAAAAAGAAAATTTTTTTTTTGACTTTTTAATTAATTAATATGGATTTAAAACTAAATTAAACTAATAAATTGATTTCAAAATAGAAAATGAAAACAGAAAAATCTGGAAAATTCTGAGTAAATCTAAAATTAATTTATGAAACTAGGAAAAATAAAATCAACAACTAATTCGGCTTAAATAGGCTGAACAGCCAGATAAGCAGTTTGTAAATAAGCCAAAAATAAGCTAAAAATTACCAAAAATCACCAAAAGCTCAGGAAATGAAAAACAGACTAACAAAAGCTTAACACAACTGAATAAGCTCAAAGAAACTACTTAGAATAAGCTGATAAGCAGCTGATCAGTACATGGGTGAGACAGAAGCAAAATGGACAGAGCAGTCAATTTGCAGCTGATTTAAAAGCCAGGCAAGAGCTTTTCAGGAGAAACAAAATGCAGATATGGAAAGCTAGTACTGCAAGCTACCTACAAACTGAAAACGCCCAAATTCTAACATCAATTGCTACTCTAAATCTGCCCTAGATCAGATGCCAGAAATCAAAAAAACTGAGTGCAGGACAGAACTGGTTCTAGGGGCTTACTTGCAGACCTAAAATAAGCTAGTAAATAAGCTCTGAATTCAGAATAAAGCTAAAACAGATCAACCTAATACTATAAGCTACCTATAACATAAAAATCAGACCTAAAGGACCTATAAGTGAGCAGATAATAAGCTGAGAAAAAGGGGAATTTAACTGATGCAAACAGCAATACTAACTATACCTGAAATTTATGAATCTTAAAAACAAGACCTATGGGGTTCTATTGTAAACTGATAATGGATATAAGGAACATGAGAAATGCATGAATGAACCTGAAACAAGCATGAGCTTATAGGGGCTTATTCTTGCACTTTGAGCCCTTATTCCTGCATCAGCCAACTCCAACCTGTCAAAACCTTCAAAACAAACAATGTGACACTGAAAACAGCTTAAACAAGCTGTTATAAGCTTAATCAAATATGGGCAAAGTGTCAGGGAACAGTGAGACCCTTTTTTGACCCGTTTGACTATCAAACCAAACACCCCTTTAAATACTAGTTTTGAAATTTTACACTATGGAATACTAATTTAATTTATGGTTTTGACTTATTAAGGATGAAATAACTTAATTATACTGACAAAAGCAGATTTCAAATCACATTAAGCAATTAATTATCTAATTCCTACATTAAGCTATTATAACTGTTTTTTAGCTTTTTGAGTAAAAATGAGACTTGATCTTGCACTAACTATAAAACTAGCTTAGAATAGCTTCAAATGGAACAAGTAGCCTAACAGGAAGCAAAAAGCAGAAAAATAAGCAATGGTACAGTAAAGTTGACTTTGGTTGACTAATTTGGAAATCTTTGGAAATTCAACTGAATAAGCAATAATGAACTAATACAAGTTGTCACAGGCTTATATTAGCTTATTTCAAATTGGGAAAAAAGAAGCTTTTAAACTTGAAACAACACTAAATTTGAAGTACAGGATTAACTGAAAAACTCAAAATTCCATTAACATAGAAATTGGAACAATGCTGAAACAAATTAGAACAAATAAGCATACATGAACGTGAATTACAAAGTTTTAACTGAGATTTAAACTAAAACAAGTAAATAAACATTGTACACTACAAATGTGGTCTAAAAACAGTGACAATATTTCTCTGTGTCTTCTTCTTCTTTAAATAACACTCCAAAAGCTTCTTCTCTCTCTTCTCAACATTTCCCAATCGTTGGATTAGCATAAATCAATCTCAATCGTCCAATGCCATTTTTGGCGGGAAAAGAGATAGTGGGTATTTAGCTTTTTCTGAGTTACGTGGGAAGCTTGTACTAGCTAAGGAGGGGGGAGGCAAAAGTGTTGGGAGAACATTATTGTCTGGTCATGGGGAATAGGTGTGGGTGATGGTGATGGTGTAGTTGTGAAGGAGGGAAAGGTTTGTTTAGGTCAACTGGTTTGACTGGTGTATATCTAAGAGAAACCAAACCGGGTTATGGGTTTTATTTTAATTAATGGGCTTGGGTATTTTATGGGCTGGATTAGTTTGTTTTTGGGTTTATTGGTTTAGGTTAAAGAGTAATGGTTAGGATTTAGAGTTAGGTTTAGGGATTAAGGTTGCCAAATCCGAAATTTCAAGGACTATTCTTGCCAAACTTGGAAATTTATCTCCAAGGACTATTTGTGACACTTTCACATTTTTGGGAGTTGACTTTTGATAATTTGAGCAATATCCCGGTCCAAACTCGTAAATTCCTTTCCCGGCTCCGGCTTTTCACAACTTTCCAATCTTGTGCTCGGTTTTGTCCGTTTTTGCCCTGTTTTCAATCCCTTGTACCTGAAACACATAAAAACACAAAACCAAGGATATCTGCAATATATTTGGGTGTTTTTGGTCATTTTTGTGTCTTAACTGGGTGTAAAATGATGAGTATTTACACACTCATCATGAATCATGTAGTGAATGGTGAATAAAAGAGATATAATGGGAATTTAAGCTAAAATATGTAAACATAAACTAAAAACAACTAATTAAGCTAGTTAAATGCTAATCTAAAGCATATGTAACTAAAAAACGCAAAGGAAATCTAAAGACGCGCACGCTCGGGCTAATCCCGAGCTTTAAAAGTGAAATCTATAAAATACTAACCCTAGAAATGCCAAATTAATTTTCCTAAGTTCTAAATGATAAAAGAAAATTTTAGAAAAAAGAATTATATTTCTTTGATTTTTATATAATTAAATACGAATTAAAAACTATTTTAAAGAAATTAAATGTTTAAAAATACTAAAACTTAAAGGAAAAATATGAGATTTTTAGAAAAACTCTTTACTGCTATGAGTAGGGGTGTCATTCGGATCGGGTTGACCCGACCCGAACCCGAACCCGAACCCGATAATCCGATAGTGTTATCGGGTCGGGTTCGGGTTAAATAAAAAATGTTATCGGGTTATCGGGTCAACCCGATAAGACCCGACATCTCCTATGAGCAATTATGACTGCATACTTATGTCAAAGTTTACCTGCATCTCCTATGACCAATTATGACTGCCATATAGCTATTGGCTTTTTACAACCCCTACTGTATAACTGCATTTTCATATCTTTATAAGGGTCATAGACGAAACTGAGCATAAATCTCGTTAGTAATTTGCAGAAGAAGATAGACACATTAGTTTACAAATACAAATGTTCCAAGTCTCGCTTTTATTGTCACTTGTTGTGCATTGTGCATGAGCTGTGAAAAAGACATCCCACCTCACCCCCACATCCCAGTTGGTAACAAGTAGTTGCATGTGTGTGCACATGCCAATGAATGCAACCAAATTCCAATCAAACATATATTCTATCTATAAAATAAAAAATTAAGGCAACAAGTGGACAAATTCTGTTTTATAGTATATACATTATACAGGAGTTGCTTAATTATAAGCTTGCTTGCTTCCCTAATTTGTCTGCATAACCACTTAATAATTCATAGATACAACTATTATACCACTTAATGCAGAAGTTAATCGGGTCACCCGATAACCCGAATCACCCGACCCGACATAACCCGACCCGACTACCACCCGAACCCGATAACCCGATTCCTTATCGGGTCGGGTGTCGGGTGAGTTTTTTAAAAATCCAAACCAGACTCAACCCGACCCGACTAACCCGATAACCCGACCCGATAACACCCCTAGCTATGAGGAATGTATGAAAAATAAAATGGAATAAATAGCTATGCTTAATAAGCTAGAATAAGTTAACAGATTTAATAAGCTTAAAAAGGAAAAGAGGTATAATAAATAAAGGATGCACAACTCTACCAGAAAAGACCCAAGGGCATTCTGGTAGTGTGTGCTGTTGTGTGGCTAGAGGTCCCAGGTTCGAACCTAGTGCACCTCTTTTTGCAACTTATTATTATTATTATTATTATTATTATTATTATTATTATTATTATTATTATTATTATTATTATTATTATTATTATTATTATTATTATTATTATTATTATTATTATTATTATTATTATTATTTTCTTTTAAAACCTTAATAAGCAACGACTAATAAGCATATGTTAAACTAAAACTATTTTCTAAAAGCTACCAAAAAGCTCACAAATAAGCTAAGGGGAAACAGATCAGTTATAGCATAAGGGGAAGTAGGCTAAGGCAAAGCCAAATAAGCTTAATAAGCTATATTAAGCTAACAAGAACTGAAATAAGGTGAAAGAACTAGAATAATGCTAAAGTAAAACAAGGACAACAGATTAAACCAAATCAATAAGCTAATAAGCACTAATATGAACAATAAAAGCAACTAAGGCTGAAAAGTGCAGGCCTAAATGGCTACTGATGCAGCCTTTCAAGGCTATGATAAGCTATTTAAAAGCTGTCTAAAAAAATTATAAAAATGTGGGATAAGTAAACAAGCTTTCCAAGATTAACTGTACCAACTTACAGCTTAAAAGTACTTAATATGAGCAAATTAAAAATCAAAAACTACACTTGAATTGGGCAAAAAGAACACTGATGCAATTACAAGGCAGTCCTAGTACACCACTTGCAGACTTAAAATAAGCTGATGAATAAACTCACAAGTAAAAAAAATTAGCTGAAACAGGTACTATATACCCTACAAGCTACTAGTGAAAAGATTATCAGAAGCTTTTATTTCACCATTAAATACTAAAATTGCTCTTGAAATCTAGTGCAGACTGAATGAGTATACTGAGATTAGATATGGGCAAGAATGAATCTAATTTCCTTAAATCCTACTAAAACATTTCCAACTCTTAAGGAACTACTTAATGCACTATAAAGGACCTAAAAGTACTGAAATTGAGCTTAAAAAAAGGAGCTTATTAGGAGCTTATTTGAGCAGTTCACACCACCAAGCTTCTGCTATTCAGACTAAGCCTATCAAAACCTTCAACTAAGCTAAAAATTCCAAACAGACAGCTTATATAAGTAATATTATGCTTAATCAAACTATACTAAGGTGCAAATGAACAGTAATCATTATTTTCTACCCATTTTATAGCGTGATCCAAACATCCCTTATTGAAGATGATTTGGCTTTTTCAACTAAGTAAGACCAGATTTAGCTTAATTTTCCTAGAACTGATCATCACCAACTATATTAAGACTAAAGAAAAACACAAAGCAATCACAATTAAGTAATTAAATAAGCTGAATAAGCAGTTTGACTAAGATGTTGACTAAGTAATTAAAAGAGAGAAAACTTACATATCAAAAACTGAATTCAGATTACAAAGCTTATAATGAAATTACAACTGAAATAGAGGAGATTACACTACACTAAATTACCCTAATCTAACTAACCCTAAAAATCTACTCTAACAGCTAACACTCTAATATGTGACAGCAGATGGCTATTTATAGCCATAAGCTAGGGTTTTGGAACCCTTTGGATCATCAATCTTAGCCCTTGATTTCAACTTGATGACCAATCTTCAATCATCAGCCGTTGGATGATGATGTGATGTGTTCAGTCCAATCAAATGCTTCCAATTGTCCAGCGTGGCATTCCCTTGCTTTCAGTGCTTCTAGAACTATTTAGTGTACGGGTAAATCAGGGGAAGCTCAGGGTAAATTATGGAGAAGATATACAGTAACATGGTGTAAAAGGGTGGGTTAGGTTTTGGGTGTTATTATTTTTTTCTTCTTTGACTGGGTTGGGATAAATACGGGTTAGGGGCAAAGGATGGGATCCGGGTTTATGGGATATATTTAAAAGGGATGTGGGCTGGATAATTTTGGGCTTGCTGGGTTTGGGATTGGGTTGGTATTTTTGTAAGGGTTTAAGTTTTAAGGTTAGGATTTAAATAAGAAATGGAATTAAACTTTAGGGACTGTTTTTGCCATTTTTGTAAAGTTGATCCAAGGGCTATTTTTGCCAAATGATTATTCTTCAAGGACTGGTTTTTGACTTTTTGAGCTTAAGTATGATCCAAGCTTAAAATTCTTTCTCCGACTTCGGCTCTAAATACTCTATTCATTTCTCGTGCTCGGGTTTTCCGGGTTTTGCTTTGATTTTGTCCTTTTTTCTAGATATCCGTACCTGCGTATAAACAAACACAAAAACACAAATATCTTTGGCATTTTGGTTAGTTTTTGGTCATTTTTGGTCTTAATTTGGTCAAGAAAAGGTCTGTGTTTAAGCACATACCAGATACCCAGTTTAAGATTCTTGGAAAACGCTTCATAGAACTTGGCGTAATCTTCCTTGTTCTCGGCGATCTCTTGGAAAAGCTCGATGCACTTTTTTACCAAGTTCTTGCGAATGACTTTCAAGATCTTGTTCTGCTGCAACATCTCACGAGAAATGTTCAAAGGAAGGTCTTCAGAATCAACAATACCCTTGACGAACGAAAGGTATTCAGGAATGATCTCCTCACCGTTGTCCATGATAAAGACACGACAAACATAAAGCTTGATGTTGTTTCGTTTCTTCTTAGTGTCAAAAAGATCAAATGGGGCTCGTTTGGGAACAAAGAGAACAACTTTGAACTCTAACTGGCCTTCAACCGAAAAGTGCTTCATACTCAAATGCTCCTCCCAATCATTAGTAAGACTATTGTAAAAAGCCACATACTCCTCCTTGGTAATCTCCTCTGGCTTCCTCATCCAGATAGGTTTCGGTTTGTTCATTAACGACCACTCGTGTGACATTTCTTTGATCATCTTCTTTTTCTTTTCCTCATGTTCCTTCTCTTCATCAACTTCCTCAACCTTACCTTCTTCGTCCTTCTTCTCTACCTCGTCTTCATCATAAGAAATTTCCTTTTCGGTTGTTTTCTCGACCCAAAGTGAGATCGGATAGCTAATGAACTCAGAATGTTTCTTAACCAAATCCTTTAGCCTACGCTCTTCAAGGTATTCAAGCTGATCTTCTTTGAGATAGAGGGTAATCTTTGTTCCTCTGCCAAGGGGCTCACCATTGTCTTGGGTGACAGTGAAGGACCCACCGGCTAGGGACTCCCAAACGTACTGCTCATCGTCATTGTGTTTTGTTGTGACAATAACTTTGTCAGCAATAAAGTAGGCCGAGTAAAACTCGACACCAAATTGTCCAATCATGGACACATCAGCACCAGCAGCAAGAGCTTCCATGAACTCTTTGGTACTCGAGCGAGAAATGGTACCCAAATTGTTAACCAAATCTGAATAGAAAACATTAGCACATATATAGGTTAGTACTCGATACAATAAGCATATACCAATGACCATTATTAGATAAACCGGTTGCTTTAATTTACGTACCAGCCTTGTGTTAGAATTTAATAATCTAAACAAGTTCATATTATTAACAAGTAATCATATTACATGAGCGGAAGCATAGGATCATGTTTAACACATAAAAGATTAACCGAATAATAAAAGTAACGTACCTTTGATCCTAGCAAGAACAAGGATCAAACTTTAATCTTCTTCTTTAAATAACAAGTGGATTAGCAAGATACCCCTTACCGTTTTGTATCTCAATCCAAGATGTATAAACTATAGTGAGTTTATACCACGATCTTGTACACACGTACTATAACCGAACTAATGATTATGCTAGTAATAAACACAAGTAAACCAAAACAATTTTTTCTTATGAAAAGTTTTAGTCGAACCACCCTTAGGGATAAGGGTTCGATCGGCCAAGCAAGAAGAAGGGGAGAAAAAGGTTTTAGGGTTATAGCTAGTGCACAAGAAGTCAAGAAACAATATCCCCTAACCTTATATTTATAGTGTGTAAACTTAGAGAGCAAGTTAGGCATGGATTGGGCTTTGTAAACCCTAGGCCGATCGGTTCCTCCTTCCCCAAGGGATTCCAAAACCTTCTTGATCCTATAATTACACCTATAGTCCTTCCTTTACTCACTAACAGTCGTTAGTCAATTCCCGTTAATTACTTAATGTCCGTTAGTCGTTATTTTATGTTTAAATAATTAAATATATAACGGTTTATATATATTAATTATTGTACATTAATTCCTCATACGTAATGTGTGCAATCCCGTGGTCACGAGTTCGATTCTAGTCATACACGTTTAATATTTGTCCATAAACTTAACAGCTCCCACTTGGACATCAATTAATAGTGTAATGACATTGGTTAGCATCTAGCAACACGCCAATGGCCCTAGTACAATTCGGGTGGTGGTCTCCTGGAAAAACCAATCGATGATTCATCATCATACTTATCCTTTTGTTTCTAATACTACATTAATAAAGATATGGATCTCAGTCATTCTTTATTAACTATTCTGTTTCTCGTTGTTTCTGATTGAGCAAGATTACCAAATCTTCTGAACATATTCAGGGAAGATCTTGGGTGTGGCCACACAAACATCTTGTTAACCCTACGAGGGGCCCAGCAGTATTAAACTTTGTTGGGAATTAAATGTCTAACAACTTAGTACTGCTGAAGAAATACACTAACAATACAAACTGTTAGTGTATATGTGAAGTCAGCTGAGATATAACTAACATTACAAACTTCTTAGTTAGTACTGCTAGTATAACAGAAGGTACTGCTGCATGGATAACTGTCTTGTACGATATTGTAGAGGACAAGTATGGAAAGGATCTTGTGTATAATGTAATTAGTTAGAATTATACGATAGAATACTTATCTTGTAAAGGACTCCTTAAGTCTATAAAAGGAGATCCTAGGTTATACGTTTGAGGGATCAGTCATAGAGTTTTTGTTAAGATTCAAGGTCATTGTAACCCTAGTGATAGTAAGATCACTCGTATTATTCAAGCAATAATATTGAATCGATTGGTGTTAACCTCATTGTGTTCATTGCTCATACATACATTACTGTTTCGTTAAACAAACCATAATCCTTCTAAGTGTGGTTAAGTAGATTCCGCATACTTAACTACATTCACTCAAAGTATCTCAAACACATTATAAAGGAGTAACATCCTAAGTGTTTTAGAATCCTCTCAAGTGGTATCAGAGACAGGTTGATACTATTGATTTAGAAGAGAAAGTAATGGACATGTAGACTACCCAAACAAACATGGTTGCTAAATTACCAATGCTTAAGCAGAACGAATTTGATATGTGGAGGCTGAGAATAGAACAGTACTTCCAGGTGCAAGACTATGCACTCTGGGAAATTGTAGAAGAAGGAAACTCTTTCATGCCTTCAACCTCTACATCAACAGTTAATGGTAAAGAAGAGACCACTGTGCAGACCTCTCCAGTGACAGCAGAAGAGAGGCTACAAAAGAAGAATGATCTCAAGGCCAGAAGTTTGCTGATGATGACAATTCCAAATGATCAACTCTTGAACTTCAGCAAGTTCAAGGATGCAAAGTCCTTGTTTGAGGCTATCATTGTTAGGTATGGTGAGAATGAAGCCACCAAGAAGACTCAAAAGACTCTGTTGAAGAAGAATTTCGAGAATTTTACAGTAACCAGCAATGAGTCCTTGGATCACACGTTCAACAGATTGCAAAAGATTGTCAGCCAACTGGCTGTTCTTGGTGTTGATATACCTCAGGAAGATCTGAACTCCAAGTTCTTGAGGAGTTTACCTGCAGAGTGGGTTATACATGTAGTGGTCTGGAAGAACAAGCCAGGCATTGATACTATGAGCCTGATGGACTTATACAGCAACTTCAAGATTATTGAGCAGGATGTGAAGAAGGCTGGAGGATCTAGTCCAAGCACTGGGAACATGTCCTTTATGTCATCTCCTAGTAATTCAAGTCCAGTTGAAGAAGAAAAGGTTGTTGTAGGAGTTAGTACTGCTAACCCTAGTGTTAGTACTGCTAGTTCATCAAGCAATACTAGTGGTATTTTTGAAGACAAAACCTACTGTGCCTTTCTGATAAGCCAGAATGATGGGTCAATGCTTACTCATGAAGACCTCCAGGAGATAAATGATGATGATTTGGAGGAGACGGACCTCAAATGGCAGATCTCACTTCTTAGCATGAGGGCTAAGAAATTCTACCAAAGGACTGGAAAGAAGATCACTATCAGCAGCAATGATACTGCTGGTTTTGACAAATCAAGGGTAGAATGCTACAACTGTCATAATTTGGGGCATTTTTCAAGGGAATGCAGAAGGCCTAGGCAACAGGATGGTAGGAGCAAAGGTTATGGGAGAAAGCCCAAGGCTGTGGAGGATGCTGAACCAACTTCAAAAGCTATGGTGGCTATTGATGGACTAGGCTTTGATTGGAGTTTTATGGCAGATAATAAAGAAGCACCTACTGAGATAGCTCTTATGGCCTTCTCTGATTCTGAGGTACAATCTGCTAAATGTTGTTCTAAAACATGCATTGCTTTAAAAGAATATGAGGTTTTAAAGAAACACTATGATGAACAAAGGATTGAACTAAATAAAACTAATTTTAATTTATCTAATCATAAGAGAGGTTTAGCAGTCCTAGAGGAACAGATAGTGCATTATAAGAACAATGAGTCTGTTTTTACTGATGACATAGCAGTTCTTAAAAGAGATTTATCGATTAAGAAAGCTGAGATTAGTCTATTGAAAGCTGAGTTGGATATAATTAAAAAGGCTAATGAAAATATTCAATTAAGTGTAGGAACCTTAGACTATGCCTCTAAGGGTGTAAACAAAATAATTGAATGTCAGTTCATTAACAAAGCTAAGTTTGGATTGGGGTATAAAACATGTCTACCTCCTCACAGAGGAGTGCCTGCACCCCCAGGAATAGATCTAGAGCATACAGGGTTAGCAGAGTTCCAACAACCTAAGTTAGAGTATGGTTGTAAACCTAAGGAAAACACAATTGCTAATAAACCTGTAGAAATCAGTCAACCTTTTGAGACTGCAAGTGATGCTTCACTCATCGAGGACAAGGTTTCCACTGATATGAGTTCAGATGCTCCAACCATTGAGGATTGGACATCTGATGATGAGGAAGATCAGGTTGTGGTTAAACCTGAAGTAAGAAAAGTGGAGGGAACAAGTGTTCCTAAGGTGGTCAAGAATGAAACTGTTAGGCCTAAAACAAATGTTAAACCAGTTAGGAGAACAGTTAGATACTGTGAGATGTATAGATCCACAGACAAGCCAAGAGGTAACCAGGGGAACTGGAATGACCTCAAGTCTCACCAACTAGGTGATGACTTTGTTATGTATAATAAGGCTTGTTTTGCTTGTGGTAGTTTTGACCATCTTAAGGCTTTTTGTCACAACAGGGTAACTAGGAACTCAAACAATAGGGTGAACTTAAATAGGTCTCAAATCTATCCCAATACTGATAGAATAATTCCCAGGACAAGTTTCATGAAGTCAGGACCAAAACCAATTCATACTGCTAGACTAGCAGTTAATACTGCCAGACCTTTTAAGACTGTTTACCCTAGACCAGCAGTTAAAAGTGCAAAACTAACTTTCAAATATGCACCACAAACTACAAAAAGGCCTTTTCATAAGAAAGCAGTGGTACAAAAATAAATTTGGATACCAAAGGCACAAACTGCAAAGCCAGCAGTTAGTACTGCTAGCCAAGCAGTTAGTACTGGTAACATTCAAAACACTGCTAGGGATAAGAGGAAAAATGCTGTAAAGGCCTCAGCATATTGGATTTGGAGACCAATCCAGTCCAATGGTGCATCAACTATTTTGAAAAGATTTGACTATATTGATGCACGAGGCAAACCCAAGTCAGTAATGGATTGGGTGCCCCAAGGAAACTAATTTCCTTACTTTATGTGCAGGGACATTCACAGGATGATGGTAAAGATCAAGGGTATGCAGACAGTGGTTGTTCCAGCCACATGACAAGAAACATGTCCTATCTTTCAGACTTTCAACCAATGGATGGAGGATATGTTACCTTTGGGAGAGGAATAGGAGGAAGAATTACCGGTAAAGGTACATTAAAAACTGGTAAATTGGATTTTGAAGATGTGTATTTTGTGCAAGAGCTTAAGTATAACCTGTTTAGTGTCTCACAAATGTGTGACAAAAAGAACAAGGTTATTTTTACTGACACTGAATGTCTTATGCTTTCTCCAGACTTTAAGCTTCCTGATAAAAGTCAGGTTCTCCTAAAAGTTCCAAGAAAGGGAAACATGTACAGTGTTGATATGAAGAAGATTGTTCCTAAAGAGGCCCTTACTTGTCTTGTTGCAAAGGGCACATTGGATGAATCTATGTTATGGCATAGAAGACTTGGTCACATAAATTTTAAAATCATTAATAAAATTGTTAAGGATGGTTTGGTTAGAGGCTTGCCTCAGAAAATATTTGAAAATGACCAGACTTGTGTTGCGTGTCTCAAAGGCAAACAACACAAGGCTTCTTGTAAGCCCAAGGTTTATAACTCTATTGATCAACCTTTGTTTATGCTTAGCATGGATTTATTTGGCCCTACTTCTGTAAGTAGTATTATGCATAAAAGGTATTGTCTTGTAATTACTGATGACTATAGTAGGTTCACATGGGTTTTCTTTTTAGGTTCTATGGATGAGACACCTAGCATTCTTAAAACATTCATTACTGAGATAGAAAACTTAATGGATAAGAAAGTTAAAATCATTAGGTGTGATAATGGGACAGAGTTCAAAAATAGAGTTATGGATGATTTTTGCCAAGAAAAAGGTATTAGAAGAGAGTTTAGTGTTGCTAGAACTCCTCAGCAGAATGGAGTTGCTAAGAGAAGAAATAGGACACTAACAGAAGCTGTTAGAACCATGTTAGCTGAATCTAAGTTGCCTATCACTTTTTGGGCTGAAGCAGTTAATACTGCTTGTTATGTGCAGAACAGGGTTTTGGTAGTAAAACCTCGCAAAAAAACACCATATGAGCTTTTTAGAGTTACAAATCCTACACTAGGATTTCTAAGACCTTTTGGGTTTCATGTAACTCTTCTGAATACCTTAGACCATCTAGGCAAATTTGATGGTAAATCTGATGAAGGATTCTTGATTGGATACTCTCTCAATAACAAAGCATTTAGAGTATACAACACAAGAACTAGGAAAGTTGAGGAAAACCTGCATATTCAATTTCTAGAAAATAAATCTAATTTTGCAGGTGAAGGTCCAAAATGGCTGTTTGACCTTAATACTCTAACCCAATCAATGAATTATGTGCCAGTTGTTGCAGGAACCTTTTCTAATGATTTTGGAGGTTCAGAAGCTGATGATGCAACAAATGAAACAGGCTTGGGAAAGGAGAAAGATCAAGATCATATATTGATGCCAATATAGAATAGTGTGGATTTATCTTCAAAGATTGGTGAGCCTTCTACTGATGAAGCAAAGGAAGGCATTGATGATGAAAACAATGTAGATGGAACTGAGGAACAAGAGAATCAAGTTTTTATAGTACTAATAATGATTGTACTGTTGAGCCCCAACTTGATACTGCTAGGCCAAATGTTCATACTGTTGGCTCCTCAGAGGTTAATACTGCTGATTTCTCAGAAGATGAGGTGGATATTGGTAATCTCCCACCTTCATATCAAGTTCTAACTACACTACACACAAGGATTCACAAAGATCACTCCCTAGACAATGTGATTGGTGACATGCAGTCTGGAGTTAAGACAAGAAGGCAACTCATGACTTCAGATCAACAAGGATTTCTTAGTACTGTCTATGAAGAAAAGAATCATGAAGATGCCAACACTTGTTTATTTGTATGTTTTCTCTCATAATCTGAACGCAAAAATGTTCTCAAAGCCTTAGAAGATTCAAGCTGGGTTGAAGCAATGCAAGAGGAGCTTCTCCAATTCAAGATTCAGAAGGTTTGGGTACTAGTTGATTTACCAAAGGGTATGAGGGTAATTAGAACCAAATGGGTGTTCAAAAACAAGAAGGATGAAAGGGGTATTGTGATCAGAAACAAGGCTAGACTTTTAGCCCAGGGATATACACAGGAAGAAGGTATAGACTATGAAGAAGTTTTTGCACCAGTAGCAAGGATTGAAACAATCAGACTATTCTTGGCCTATGCTTCATTCATGGGATTCACAGTTTATCAGATGAATGTTAAGAGTGCCTTCTTGTATGGTACTATTGAAGAGGAGGTGTATGTCTCGCAACCTCCAGGTTTTGTTGATCCAGAACATCCTGATAAGGTGTACAAGGTTGTAAAGGCTCTTTATGGACTACATCAAGCACCCAGGGCATGGTATGAGACTTTGGCTTCCTATTTACTGGAGAATGGATTCCAAAGGGGCAAGATAGATCAGACCTTATTCATCAAGAAGCATAAGATGGATATCTTGCTGGAACAAGTGTATGTGGATGATATTATTTTTGGATCCACAAGGAACGAAATGTGTGTATAGTTTGAGAAACTTATGCACGATAAGTTTCAGATGAGTTCCATGGGGGAACTTACATTCTTTTTGGGTCTGCGAGTAAAGCAATCAAATGAAGGCATATTTATCAGCCAGGATAAATATGTAGCAGAGATTCTAAGAAAGTTTCAGTTTGCTGATTCTAAAGTGGCTAGCACACCTATTGATCTAGAGAAACCATTGCTTAGATACTGATGGAGAAAGTGTGGATGTGCACAGTTACAGATCAATGATAGGGTCCTTGATGTATCTTACATCCTCAATACCAGATATCATGTTTACTGTATGTGCTTGTGCAAGGTTTCAAGTCACTCCCAAGGCTTCCCATTTAACTGTTGTCAAAAGGATCTTCAGATATCTTAAGAGTCAACCTAGGTTGGGTCTGTGGTATCCCAAAGAAACACCTTTTGACTTTATGGCATACTCAGATAGTGATTATGGTGGTGCAAGCTTGGACATAAAATCAACAACTGGTGGATGTCAATTCCTTGGATGCAGACTTATATCATGGTAGTATAAGAAGCATACAATTGTGGCAACTTCTACAACTGAAGCTGAGTATGTAACACCCCAACCTGACAACGGCTAAAATGCTACATTATGGTGACAAATCAGAACGTACAACGCAAGCGGAAGACTTATAAACATAAAAGTTACAAAGGTATTCTAATGATAGCTGTTCTATAGAAAATAATTTCCAAAACTGAAATACAACTCCAAGCTTAAATCTAACTGAAGATAAATCAAAATCTAATCCAAAAGCGAACGGGTATCTATCGTCAGGGTAGTCCACTAAGAGCTCCTACGCACTCTTCACTCAAACCCAGCTTCCAACCTAAAACCTGCCGCAGGAAGAGAAATGCGGCTGAGCTTAAAAAGCTCAGTGAACAGATATATATAACAACGAATAATCAAACATATATATGTAAAGAAAAGGAAACACAAGCTCCTGCTGAAACGAATGTCATCTGTCAAAAGAATGAGAGATCAAGATCATCTGAAAAAATATCATAAGTCAATTGAAATAGAGAAAACAGAATATGGTGCATTGGGAAATAATAGAAGGTATAACAGAATGTATCAAAGGTGTAAGGGTTGTCAGAAATCTACCACGAGCCCAGAAACATATCATATCATAACATCATATCATAATCTTCATAAGTAACCATAAGTAACATAATGGAGTAGCTAGCTCCAAGAAATGTGAAGGGCATGTATTGCACGCAGTACCAATCACCAAAAATATAACATATAACATAACAGATCAGATCTAGGATGCATCCATACGCCCCTGCTGAAATCATAATCATCGTGGCCATACATATTACATAATAAAAGGGACATGATGGGTCATCACTCCCCCACCCTAGAGTCATGCCATTGGTGCATCAATGACATGGTCATGGAACCCCCATGACTAGTGATAGCTCGGATATCAAACTGGAGGGTCAAACAAAATGTCATAGTAATGACACAGATTCTAAGGTCATGAGAAATATCATAAGTCCATATCAAAGGGTGCATATCAAAGGCTCATATCAAAGGGTACATAAATCAGAAGATGTGAAAGGAATCATGAGAAACCTTATAAGACAAGGTCAGAATATCTGTACCTTATGCAAAAAGACAACCAGGTAAAAGATGGGTCACAGAGGAATGGAAAGGTCTCCTTCTTCACCAAACATAACAATTAATAATCACATGTTACTTATTGGCTCGTTTTAATCAGATTACATGATTTAGGTTCCTTTCTATTTTTAGAAACTTTCTATTTTTAGTAACCTTCCAGATTAAGTAACTTTCCATATTTAGCAGGTTTCCATATTTAGTAACTTTTCATATTTGGTAAGTTTCCATATTAAGCAGGTTTCCATATTTAGTAACTTTCCATATTTAGTAAGTTTCCATATTTAGGAGGTTTCCATATTTAGTAACTTTTAACATGACTCCCCAATTAACTTTAAATTTGGTTTTGGGTTCGGGATTATCAAATAGATTTAACATATTCACACACAAGTCAACACGTCATTAACAAGTCATACACGAAATATAAACAAGTGTTGGGCATCAAGCATCAAAAGAAACACCTTGAACATATAAGCAATACATGCATACTTGTTAACTGATTTTATTATAAAATTAAGCCCAATTAACGAATTTCAAAAAGGTAACAAAGTCCCAAAATATAAATCCATAAAATTATCACAGAAGTCCACATGTCTTCAGAGTCTACTGGAATTTTTCCAGATTTTATTATCAAGTGTAAACCCCTTTTTAAAATCGTCTAATTTAACATGTTCAGATTCAGATCTGCAGATACACTTCAAAAGTATGCACTTAAAAACCTAACCATATTACTTCATAAAATTCTACAAAAATTTCAGAAGGTAGTCAACATATCAAATATAATTCCTGTAAATTTGTGGCCTATAATATGCTATGGTTTGGAAATGAAAAATCATGGAACTCGACTGAAAAACAACTCAGCAAACACATTTTAACACATGATCGCATTAAATTCAGAAAAACATCCAAATCAAACTCAAATTTGTTCAAACCAATTGGAATACTTTCCTAGGACCCTAAACTAGGTTTGCAATCAAATTCAGATTATAAAACAGTCCCGTTCTAAAACCCATTTAAGAACATTATATCACCTGTTTACTTACACAAACGCACCCGAGACCTTCATATATCATGAGACATGTTTTAAACATCACCATAACACATATTCACACACATGTATCCAGCCCTAGATCATTAACTCACACGACACATACATAAACACCAATTTAACGAGAACATATATCACATAAATTAACACCAAACAAGCCCTAATCCCATGTATTTATTAGGTACGGCCCCTTCTAGGGTTTTATGTCCAGATTTAAAACTTGTAATGATTAGGTTTTTATGTGTCTTATAGATTCAGATTCATATACGTTTTAGGTGAGTCGAATAGATGGAAAACGAAAAGGATTATGTGATACCTTGCTGATGTTTAACGAAAATAAGAAAAGAACAAGAACATGAACTCCACGAATCACGAACCCTAACCCACGAATCATCATCACAGCCCTTCAAAACCATGGTCTTTGAGGAGGACAACGAACCTGAAATGGTTCTAGTTGCTTGTTTCTTCTTTCTTGGCAGCCAACAAATGAAGTTTTCTAGTTTTTTTTTGTTCGGTGTGAAGAAGAGAAAACAAAGGGATTGATATACGGATGAAAAAAAAAAATAACGAGTGGGGAGATAAGATGGGGAAGTGCCAAGATTTGCTTAGAGATTATAAGGAGATTAATTCTTTCCATACTTCAAATCTTTCAAATAATTTCCATATTATTCTTTTGATTGTTGTTTGTCAAACGGATCACAAGTCAAAACCTCTCACGAAGAAAAGTCAAATCCCGACGATTTAACGCACACAATCAATTGTAATAAACCGGATAAGTTAATACCCGGGTCGTAGTCCCAACGAGGTGTGAATGGAGGATCTCATTTTTGGTTTGGTATTAAAATGCTTGAAAAGACGAGGGTCACTTGGGTAACTAATATCTACTGAAACAAAAATCAAATAACGTAAACTGGAAACTAATAACGAGTAAAAACGTAACAATCTATGAAAATTAAGCCTACGGATACCAAATTAATTTTCCTATGTCCTAAATGACAAAAGAAAATTTTAGAAAAAAGAATTGTATTTTTTTGACTTTTAAATAATTAAATACGAATTAAAAACTATTTTAAAAATAAAAATAGATTAAAAATACTAAATGTAAATGGAAAAATCTGAAAATTTTCTTGAAATTAATTTATGATATGAAAATACTAGAAAAAATATTAAAAAGGGGACAACTTTAGGAAATAAGCTGAAAATAAGCTAAACTGTTGAATAAGTTTATAAAGAAAAGAAGGGGTTAAAAGAATTGTTGGTGCAAAAGATTTCAGAAAAATCCCAAGGGTGCAAGTGGTGAGGTATGTGTGTGAGTGAACAAGAGGTCCGGGGTTCGACCCCAGTTATGCAAAAAAAAATTTGCAACTATTTTTTTGTTGTTTTTCTATTTGAAAATCATTAAGTAATAACAAGTGAGCTATGTTTAAAACTGAAAAAACTTTTTGAATCTAAAAAATAAGCTTAGAAACAGCTTAATGAATCTGATCAGTAAAAAAAAAGAGATGGAAATAAGCTAAATTAATGCAAAAGTGGCAAACAAGCTACTATTAAGCTAGGGGCATGAGAATAAGCTAAAATTTAACTAAGAACTAGAAAAAAAATCACAATAAGCAATAAATAACAGAGATAAGCTCTGATAAGCACAAAATAAGCAAAAATTCACCAAGGGGCTGCTGATGTAACACTAGGAGCAGGGCAAAGAGGGGTTTTCAACCCCCTAAAAAGCTCTTAAATAAAAATCCTAAAAATATAAAAAAAAAAATGGAAATGGAATGGTAAGCCAGCCAAGAACATTTGTGCAAAATTATAGCTAAAAACATCTTAAAATGATGGAATTAAAATTCAACAAAAAGGGCTGGAAAATGGAAAAAATCAAAAAATTGAAATTTTAGATACTGATGTGCAGACATGGGTTTTTAGACCTCAGAACATGCAAAACTCAATGAAATGAAATGAAACTCAGAATTTCTACCATAACAACTATAGTGAACTCAAAAAAAATGCCAAAAGTAGGACAAAACAAGCTCAGCTTATTAGAGAGCTTAAATGAGCAGTTGAGATCAAGTTTTTCCACTATTCTACACATAGGCTGCAAAAGGCTCAAAAGAACTCAAGGCATACTAGCTACTACAAACCATCACATTAACTTCAAAAAACTATAAAAAGGACAAATAAGCTGAGATCAATTGAGTAAGCACAACAACAAGCAGATGAACAGTAAATGTTGACTTTGGTTGACCGAACAAGACAACTAAAAATTTCATTAATTAAAATTAAATTACAATACTGGGATTAAAAATAAATAAAGATAATTAACAAAAAGCTAAAAAGAAAAAATTACCTAATTTAAGCTAAAATAAAACCTGCTCTACTACTGTAGCATTACTTATCTATTTATACTAAGAAAGAAACTAGGGTTTTCTTCAATTCGTGTGCTTCTTGTGTGAGAGGGATCCTTCTTGTGCTTTCTTGCTTCAATCTCAGCCTTGGATTATTTCTTGGTCCCCAATCCTTCTCTTGTCAGCCGTTGATCACTTTTCTTGTCCTTGGGATTGCCAAGGTAGCATGAAGTAGGGGGAACAAAGCCATGTGAGGGTTTTGGATGGTAGTGAGGTTGAGAGTGACTGGGGAGTGATTAGAAAAGGATTAGGCAGGAAGAAGGGGTTAGGAAGAAGGTAAATAGTGTTTTGTTGGGTTTGTCTTAGGTCTGAGTGTTTGACCTATCATTTGACCCCGTATTAAACTAATTGAGATGGGTGGGCTTTGGATTGGGCTGAGTGGGAATGGGTTTTTTTTGTTTTGGTTTTGGATCCGGGTGGTATAGATTAGGTTAGTTTAAGGATTTTTAAAAGGACCAATGTTGTAAACTAGGAAATTGTAGGGACCATTCTTGTCACTTTTGCATAGTTTATCCAAGGGCCAATTTTGCCAAATGAAAATAATCCAAGGGATTGTATGGGATTTTTGAGCTCGAATTAAATCCGCGTGAAGAATATCTTTCCCGGCTTCGGCTTTTGAACTCTTTTCCATATCAAGCTCGATTTTGTCCACATTTGCCCCGTTTTCAATCCTTTTGTACCCGAAACACATAAAACACAATCCAAGGATATTTGTAACAATATATGGTCCATTTGGGTGTTTTTGGTCATTTTTTTGGGGTTTTTCGGGTATAAATTGATAAGTAAAAGGCTACTCATCAATCCCCCACACTAAACAATTGCTGGTCCCTAGCAATCCGATCATATGAAGTAATGAAAGGATCAAAAGAATATCAAGGTTAGCAAAAATATCAACCCGTTTTGACTTTATTATAAAATGCAAGTAAATAAAAACGAGATAAAACGTAAATAGCATGCTTGATTATCAAAAATGGCATCATAGAACGGGAATCACACAAAGTGGGTGATTCCCGAGAATTTTAATCGTCATCCTATTTTTTATACTCCCCAACTAAGTTTAAAAACCCTTGTGCAAACGTTTTTGTAAAATGCTAACACTACTTATGAAAGTTAATTGTGTATTACTCCTTGTTCCCAAATTCCTATTTTCCTCTATTTATTTTATTTTTGGTGAGAAATGAATTTCTTCAAATTCTCGTTTCAAAAATTTTTACTTAGATTTTAAGAGGCTTGCACTCCCCACCAGGCAGTGTACCTGACCGATGTAGTATAGTGAAGTGGCAAGTACAGGGGGATTGATCGTTCTCTAGGGGAATAGTGTCGTTAGGATTGAAAAACTACTCTAATAGGTCTAAGGGTGAGGGAAGATTCTTTTTGTATTTTTATATTTTTATGAAAGCAAGTAAAATCTCGGGTTTGAAGGAGTGGGTGGAATTAGTTGCTAGTCAACTAACCCAAATAACTAAAATTGCAAATAAAATAAAATAACTGAAAATGAAAAGGTTGTGAAACTTATATGGAGAGAAATGTGTTTACTTAGATTTCCTTACTCCCTAACTATCTTTTACCGGTTGATTAGTGTGTATTAATTGCGTGGATGACGGGTGTATTCCTTAATACCAATCGTGGGGTGGCGTACGTACTTCCCCAACTCTATAAACTCCTACTTCACTCCTATGTCGAGCCGGCTAAGAAGCTCCTAACATGGGATCACTAGAATTCGCTCATGCATTAAATACAACCATAAAAACCTTAGTACGCATTGGTTCATGTTTCTTAAGACGTTCAAGCAAGTTACCGTATAGGAGGTTAGCCAGTTTTCTTAAGCCTAACATCGATAAACAATCATCCAATACAATTAATAACACACCAACAACCAATAATCAATAGTTAGGTTTCATTAGATCTAAGCAAACACAAGATAAATCTAGCCTAGCATGTTAATTAAAAGACAAGAACAAGATATAATCAAACAACACATAGACATATTGAATGATTAATTGATTACTTATCTTCAATTAAACATGGGAGATCCAAGGGTATAAAACCCTTAAAAATGGCAGAAAATTCGTCTAGGGTTTCTCCTCACAAAGTTGCACACCAATGACTAAAAATTATGAAAGTATATATAGGAAAACAGATCTGAAGGCGTCACGTTATAGAGCTTGACGCCGTCACCTCGCCGCGTTTAGGGTTTCTTGATGGCCTTCTTGACGCCGTCCCTCTTTAATCCTCCAAAAATCCGCTCTGGCCTATCAAGGGCTGACGCCATCAAAATTGTGCTTGACGCCGTCTCTCTTTAACTTAAACCTTGAAGACCTTGATCACCTTAAAGGGTGATGCCGTCATATTTTCATTGTAAAACTCTCTTGCGCGTCACGTGTATTTTGTCATGTCCACCTCTTTTGCCAAGCCGTGACGCCGTCAGGAGCAATCCTTGACGCCGTCACATGTACTTTTCCAGCAGCTTTGGAGACTTTGTAGTTTTCTTCACTTTTATGCTCCAAAAACGTCCAAAATGCTTCCTTTTCCAGATTTCTTCTCCAAAGTACCTAAAATGACAAAAGGAACGATTTAGGGAAATATTTGATCAAATAAATACGATTTAGGGCTTAAATGACCCCCTAAAAGCGGTACACTTTTCGCTTCATTAGAGTCCAAAGTAGGTGATGTGGATGTGGTTGCAATAGACTGAGGGAGTTGAAAAATGGTATTATTCATAAGAATAGCACTCTCCTCGTAGTCCTCATCTTCGTCATCGAGCATGCAAGCCTGATTAAACAAGAAACGCTTTTGTGTTGCTCATTCTATGGCGAGTAAATCTTCCGTAGATTTACCATGACGATCTTCTTGGGTATGTTTAATAGCCAAATCAGTAAGTCTATTCTTTACATCTTGCATTTCTTGGGCTATTGTTTTAAGAGCCAAACCATTAAGTGTATTCCTCACATCTTGACATTTTTGGAATACATCTTTGAAAGCCAAATCCAGAAGATTATTCCTTGCATCATGAATGTCTTGGAATAATTCTTTAGGAGATGGCTGAGGCTGAGTTTGAATCATTTGATACTGTGGAGGTTGGTCATGATAAGAATAGTCATAATTGTTACAAGGGCCATGCTCATAGACAAGCGGGTTCCTTGTTTGACAATCAGAGCTATAGTGAAGGCCTCCACAGTACTCACAACAATATGATTGTTGTGATTGATTCAGTGAATTGTATGGATAATGGTCATAACCGAAATTTTGATTATATGGAACTTGCTCATAGACAAACGTATTCCCTGTTTGACAATCAAAACCCGGGTGAGGACTACCTCCACAAGACTCACAAGAGTATGTCTCCATCTGGTGTTGTGGGGGCTGGTTGAAAAAGTCGGTTGTTTCATGGTAGGAATAAGGATTTTGGTCATAGACAAACCCGTTTCCCGATTCCACCATGCTACAACCGGGACAATTCCCGCCATTTGGAGGACCCCCACACCATTCACAAGAATACGGGTAAGATGAAGACATGAAGAAGAAGAATTAAACGGATAGAGGGATAAGGAGATAAGAATTAAACGAATAAGAGGATTAAGAAGATTATTTTTGGATTTTTAAATTTAGAAACATGGAAAAACACAAAAGAAAAATGGAAAATAAATTTTGAAAAGAAAATCTTTTTGGGTTTTTTATATTAAGAAAGTATTTACAAATGAAAAAGATAACTTCACGAGGAAGGGTCTTCAAGTCACTAATCGTCAAACCGTAACGATATTGTCGCAACACACCTCCCCGGCAGCGGCGCCAAAAATTGATTGTTGTTTGTCAAACGGATCACAAGTCAAAACCTCTCACGAAGAAAAGTCAACTCGCGACGATTTAACGCATACAATCAATTGTAATAAACCGGATAAGTTAATACCCGGGTCATAGTCCCAACGAGGTGTGAATGGAGGATATCGTTTTTGGATTGGAATTAAAATGCTTGAAAAGACGAGGGTCACTTGGGTTACTAATATCTACTAAAACGAAAATCAAATATCGTAAACCGGAAACTAATAACGAGTAAAAACGTAACAATCTATGAAAATTAACCCTACGGATACCAAATTAATTTTCCTACGTCCTAAATGACAAAATAAAATTTTAGAAAAAAGAATTGCATTTTTTTTACTTTTAAATAATTAAATACGAATTAAAAACTATTTTAAAAATAAAAATAGATTAAAAATACTAAATGTAAATGGAAAAATCTGAAAATTTTCTGGAAATTAATTTATGATATGAAAATACTAGAAAAAATATTAAAAAGGGGACAGCTTCAGGAAATAAACTGAAAATAAGCTAAACTGTTGAATAAGCTTATAAAGAAAATAAGGGGTTAAAAGAATTGTTGGTGCAAAGGATTTTAGAAAAATCCCAAGGGTGCAAGTGGTGAGGTATGTGTGTGAGTGAATAAGAGGTCTGGGGTTCGACCCCAGTTACGCACAAATTTTTTTTGCAACTATTTTTTTGTTGTTTTTCTATTTGAAAATCATTAAGTAATAACAAGTGAGCAATGTTTAAAACTGAAAAAACTTTTTGAATCTAACAAATAAGCTTAGAAACAGCTTAATGAATCTGATCAGTAAAAAAAAAAGATGGAAATAAGCTAAATTAATGCAAAAGTGGCAAATAAGCTACTAATAAGCTAGGGGCATGAGAATAAGCTAAAATTTAACTAAGAACTAGAAACAAAATCACAATAAGCCATAAATAACAGAGATAAGCTCTGATAAGCACAAAATAAGCAAAAATTCACCTAGGGGCTGCTGATGTAACACTAGGAGCAGGGCAAAGAGGGGCTTTTCAACCCCCTAAAAAGCTCTTAAATAAAAATCCAAAAAATATAAAAATAAATGGAAATGGAAAGGTAAGCCAGCCAAGAACATTTGTGCAAAATTATAGCTAAAAACCTCTTAAAATGATGGAATTAAAATTCAACAAAAAAGGCTGGAAAATGGAAAAAAAAAAAAAAAAAAAAAAAAAAAAACGAACTTTTAGATACTGATGTGCAGACATGGGTTTTTAGACCTCAGAACATGCAAAACTCAATGAAATGAAATGAAACTCAGAATATCTACCATAACAACTATAGTGAACTCAAAAAAAATGTCAAAAGTAGGACAAAACAAGCTCAGCTTATTAGAGAGCTTAAATGAGCAGTTGAGATCAAGTTTTTCCACTATTCTACACATAGGCTGCAAAAGGCTCAAAAGAACTCAAGGCATACCAGCTACTACAAACCATCACATTAACTTCAAAAAACTAAAAAAAAAGGACAAATAGGCTGAGATCAATTGAGTAAGCACAACAACAAGCAGATGAACAGTAAATGTTGACTTTGGTTGACCGAACAAGAAAACTAAAAATTTCATTAATTAAAATTAAATTACAATACTGGGATTAAAAAGAAATAAAGATAATTAACAAAAAGCTAAAAAGAAAAAATTACCTAATTTAAGCTAAAATAAAACCTGCTCTACTACTGTAGCATTACTTATCTATTTATACTAAGAAAGAAACTAGGGTTTTCTTCAATTCGTGTGCTTCTTGTGTGAGAGGGATCCTTCTTGTGCTTTCTTGCTTCAATCTCAGCCTTGGATTATTTCTTGGTCCCTAATCCTTCTCTTGTCAGCCGTTGATCACTTTTCTTGTCCTTGGGATTGCCAAGGTGGCATAGAGTAGGGGGGAACAAAGCCATGTGAGGGTTTTGGATGGTAGTGAGGTTGAGAGTGACTGGGGAGTGATTAGCAAAGGATTAGGCGGGAAGAAGGGGTTAGGAAGAAGGTAAATAGTGTTTTGTTGGGTTTGTCTTAGGTCTGAGTATTTGACCTATCATTTGACCCCGTATTAAACTAATTAAGATGGGTGGGCTTTGGATTGGGCTGAGTGGGAATGGTTTTTTTTTTTTATTTTGGTTTTGGATCCGGGTGGTATAGATTAGGTTAGTTTAAGGATTTTTAAAAGGACCAATGTTGTAAACTAGGAAATTGTAGGGACCATTCTTGTCACTTTTGCAAAGTTCATCCAAGGGCCAATTTTGCCAAATGAAAATAATCCAAGGGATTGTAGGGATTTTTGAGCTCGAATTAAATCCGCGTGAAAAATATCTTTCCCGGCTTCGGCTTTTGAAATCTTTTCCAAATCAAGCTCGATTTTGTCCACATTTGCCCCGTTTTCAATCCTTTTGTACCTGAAACACATAAAAGACAATCCAAGGATTTTTGTAATAATATATGGTCTATTTGTGTGTTTTTGGTCGTTTTTGTGGGGTTTTTCGGGTATAAAATGATGAGTAAAAGGCCACTCATCATCTTTACAACTTATTTCAAATCTTGTGACAATATTTAAAAGGCATAGACTAGGTCCAATTTAACTTGTAATCGTGTGATATATTGACTCTATGGGGCGTATATAGTTAGAATGGGCTAGGAAAGTTTTAAATTTGTAACAAACATTGTTATTATGTATTACTTAGGTTAGTTATATTAATAACATATAGTTTAAGTGTTTAATTAAAATGCGCAAATTTAATTATAAGGTAATGATTTAAATGACATATAGTTGTATTTTCAAACTTAGGTTAAAATGTATAATGTTCTCGTATAATTATTTGTATGCTCTTATAAATTCAAAATTTTAGAGGGGTAAAATGGGAATTTCAAGTGGATGGAAATTTAGGGTTTTACAAATCTTCCCCTCTAGAAGTCAAATTTCGTCCTCGAAATTTGAGTAGACAGATCAAAAGAAAACGTATCGAATCACAGGAGATGTGTGGATGACATATACGTATAATTCCTCAATTTCTCATGACCCGATCCTGACGCTCCAAGATACTCTCAAGCTCTTCAATAACAGAAAAATCATAACACATCTTGATCGAACGTATGCAGAACATATACATGACAGATGATATTTGTAATCTCACTAGCAGATACATGAAACACATGTACACATGAGGCAAATACGGAGGTAGTAAATAACGAAAAAAACTTCATCAACTCTATCGAGATTCTGAGTGAACTGAGGAATTGGCTAATAATCAGAGAAGCACATATCAAAATTACCAAACGTCTCAAGAGTTCGTATCGACGATCAGCTAAGCACATATCAGAATATCAAAACGTATCAGAAGTCTAGTGGAAAAGGTAGAATAATCGCACGGATCAGAATAAATCTAAAGTCTAACGTGTCGTGAACTAAATCTTCCTCAAACGCCAAAACGCCCAACACTGTTGTACGGAACATCACACGGAACACACCAATTCCCGGTCTAAAGTTTCAGAATTTCTCTTCCAACATGATAACTAATCCATTAGTCATTGAATTTACTCAGGCCCTTCAATAAACAGCTTCCTAACCTAATTTAGCCCAAAAGGTGTTCTTCAGCTCTGTCCAAAAATCCTGCTCAACAAATCTTCCAAGCTCGAATAGTTGTTCTGCTTATTCATCGGTTTGGAGGTGCGAAGCATTACTAACTCGAGTCTGGTCTCTCAAGCCTTCAATAGCTCGTCCTAGGTATGTGATGTTGAAACGCAAATTTCTGACACGATCACTGCAGGTGCGCCATGTAGTTTTGAATAATCTTCTGCCGAAAGAAATCACTGCCAATCTTCCAAGTGAGCCGACCTAGTCAAACCGTCCTCTACAACTTAATTTGCGTTGTCTTTCCTAAATGTGCGTGGAATTCCCGTTACAAAATCCCTGAAAGTTTAATCTCACTTCTACATACGAACATCCAACACTAAAGAAAACCACTTGTATGCTGATAATGAATCTTAACCTGGTGACACGTCAACCACTTCACCACTAATCTAGTCACAACCATCTTCATACCATTCCATCAAATTTCAGCTGCAAGTCTCTACACATCATAGTACAACTAAGATGAATAGAGCAAATAGTGTGCTTCAATCAAACCGCTTCCTTCAAGTATTCTAACATAGATCATGGTCCACCGTCTTGATCCCGAGCTTCTTCATGCCTGTCCCCAGTCACTCCCAAGCCATGCGTCGGATAGTTCACTTCTTGCGGTTCTAGCTGTACCAACAATCTTCTCGTGTTGCATAAGGACAATAGCTAAGTCCCCTTCTTGAGTAGAAACAATTCTCCTCTCAGTTTCTAAAAATTTCTCCCCTCATTCTTCATCCTAATCCAAAATTTACTCTTTGAGAGTATAACATATAGCTTCTTCTGATGTAGAAACCTAAACACAGAATACGAAGATGATTTATGTGGTTTTCTTTCGTCTCTGAATATACCAATATGTCATACTATGACAAATTGACCAAGTATTCATGAAAGACACGATTCATCAAGTTTATAGGGACAGTCGGAGCAGTAGCCAATACGATTGGCATCACAATACTCATAGAGGTCAAAACGAATACGGAAAGCAATTTTAGGAACATCACACTCCTTTAAACGTAATTGAAAAATAATCAGATCTAAGATTCATCATTGGGAAAATTTCACACTCTGGAGTTGATTAACCAAATCGTCGATTCGAGGTAACGGATAACGGTTCTAACCACAATACTATTCAGCTTCCCGAGATCACTACACAACTTCATGCTATCATCATCCTTCTTCATGAATACAACTTGAGTACACCATGGATACACACGCAAACGGATAAAACCACTTTCTAAAAGCTGGTCCTTCAATTCTTTCCATTCCACAGATGTCACAAGATACGAAGCTTCAGAATTAGGAAAAACATTGCTCTTATACGGATAGAGTTTCTGAATCAACCAACTTACTGATCTCAGGCATTTCTCAAGACATCCCATGATCCCAATAAGTTCAAGTTATATGATGTAACTATTATCACGTTGGCCAGGCGTCATAATACTTGCATCATATACACATGCCTTTATTGCAATCACAGTTTGCCTCGAGTCATGACTAAACAAACTTCATAACCAGATCAAAACAAGATCACACTTAGATAGAAATCTTGATAATTCATTTAGGAATACATTACGAAAATTTTGAACAACCGAATAACTCTCGAGTCGAGTTTCATCAAACGAAATATCTTCACAACCGCGACAGATAAACGTACAAAATTTTAAAACAGATGTGATCATAATTATTTACCAGGTTGGGAACCATGGTACAGAGTTCGAGTTTCTCAAATCGCCAACAATTACAAATCTAATATGACTGTTGATAGCATCTCGATGCTTAGTCAACAAATCCATATTCAAAATAACATCGAATTAAACATTCCCAAAGGAAACAGATTAGAAGAATGAACCTATCTTCCAATACCTTCAAAACATACTGGATAAATCCGATACTCGTGACGGATAATCACAAGTCATTCTCATAGGAATAGAAATGAGTAAAGCGGATTCTAATAGTGCAGAGGGGACCTTAATATGCTTAGCAAAAGTAAGGGAAACTACATAATGTGTCGAACACATTGGATTCGTACACATACGAATTCTCTGAATGAAAGAAAAGGTATCCAAACGAATCAGAGATCAAAATTCAAAGAATGCGGTCACATCAGAGAGTGAAACTTGTAAGGCATTACTACAAAAGTCTTAAAGCATTCTAAACTTATGTGATCACTAAACTTATATTGCGTATCTGGCTAAATTTCCTAAGTCTCCAGAACAAATGGTCTTATGAGAGCCTAACTGAAAGCAGAGGCATAAATCGGAGTGGTGCGGAAGAAGGATAAATAATCAATATCTTATCGCATAGTCTACCCAATCCTCACTGGTCATAACTAAAGTTTCTATAAGGAAAACCTAAGGCAAAACTTCAAGGGTTGTCTTATAAACTCTTACAGTGGAAGCCTAAGGGTCCAAACTTCACAGGTCAAGGTTTTATGTACTACAAGTCGCAGCCTGGGATCTGATACCATAATTGTAACACCCCAACCTAACAATGGCTAAAATGCTACATTATGGTGACAAATCAGAACGTACAACGCAAGTGGAAGACTTATAAACATAAAAGTTACAAAGGTATTCTAATGATAGCTACTCTATACAAAATAATTTCCAAAACTGAAATACAACTCCAAGCTTAAATCTAACTGAAGATAAATCAAAATCTAATCCAAAAGCAAACGGGTATCTATCGTCAGGGTAGTCCACTAAGAGCTCCTACGAACCCTTCACTCAAACCCAGCTTCCAACCTAAAACCTGCCACAGGAAGAGAAATGCGGCTCACCTTAAAAAGCCCAGTGAACATATTTATATAACAACGAATAATCAAACATATATATGTAAAGAAAAGGAAACACAAGCTCCTGCTGAAACGAATATCATCTGTCAAAATAATGAGAGATCAAGATTATCTGAACAAATATCATAAGTCAACTAAAATGGAGCAAACAGAATATGGTGCATTGGGAAATAACAAAAGGTATATAAAAATGTATCAAAGGTGTAAGGGTTGTCAGAAATCTACCACGAGCCCAGAAACATATCATATCATAACATCATATCATAATCTTCATAAGTAACCATAAGTAACATAATGGAGTAGCTAGCTCCCAGAAATGTGAAGGGCATGTATTGCACACAGTACCAATCACCAGAAATATAACATATAACATAATAGATCAGATTTAGGATGCATCCATACGCCCCTACAGAAATCATAATCATCGTGGCCATACATATTACATAATAAAAGGGACGTGATGGGTCATCACTCCCCCACTCTAGAGTCATGCCATTAGTGCATCAATGACATGGTCATGGAACCCCCATGACTAGTGATAGCTCGGGTATCAAACTGTAGGGTCAAACGAAATGTCATAGTAATGACACAGATTCTAAGGTCATCAGAAATATCATAGGTCCATATCAAAGGGTGCATAGCAAATGCTCATATCAAAGGGTACATAAATCAGAAGATGTGAAAGGAATCATGAGAAACCTTATAAGACAAGGTCAGAATATCTATACCTTATGCAAAAGACAACCAGGTAAAAGATGGGTCAAAGAGGAATGGAAAGGTCACTCCTTCTTCACCGAACCTAACAATTAATAATCACATGTTACTTATAGGCTCATTTTAATCAGATTACATGATTTAGGTTCCTTTCTATTTTTAGTAACCTTCAGATTAAGTAACTTTCCATATTTAGAAGGTTTCCATATTTAGTAAGTTTCCATATTTAACAGGTTTCCATATTTAGTAACTTTCCATATTTGGTAACTTTCCATATTTAGTAAGTTTCCATATTTAGCAGGTTTCCATATTTAGTAACTTTTAACACGACTCCCCAATTTAGTTTAAATTTTGTTTTGGGTTCGAGATTATCAAATAGATTTAACATATTCACACATAAGTTAACATGTTATTAACAAGTTATACACGAAATAGAAACAAGTGTTGGGCATCAAGCATCAAAAGAAACACCTTGAACATATAAGCAATACATGCATACTTGTTAACTGATTTTATTATATAATTAAGCCCATTTAACGAATTTCAAAAATGTATCAAAGCCCCAAACTAAAAACCCAAAAAATTATCACAGAAGCCCACATGTCTTCAAAGTCTACTGGAATTTTTCTAGATTTTATTATTAAGGGTAAACCCCTTTTTAAAATCGTCTAATTTAACATGTTCAGATTCAGATCTGGAGATACACTTCAAAAGTATGCACTTAAAACCCTAACCATATGACTTCAGAAAATTCTATAAAAATTCTAGAAGGTAGTCCACATATCAAATATTATTCCTGTAAATTTTTGGGCTGTAATATGCTATGGTTTGGAAATGAAAAATTATGGAACTCGACTGAAAAACAACTCAGCAAACATATTTTAACACATGATCGCATTAAATTCAGAAAAAACATCCAAGTGAAACTAAAATTTGTTCAAACCAATTGGAATACTTTCCTAGGACCCTAAAATAGGTTGACAATCAAAAATCTAGTATCAACCACTTATAAAACTCAAGCAATACTGCACACAAATTCAGATTAAAAAACAGTCCCGTTCAAAAACCCGTTTAAGACCATTATATCACATGTTTACTTACACAAACGCACCCGAGACCTTCATATATCATGAGACCTGTTTTAAACATCACCATAACACATATTCACACACATATATCCGGCCCTAAATCATTAACTCACACGACACATACACAAACACCCAGTTAACGAGAACATATATCACATAAATTAACACCAAACAAGCCCTAATCCCATGTATTTATTATGTACAAATTTAGAACTTGTAATGATTAGGTTTTTATGTGTGTTATAGATTTAGATTCATATACGTTTTAGGTAAGTCGAATAGATGGAAAACGAAAAGGATTATGTGATACCTTGTTGATGTTTAACGAAAATAAGAAAAGAACAAGAACATGAACTCCACGAATCACGAACCCTACCCCAAGAATCATCATAGCAGCCCTTCGAAACCATGGTCTTTAAGGAGGACAACAAACCTGAAATGGTTCTAGTTGCTTGTTTCTTCTTTCTTGGCAGCCAACAAATGAAGTTTTCTGGTTTTTCTTGATTGTGTTTTTTTTTTTTTTTTTTTTTTTTTTTTTTTTTTTTTTTTTTTTTTTTTTGGTGTGAAGAAGAGAAAACAAATGGATTGATATACGGATGAAAAAAAAAATAACGAGTGGGGAGATAAGATGGGTGATAACGCTCATTTTGTACATGTTTTATCGCATTATTTGTATGTTTTTGCATATTATTTAGCTATGTTTATGATCATTTTACGCTTAAAAGTTGTTAAGGATGTGTTCAAGTCTAGGTACAAGGAAATATCAAGAAAGACGAAAAAAAGCTACAAAATCAAGAGAATGTTGATGAAAAGCTCGTCAACAAAGATATTGATTCATGATATGATTATTTCCGTTGTACATGAGAAGGGTGAAAAGATGAAGTCAAGATTAAGTGCTAAAAAGTGTGTTAAAAGTTGAAGTTATATGCTAGCTTAAAGTTGAAATTCAAGTGCAAGAATCGGTCTCAACCCAAGGTTCACAAATCCCAACCCAAGGTTGAAGCTGAGATTCAAACCCAAGGTTCAAGAAACTCAACCTGAGGTTCAGCAGACATTCCAAACCGAAGGTTCATGATCCAAACCGGAGGTTGAGAAAATTCTGAGATGAAGAGTTGCATTAACTCTTAGCTTTAACCACCATTATGACTAGAGTCCGATCATTACCCTCTCTTTTATGGATATTCAAGGCCTAAATCAGTTTTTGGGGAAGAATTCAATTATAAATAAATCCCTAAGCACGCCATGATAGATACAACACTTACAATCAAGCCTTACACCATAAGGACTTGATCACATTACTTACTAAACCCAAAAGAGCTTAATAATCTCTGCCATTCTCAAGAAGATCCCAAGTAGACACAAAGGAAGAGTTAGAGATACTTACTAGAAGAGGTGGAAGATTCCCTTGTTCAATTGGAGGCCCTAAGGAATGCTATAACTCTTTTATTACTTATTGTAATCTTACTTTTGGGTAATTTTCTTTACTTTAAATAATCATGTTAAACCATTTGATGTTGAATGCAATGATATGTTTTGTGATGATGCTTGTTATGGAATAATATTTGATGCTTGTTTGGGAATGAAGGTGACTTTCGTATGATTGTTGGATGTTTAGTCGGTTAGAAAAAGTGATTATTTTCATGAGTGTGTTTAAATATAATTCGTGTTCTAAAACTTGTTGGTTAAACATTATTGGATTTAAGGGTTGAAAAGATTTCTAATATTGTTTGATTCCAAGAAGTTGGTGCACAAATGGATTGGTATTTGATAATTGACAAATATTAAGTATGCAAGTTTTAAATGAATTCGGAAATATTTAATCACGAGATTGGGTTGAAAAGACTCGTAAGAACTAATTTAACTAATCATCTTTTTCATACATTTGATCACAAAAAGAGCTAGTGTAATGGGATGAGAGTAGGCCGAAAGGACTCACCCGTGAAACTAGTAGAAACATGGATTTTCTTGATATTACCCATTGACTAGAAGTCCTTGTGAAAATTGACATGTGCCTTCTAAGTTTCACCCAAACATGTTCAACATTCTATCACGATTAGTCATTGTTCCTAAACAAGTATTTGTGTGTTTGCTTGATTTGATTTGAAACCATTGTTTGTTTAATTACTTTTAAAGTGCTTTAGAGCGTGACAATTTTGAGTACTATTTCTATTTGCTACTATCTAAATCGCTTAAACCTAAACAAGTAGTCTCTTGGGACGATCCTTATTTACCACCAACCATACTACAATCGAACGAGTATACTTGCTCGTATGTGTTTCCTAAATAAACGGTAAAAAGGTATTTTATAAATTTAAAATTTGAGTGAAATTAGGATATAATATATACATCCCTTTGAAACGCATCAAGTTTTTGGCGCCGCTGCCGGGGACTACTACTTCTTTTTAGTTTAGTTTAGTTTAGGTTAGTTTAGTTGTAAATAGTAGCATAAAGTTGTTCTTGTTATTGCATGATTTTAGAGTTTATTTCATGTTTGTTTTGTGATTGTTTGGGTTATTTGGTTAATGATTGTTAAGTGTTTGCTTTTTCTTAGTTTCAATGAGTTTCTTTCCTTTTTTTTTTTTTTTTTTTTTTTTTTTTTTTTTTTTTTTTTTTTTTTTTTATCGTTCTCTTGTTAAGTTAAAAAAAAAAGAAAAAAAAAGAAAAATTTTTAGAAAAAAAATTTGCTGCAAACCGTGCGGTTCAACGTCTCGACCGCCGGTTCAACCCTGACACTTAAAAAAAAATAACCAGAACCGCCGGTTCAACTGTGAACCGCGGCGGTTTAGCTATGGGTACAGCATTTCAAAATTCAAACCGCCGGTCCAAATCTTCAACCGGCCGGTTTGAACTCTCGGTAAAATTTTGCAATCTCAAACCGCCGGTCTAAATCTCGACCGCGGCGGTTTGACCCTCGGCAAAAGTTTTTCACAACCCAAACCGCCGGTTTGGGGTGTGAACCGTGTAAAAAAAAATTATTTTGTTTTTCCTTGTTACTTTTTTATTTATTTTAAATTATTATTTAGTTTATTTAGATTTGTTCTAGATTTTCGTATGATTTATTTGTTGTCTAATTACTTAGTTTTTTTCTCACTAACCCCTAACGTTTGTTTTGGATGTGTTGTCTATGAATGTTTAGCTTAGTTTTAGTTATGGATTCACCTAGTGAAGTGTCGGCTTACTTGGAAAAACTTGAAATGGAATTAATGGATGATAGTGATGTTATGGCTAGGATGGAGAAAATGGTTGATTTTGAAAAGGTGAAGTTGCAAGCGGAAGGAAAGGAAGTTGAACGTATGGAATATGAAACTGAAAAGCCTCGGGTGGTTACTTTTACCCGTGCCAAGTTAAGAGAATATGACGAGCCAAGTATGAGGTATTCCACACCTTGTGGAATAGAAGGATTAGGAGCTTGGGATGCGGAATGTAACCTTGGACAAAATGATAGTTATGTAACCTTTGCTTTTTATGAAAAGTTTGGAAACGGGAAATATGAAGCAGACAAGTATAATAGGAGAATAGCACGGGATGTGAAAGTTGATATTCATGGCTATACCTTTGCTATGGATTTGATAATTGATGAGTATGAAGCTACGACGGATCCTTCCGTTGTATTTGGGAGAAATTTCTTGTTAGCAACAAAGTGCACCATTGATTTCGGTTTAGGTGAAATGCAAGTTAATGTTGGAGAGTTACAAGACGATAAAGATGTCAATTGGCTAATTGAACAAATGGAGGAAGTTTGTGAAAATGAAGATGGTATTCTTGGGAGCATGGAAATGGTTAAAATGGGAAAAGCCACTTGGTTGAAACAAAAATGCCCACCTTTTAAAGGTCTCATACCTTCACTGTCATCATTACCACAACCTACCACACTAATCAAAGGAGAAAGTTCTTCTAACCAAACATCCTTACCAAAAGAAAAACCAACTAAAGAACCCACTGATGAAGCAAAATGTGTTGAGGAGATTACTACAAAGTTCAAAGAATTGCTGAACGAAAAACCAATACTACATGTGTTGGAACACTATGCTCACTATAGGAAGTTGTTGGATGAAATTTCAGTGGAGAAAATGAAACTTGATAAGAAGAATGAAATTGAAGAAGAAGAAGAGGAGATGGTGATGGAGAAAGGCTTACCTAAAAAGAAAGAAGATCCGGATAACTACCTTATTCCACTAAAAGTTGTTGATATAAATAATGCCTAAACACGTTATTAATATTTCTCGATATCTCTACGTTTTGATAATCACAAAATGTAAAATCATTAAAAAGAAAAATTATGACGTAAACAAGTATTTAGTTGTAAATATCTATTTTTACAACTCAATCACTTAAGGTATGAATAAACAAGTGCTTAATGCATTATATGATCAAAGGAAGTTTTTCTTAATCACTAAACATTTTACAAAATGTCTTAAACATTTTATATATTTTTGAAAAACATTTTTGGTATTAAATAAATATGTTTAATCTTTTACAAAAATATGAATTCAAATTTTCAGCCAAAAATGGTAAAAATGTTCCAGAAAAACCTTCCCCAGAAAAGGACAAAACTGGCCAACGTTCAGCAGGGGCGGCCCCCTTAATTCATAGAGGCGGCCCCCTTAAAATTAAGGGGACCGACCCCCTATTTAAGGGGACCGCCCCCGCTCCTGTAGGCTCCAATTTTTGCCTATAAATACTGGTTGATCTCTGGACTTTTTCCTCACCTTTTGCACCTCAAACTTTCTGTTCTAATTCTCTTCTTATCTTTGTAAATCCTTTCTAAAATCCTTTGATCATATTCTCTTAAGCATTGGTTTCCAAGTGATCCAAGCTTCCACCATCAAAGTGCAAAAGAAGAATACTCCTTCATCTAGAGAAGAAGTATTATAGCTTAACTCATATCATTCTTGTTGTTGTGTAAAGTGTTGTATAGTTGTGATAAGTAGATCTAAGTGTAAGTAAGTAGTTGTGTTTGTAAAGAAGTAGTGTAGAAGTAGTGAAGCCGTTGTGAAGAAGTCATGAAATAGTCGTGAAAAAGTAGTGAAGCCGTTGTGAAGAAGTCGTGAAGTAGTTGTGAAGAAGAAGTCGTGAAGAAGGTGTGAACTAGTTGTGTAGAAGTCGTGTATAAGTTGTGAGATTGGTTCTAGCTACGATTAGAACTCGACATCTAGCTTTGTGTCGTTAAGCCGGTGTAAGCTAAAGTCGTGTAATGTTTCTCCGCCATAAGGGAGTTTGTTGACATAGTGAAGAAAACTCTCGAGTAGGTGACTCGAGGAGTGGAGTAGGGAAAGGAAGGTGTCCTTGTAGCCGAACCACTATAAATCTCCGTGTTGTGGTTTGATCTTTCCATCTCTATCTTTCATTTCATTATATTTACTTTACTTGCATTGCTTATCTATATTTGTTTATATTTGTTCATATTGATCAAGAGTTGAATTCATATAAGATAGAATCGAAGTTTTAAAAAGTAAACAAAAGTTTTCATAAATTAAAAAGACGTAAAACTATTCAACCCCCCCCCCTTCTAGTTTTCCACAATTGGTATCAAGAGCCACGTCAAACAAGATTTTTAAAATAAACTGTATTTTAAAACTTGAAATGATCTATGGAATCTGAAAAATATTTAGAAGGGCAATCTATGCAAAGACCACCACTATTTTAAAGTAATGGATTTCTATATTGGAAAAATCGATTCGAAACTTATGTGAAATCAAAAGATCTAGATCTTTGGCATGTTATTACTAACGGTGATTTTTTACCCTTTCAACATAATTTTGAAACTAAAATGGATGAAGTAGTACCTTTTGAAAAACAAAGTGATGATTTAAAAAGAAAGCTTTCTAAAAATAATGAGGCAAAAATGGTTATTTATAATGCGTTACCACGTAAAGAATACGAAAGGATCTTTATGTGTGAAACCGCAAAAGAAATTTGGAACTCTTTACTAATAACTCACCAAGGTAATAGTCATGTCAAAGACAATAAAATAGATCTTCTTGTTCAACAATATGAACAATTTACGATTCCGGAAGAGGAATCAATTGATAATGCTTTTGCTAGGTTTAATACAATCATCACAAGTTTAAAGGCACTTGATGAGAGTTTTTCTAGTAAGAATTTTGTTAGGAAATTTCTTAGGGCTCTTCATCCAAAATGGCGAGCTAAAGTTACGGCGATTGAAGAATCAAAGAACTTGTCAACTTGACGAGTTGATTGGCAACTTAAAGGCCTACGAAGGAATAATCAAGAAAGACTCCGAGATGGTCAAAGGAAAGAAAGAGCAAAGCAAGTCAATCGCGTTGAAAGCTAGGAAAGCATCAAGTGACGAGGACAACTCAACCTCCGAAAGTGATGATGAAGAATATGCCATGGCCGTAAGAGACTTCAAGAAATTCTTCAAAAGACGAGGAAGATTTGTTAGACAACCATATGATGAAAGAAAGACACTCCAAAGAAATAAAGATGACAAAGCTAGCAAGAGCGAGAGGAAGTGCTTCAAATGCGGTGATCCAAATCATCTCATCGAAAGATGCCCTATGATGTCAAAGGAGCAAAACCAAAAGCTATTCGTTGGAGGAGCATGGAGTGATAGTGACGAAGACGAGAAAGAAACCACAAAGGAGGAGAAATGTCTTATGGCTAAGACATCGAGTGAGGTACATTCCGAAACTGAATACTTTAGTGATGAATATTTATCATTAGATGAAAAAGACTTAGATAGTGAATATAATAAACTATGCAAACTAGGTCAAAAAGTAATGAATAAAAATAAATCACTAAAACATATAAATAACAAATTAGAAAAAGAAATACTAGAATTAAAAATTAAACTACATAACTTGGAAAAAGGTAAAGAAGTCTTTGAATGTAGAACATGTCAAGAAACTAAAAATGAAAACAAAATACTTAAGGAAGAAATTAGTAAACTTAACAAATTCGAAAATAGTAGTAATTCACTTAGAGAAATAATAAGTATTCAAAGAGTATCAAGTGATAAAACCGGATTAGGATTTAATTCAACTAAGGATTTAAATAGTGAAACAAAAAATGTAAAGTTTGAATGTGAAACTAGTGAACAAAAACCTTTAGAGTCAAAACCTAAGTATATACTTAAAAAAATGAAGTAGAATACTCTAAACCAAAGTTAAGGTCAAAAACACCTCCTCCTAGAAGACCACCTAGTCCTCACCCTCGGCCTAAAACTCCTCAACCTAGAAGAAACCAAAATAGACCAAACCGTCAAAACAACAGTCACCCAATGTGGAATTATCCAAATCCACCAAGTTTCAATCCTTGGGGAATACTTCCACCATATATGCATCCGAGTCAATTGCAAACCATGTTTGGTTCAAACAACTTTGGATCAATCAGACCATGGGGACCAAGTGGCTAGAATTTCAACTCTTCAGGAAAGTCGAAATCTCTTTCGTAATTGGCTTTTATAAGTCAATACTCTTTGAAGTATTTGAAGACCACTTGTTGAAGACTAAAAGGTACGCCTCTCTTTCATGCTCACCACTATATGCGTAGATTAATGAATTAGCCTATTGCATGCTCCCTTTAGTCTTAAATGCTTAGTTTAGTAAATAATTATGTGTTTTTTAGTAAGTTCTCTTCTTATATACCTATATTACTATAAAATATATATATATATATACATATCCTCTCATAACCTAGATACGTCATTTGTTGACTATCTAGAACTAAAAGAAATTGTTCGTCCTCGAACCTTTTCTTCCCCCTTTGCTCTTTTGGACTATAACGTTCAACATGAAAATCTTCTATGTCCACTCTCACAAAACTCATGGTGATGAAGAGAAGTGAGTTGAGTGGATCAACATAGAAGTCGAAGCCGAACCTTCGCACAAGAAAACTATGTAACAAACTCCCATCGTCGTTAGCACCCATCTCCGTCCTTTCCTCATTATCCCTCAACATCATTCAACATCCCACCTTAACACATAATATATATAAATATATATATACATACACATTCCCTTTTCATTCCTTAAACCCACCTCTGTCAGCTTGACATCTTGATCATTTTATCCAAAATTGTCTAGAAAATTTTCTTAACGAAATGTTAATAAAATGTGTCAAGTATTCCCTTCTCTTGCCAATACAACCCAACGTATTTTTGATATATAATAAATCTATATATACATATAAATATTTTTCCGTCAGAAACAAAACACAAATTTTTTTGTTTTGGATGGCGGTCCCCTTAAATTTAAGGGGACCGGCTTGTAAACGGGGGCGGTCCCCTTAATGTTTAAGGGGACCGGCCATCTGTTGCTGCCAAAACTAATTTTCCTTCTAAAATCTTTGCCAAACACCCTATTTCACAAACACACCTTCCTCTCCCTCTGCTGTAAACGAACCAAAACACCAAAACCACTCACCAAATCACCACTTCGGGCTAATTTCGCAAGGGGCAAACACTTATATCTCGATTAGCAACATATTTTGTAAGTTTTCCAATACACATTTCATCTAATTTCGAGTCCAATCATAATTAGGTATTTTACTTGATTTTTTTTAAAACCGAATTTTTGTTGAAATTGAGTCTAGGAATCATATAACCAAATGCTTCCCATAGGATTAGAATGCTTAATCAACCTAAAATCTAAGTAATTAAAAACCCTCATGCCAAAATTTTGAAAAACCAAACACCCTCAGTCAAAATTTGTTATACATTGTTGAATTATGCCATAAACACTTGTTAAAACTAATCATATTGTTTTATCACAACTTCTTAATCCTACAAATATACTTTTCAAATCATAAAAAAAAAAAAAATGTTTTTGTTAAATATAAGAAAGTGTTTGGATTAAAAGCTAGAGTCATCAAAACTTAATCAAAATAAAATTCACAACTACTTGCCAAGTTTATAAACGCGCAACTAGTTGTTTTGAGTCATCAAGATACATAATTCATATGTATATTGAAATATTAGTCATTATTTTTGTAGTTAAGGGAGCGTTTGGCATAACATTTTGAAAGAAATTTTTGAGTCAAAATCTACGTTTTCATCCTTTTTAATAAGTCACTTAACATAAGTACTCGTAAGAAATAGCTAGACATACAATCTAATGATTATCTAGCCACATTTCAAAGTAGCTTATGATTTATAAAGGAGCGTTTGGATGATTTTTGATTCCTTATCATAATATCCTTATAACTACTCTTTAACATCATAAAATACATTTTAAGCGAGTTAAAAATTAAAACTAAGGAACATTGTAAACTACTTCTTAGGATTAAAGTTTTAGAGTCGAAGTAAGTTTGCGTTCCACATAAGTAGCATATATAACATATGCATGTCATTTTCTTATTTTTTTTGTTGCTTTCTTGTATAGGTGAAAATGCCTAAAGCTACAGTCGGTGATCTCTCCAAAACCAAGGCCTACATTCCAAAAGTCTCCGAAACTCCCGGCATATCTCTTTCTGTTGCATGTTTTTATCCGCCCATCAAAAATAGAAACATTCACGAAGGTAGAGTTGTCGATCCATCTTTCTATCAATCCGACAATATCGAACGAATGTTCAGAAATGTTCCTCTCGACTGTCTCTTCAAAATTAATGAGCCAATCATTCCTCGCTTCGTTCTAGACTTCTATAGCCAAGTGACGGTGCAAACCGATCAATATGGCTATATTCTTATTTCCTTTATGATCCAAAACGAATTTATCACTCTCAATCTAGCTCAGTTTGGTCAAATTCTCCAAATTCCTTACAACGGTCAAGCCGTTTTCTCAAATGAATGGGATCTCTCATCTCTTGAGAAAAATCGGCCTCAGAATGGTCCGTACTATTCTGATATTCCTTCTCCTGACGACATTCGTCGACTTCTCGAGCTAGAACGTGGTACGACTAGCCGAAGGATCAAGTCGAAATTCATGCAAACCAAATCATCCTTAAAGAGCTAAGCCCCGACATGAAGCGTTGGGAAGAACTCATTCGCGAGAATGCGTTCGGTACCGGTGGTCACCGTGATCATCTCACGGCGAGCATTGCTCACATGTTGTATTGTATTGTTGCAGAAGAACAATACAATTTGGCTTACCTCTTTGTCTATCGCATCATGTCAGCCAAAAACACTCCCAACGCCAACCTTCCTTATGGCATGTTCCTCACCCGTCTCTATCGTTATGTCATGGAAAATTTCCCTCATCTCGAAAGTGATGTTTACCTATTCGTTCATCCCGTCCTACGCCCTCTCTCTCGTAGCCAACTTCGTCGATCTCATAGTGACAAGGGCAAATCTAGATGCCCTAATCTCTACGCACCTCGTAGTTCCACATGTCATCGGGGAGATGATGATGAGGAGGAGGAAGGCACCTCACGTTTCAGTACTCCATCTCCTACGATGTTCGTGGATAATCTCCCGGAACTTAATTATTCCGATTATGAAGTTCCTCGTCCTTCCGAACAAACTAAACAAATCCTATTTGAACGACAAACCGCATTACTCAACACAACTCAACAGATGCATGAAGAAGTTAGAGGTGGTTTCAAGTCAATAGGGAAAGCTTTCAAGAATATTTTCGGAAAGAAGAAAAGATGAGATTTGAAAGTTGGCTTATTAGAACAATATTGTGTTTAGACATTTTATTTTGTTTTGTATTTGAGAATTATTTATTTCTTGCATGTTATAGTATGTTAGTATCTATTTTCTTGATTAGAACTTGAATGCTATGCTTAAATTAATATGCTTGGTAATGATTAATAACATGCTTAATCTATAATATGATTATTTTTAGCCTAAATGTATACATGATTATTTAAACATGTTTATGCCACTATTTAATCATTCTTCATGTACATGATTCAAATGGAGCTTGCTGCAAATACACCCTAACAATGACCCTTTTCTGAAATTTTTTCAAATTTGGTCGCCTGGGAAAACATCAGATGGGCGGCCCCCTTAATTCCCTAGGCGGTCCCTTTAATTTTAAGGGGGCCGTCCTACAATTAAGGGGACCGGCCATCTGGACAGTAAAATTTACTGTTTTCTTTTGCATCTTGTGACCCCTTTTATCTAGCCACAACTACCATTTCTCTTTATGAACGAACTGGTATTGGAATCTTACCACAAAACCTCAAAAATTTACCTAAACTAACCACATTTTCATATTATAAATTCCCTCCAAACAATCACCTCTCATTCCATCATCCTTCATCATCCCAAATCACCATGTTATCACCTAAATCCTCCATCTCTAAGACTCCAAGGAAGCAAAGACTTGTCATCATACCACTAAAACAACTTTTCATAGACTTAACCCAAGATGACACCAAAACTCCATCACCACCACCTCAATGTTCATCCCCAAGTGCACCAAATGCACCATCAAAAACACCATCTACTCATGGCACATCATCCTCCTCCATACCATCCACTTCATCCATCAATGACTATATCAACTCCCACCTATCATCATCACCACCAAGAGCATCATCACCACCTCCCACTCAAGAACCTCTATCCACTCATCTTGCCATTTCCTTATCACCCATCACACCTCTTGATGCTCACTTCTCACCATCACCAATCCCACAACCATTCTTTCCCATACCTTGGGCATTGCTTGAAGCCCATGGTGACAATTGTCTTTGTTGCATCCATAACCGGACCATAATCTTTGGTCTTAGAGATGAGATACACTACATGTTTTCGTCACTTGAACACATGATTACCAACCCACCACCACCACCACCTCAACTATCTTCACCCACTACACCACCACCACCTCCATTTTCACTCAATTAAGCATATGCAATGCTTAATTAAAAATAATTTTCAACACCATTTTGTGTGCAAGCCCCATGGAAGATCATGTACTCCTAGAATGATTATGTAGATTGCATTACTTACTAGCTTATGTAGGATTGAATGTCATCTTGTATGTTTGTGTATTTATACACAACATTTTTAATGAATATCCTTCTTTTATATGCATGCTTATTTTTTTTTTTGCTATATATATGCTTGTGCTTCTAATATTTTTCTTGCAAAAATTCCATATATCGATTCATTTATGCACACAAACGAGGGGGAGTACACACCTAGGGGGAATCATCGTCCCGACAAATTTCATGACTAATATTTGTCGGATAAACCTTTTTGATTCTACAAAAAGGGGGAGAAATAGATATAAACTCACTAAATACTTGATTAAAAATTAACTTTTCAATTTAATGAGTTTAGATTTTGTAATCATCAAAAAGGGGAGATTGTTGATATAAATAATGCCTAAACACGTTATTAATATTTTTCGATATCTCTACGTTTTGATAATCACAAAATGTAAAATCATTAAAAAGAAAAATTATGACGTAAACAAGTATTTAGTTGTAAATATCTATTTTTACAACTCAATCACTTAAGGTATGAATAAACAAGTGCTTAATGCATTATATGATCAAAGGAAGTTTTTCTTAATCACTAAACATTTTACGAAATGTCTTAAACATTTTATATATTTTTGAAGAAAATTTTTGGTATTAAATAAATATGTTTAATCTTTTACAAAAATATGAATTCAAATTTTCAACCAAAAATGGCAAAAATGTTCCAGAAAAACCTTCCCCATAAAAGGACAAAACTGGCCAACGTTCAGCAGGGGCGGCCCCTTAATTCATAAAGGCGGCCCCTTTAAAATTAAGGGGACCGGCCCCGCTCCTATTTAAGGGGACCGCCCCCGCTCCTATTGGGTCCAGTTTTTGCCTATAAATACTGGTTGATCTCTGGACTTTTTCCTCACCTTTTGCACCTCAAACTTTCTGTTCTAATTCTCTTCTTATCTTTATAAATCCTTTGATCATATTCTCTTAAGCATTGGTTTCCAAGTGATCCAAGCTTCCACCAACAAAGTGCAAAAGAAGAATACTCCTTCATCTAGAGAAGAAGTATTATAGCTTAACTCATATCATTCTTGTTGTTGTGTAAAGTGTTGTATAGTTGTGATAAGTAGATCTAAGTGTAAGTAAGTAGTTGTGTTTGTAAAGAAGTAGTGTAGAAGTAGTGAAGCCGTTGTGAAGAAGTCGTGAAGTAGTCGTGAAGAAGAAGTCGTGAAGAAGTAGTGAAGCCGTTGTGAAGAAGTCGTGAAGTAGTCGTGAAGAAGAAGTCGTGAAGAAGTCGTGAAGCCGTCGTGAAGAAGGTGTGAACTAGTTGTGTAGAAGTCGTGTATAAGTTGTAAGATTGGTTCTAGCTACGATCAGAACTCGACATCTAGCTTTGTGTCGTTAAGCCAGTGTAAGCTAAAGGCGTGTAAGGTTTCTCCGCCATAAGGGAGTTTGTTGACATAGTGAAGAAAACTCTCGAGTAGGTGACTCGAGGAGTGGAGTAGGGTAAGGAAGGTGTCCTTGTAGCCGAACCACTATAAATCTCCGTGTTGTGGTTTGATCTTTCCATCTCTATCTTTCATTTCATTATATTTACTTTACTTGCATTGCTTATCTATATTTGTTTATATTTGTTCATATTGATCAAGAGTTGAATTCACATAAGATAGAATCAAAGTTTTAAAAAGTAAACAAAAGTTTTCATAAATTAAAAAGACGTAAAACTATTCAACCCCCGCCCCCTTTTAGTTTTCCAAAAAAGTGAATGGAACCATTGCAATCAATGCCTTGGCTGATACGGGGGCGAGTGTTAGTATAATGCCTTATAAGCTTTACAAGATTATGGAGTTAGGAAGAGCTTATCCGTCCAATGATGTGTTGTTGATGGCAGATAATACCATGGCAAAGGCTTATGGTAAAGTGAAGAACGTGAGATTACAAATTGGATTCCAAACATATTTGTGTGACTTTTTGATTTTGCATGTACCTATTGATAAAGTGACACCCATGTTGGTTGGACGCCCATTCTTGAGTACGATTAGAGCAATAATTGATAATGGGAAAGGAACTATGGAAATTGATGATGGAGTGGCTAGAAGGATTTACCACGCCAAGAAAAGAAACAAAGTTCTAGCAGATGAAGAATCAGATGAAGAAGATTGGTTGGATGTATTTGATATTAGCCATGACAATGAAGGTAATCCAAAATATGGGAAAACTGCCCCATCGTTTGATCATATTGAAGATGATATGGAGAGAGCATTGGCTATGGAGAATTACTTCAACCTTTTCAAGAACATTATAGTGTACAAGAAGATGGTTGATTTCCTTGGTTCTATGCCAATTAAGCTTAAAAATATTGAATGGACATCGGATGGGTATAGCAAATATCAAAAGGTTGAAGGTGACAATGATTGGAACACTAAAATAGAGATTACTAGTCCGGGTGGACGCCGTTTTACTCGGGAGTTCAAAACAAAGGAAATTGATAGAGTTCTTTCGGGGAAATTTCATTCGGAGGATATTATAAGGTTTGGGAGTTATTTTGATTAAAGGAAGCATGTGATTTGGAAGAATAAAGAGCTTATTGTTAAGCTTTTGCTCATTTTGTCCCTTATGAGTTTTATCTTGCTTACTTATCGCTTATTGATCTTATTATGTTTTGCACTTCTTTGTTAAGTTGAGTGTGTTTTAGCTTTTAAGCTTATTAAGTTATGATTAATAAGAAGTATTTAAGTTTGAGTTTAGTTGTTTTAATTTATGTAGTTTGTCTAATTTAAGTTCAATGGAATGTTGGAAGGGTATTTGAGTTGTGGTGATTATTGGAAATGATTAATGAATGAAAGAATGTTTTTGTTTGAAATGGGTTTTGTACTAAAAAATTTTACAAACCAACGGTTGGAAACCAAGCCCACGGTTGAGTCCTCATTTGTGCAAAGAAACATAAGAAAGAAAAAAGAAGGAAAAAACACCACAATCACCAACCATTCTCATCATTCCAAGATTGAAGTTTAGTCATCAAATTAAGGTTCTAGCAATCCTATGGCATCAAAAAGGGTAAGTAACATCATCCAATTACTTTGCATTGTTCTTAATTCAAATTTGATTTTTAGGGTTCTTAATTGGGCGAATTTGATAGAGTTCGAATTAATTGAAATTACTTGATGGGTTTACTAGAGGATTGATGCAAGGATTGATTAGAAGTAGAATTAAATGAAATGATTAAGTATTGAAAGAGAATTTGATGTTTTAAGATCTAGGGTTTATGTATGTCGAATTTTGAGGATTTTTAATCAAGATTGATTGGGTTTATTGTGGTATATGATTAAGAGTTAGTGTTTGTATGCTATTTGATTAATTATATGGACCAATACTTTGTTTGAATTGTTTTTTATTGTAAGATTCTCGAAATTGAGAAGTGAAGGAGATAGAGGAATAAGCACTTAAGATAAGCGCTAATAAGCAAATCGAGGAAGGAGTAAAATGTAGATAAGTTAAAAAAAAACTGCTGCTGCAAATCGCCGGCTGGAAATTCCAACCGCCGGTCGGAGAACCCAGAAAGAGAGCCAAACCGCCGGTTCAAGCCTGAACCTTGACGGTTGAACTCTCGGTAAAAAAACTTTGAGGCCAAACCGCCGGTTCAAGCCTGAACCTTGGCGGTTGAACTCTCGGTAAAACTAAGTTAAAAAGCCAAACCGCCGGTTCAAGGGTGAACCGCGGCGGTTTAGCCTTCGTTAAAAAAAATTATTTTGCTAATTTATCTTACATTTTAACCTTTAGCTCCAATATTTCTCGTGTGCTTGTGTTGTTTGTTTTGTAGAAATGTGTTCGACAAGAAGAGGAAAACCCATTGGTTGCTTTGCACATGAGACACGGTCATCAAGCAAGGGATGTTAACCTTATGCCGATAACAAGTGATCATTTGAGATGGAGTAAGCTAAGTAAAGAAGCAAAAGCTTGTTACAATATCCAATTGGCAAAGTTGCAAAGAAAAGAGATTGTGATACCAAAGTTAGTGAGTTGGACATTGATGAGGGAATATAATATAACCTTAATAAGACTCTTGAGAAGTTATGGGAGGTTAATACAGAATCTGAAAAATGGAGTTTTTGAAGATTTTAGTTTGGAATATGCAATTAGGGTCAAGGAAAAGCAAATCTATAGAGAATGGTGTCTAGAGTTCTTTGCCACCATCTATTTCAACCAAGAGGTGAGTGACATTATGAGGGAGAAATGTATTTGGTTTAGGTTGTGTGGGAATGAGCATGCATTGACTTTGCCGCAATTTGGGCAATTACTTGGATTATATGATGAGAATAACCTTGAACATGAAGATTTTGAGGATCATCTTTCTAAGTTGGAAAAAGAACCACCGAAGTATGTTGGAAAGAAGATATGGAATGAAATCGGAGATCCCAACAGTGGGAGATTTAAAGAAACGGAGATACATTCACCGATGGCTCGGCTTCTACACAAAATTATTGTGAACTCATTTGTGCACAGAGGACATAGTCAAGATAAAGTCCATGGACCGGACTTGTGGATAATTGAGATGATTATGGATCAAAATAGGAAGATGAATGTGGTTTGGACCTTGGCGGTTTACTTGTCAAAGAGAGCAACTATCATTTCTGAGCATGGTTTTATAAATGGGGGCCATTATGTGACGAAGATAGGAAGAAGTTTGGGATATGATACGTCTAGTGAATTGAACAAGATAACGGTGATAAAGGAGTGTGAAAAGCTTGATAAAAAGAATTTGAAAGATTTGCTTGATGATGATGAAATGTGTTTGGTTGATCAAATTGTGAACGTGATTCGTAACCCACCACCACTACCACAACAACCTCAACAAAAAAATATCAGAGAATCTTCAGGGTTGAATTCGAGTTGGGGTGATTGGCATGCAAATTTGCCACAAGTAGAGAGAAGAGAAGTATGGAGGGATATGAGCTTGATGAGGATTGGACACCAAATGGACTATTGTGCACCAATTCTCACTCACCTTGGACAACATAATGAACCACCTTATTCATTCCCAATGACGTATGCACCAATTAGTGTTCCACCTTACCCATACCCATATACATCTTATCCATCGGGACATGTACCTTACCTGACGTCTAGCTCAAATCAAAGAAATGAGGGGTATAATGTTAACCAGGAGAGTTTCGCGGGGTATTATTCTACTAATGCAGGAACACAAGGTTATGATGCAGAAACATCATCGGGTGGATTTGGATTTGGAGCGTTAGTTGATTATCCAGGTGATGAAATGGAAGCTGGATGATTATGACTATCATTCAAGGTTATGATGTGTGATGAACAATTTTTTTTATTATTTGCTTTAGTACTTTATTATTATTATGTTATGTAGGATTATAATTGTTCTTATGTTTTAGAACTACGTCTATCTTTATGTCGATTAGGATTTTAAAGTATTTTGATTATTAGTATTTTTGCATATTGTTTTTGTATTTTTGTGTTTGTTGATTTTTCAGGTTTGAGATACCATGAAATCCTTGCTCGTTCATATGGTTGGTATATTTTGGAGTTTGGAGTTCCCAACTCATGCGTTAAACACCAAATATGGATCTCGCATGATTTTCTCGGTGATATCATTTACTATTCTATTTTCCCTATTTCCTTTACTTTGAAGTTAATTTTTCATATTGAGGACAATACAAAACTTAAGTGTGGGGGGAGGGAAGTAAATAGTGAAAATGATCCAATTTTAAATTTTTTTGTGACTATTTTAGAATTTGTTTTATTGCCCTTAAGGAAGTAGTTGTTTTTACACATAAAAGATTATATATAATTGAAACAACTTGAAATTTTCCAATAGCATAAAATGGCAATTTGAAATTTTTAACGAATCTCGGTTAAGTGAAACGATCTGTTCTTAGGATTGATAACATTACTTGTGCATTTTTAGCCTATTCTACCAAATATGTGAGGATTTGAGCCTATCATTTGAAGCATATATTTTCTATGCTTAAATTCTATTTTCTTGCTAAGAGTGTGCCGGTGATTGAATTGATTCTAGAACTTGTGCTTGTCATACATTACGAATTCCAAAGTAAGGTCACATTCGTGTGATATAAATGAATTTAAGTGATAAGAGGAAACTTAGGATTAAACAAAATGGCCTTCCATTTTACATATATCATTTGCGCCTTTAAACTTTAGCCTTACCGGTTTTTAGTCAAGTCAAATCGATGAATTACTTGTTGTTGATCAGAAGAAGTTTTTGATGATTATGAGCTTACACTTTGTATTTCAGATATACCTTTCTGACGAAGACGAAGGTAGCTACTTCTTATTTGTATCTTTTTGAGGTATATGCTCATCCAAAGTGTGGGGGAAGATGTGAAAAAAAAAAGAAAAAAAAAAGAGAAAAGAAGATAAGGAAAAAGAGGTATAAATAGCCAGTGTGCTATAATTATGAAGATGAAGTACTTTTGAAGATTAGCCAATATGCTAAGACTTGATATGAATGGTGATTGATGAATGAAATAAAGGATGAAGGAAAGATTTGTTATGAAGGCTATAATCATTTGAGGATACATGGTTCGATTGTTTTTGTAGCAAGTAATTTTGGTATTCGACTTGATTATTGTATATTATTATATCTAACAAAATAATCCCATGTATTATCCTAACCCTTTTTGCTTTGTGAAGATATCGATTGTATGAATATTCTAGTGACCATCCGGTTTTTGAATAGTTGGAAAACGTCGCTAGCGAGCTAGAGCGTGTTTTGGTGACCATCCGTTATGAAAGTAACGTTGTTAGCGAACCAAGGTACAAACTAGTGACCATCCATTATTCAACTAATCAAGAACTCGTTGTTAGTGATCTATTATATTTGTACGATAGTTATTTGAGCATAAGTTGATATTAACCCTTAGCCTAACATTTCAACCCGAATAAAAGTCCTCTTTGATAAATTAATTTATTTCTTACACGATTTGGATTAGTTTTGATACTTGTACAAGCCTATGGTATGAAATGAAATCACGACTGAGCAATTGAGTGAAATATACCCCCTACAAAAAAAATGAGTGTGAGTGAATTAAATTTTTCTTTTCTTTTCGTGAGGAGCTTAGTTGTGTTATCTAGCTTGATCGAGTATGTCATTTAAATTTCACATATTAAAAGTAAGAATCACTTTTTGACCTTTTGCCATGGTAATAAGGAAGATTAGTGAAATATCTAGTGGATCATGGTTCTTGGCTATTGGAAACAAATTTTTCAAAAGGATTACTTTGCTTGAGGGAAAGCAAAACTTAAGTGTGGGAGATTTGATAACGCTCATTTTGTACATGTTTTTATCGCGTTATTTGTATGTTTTTGCATATTATTTAGCTATGTTTATGATCATTTTATGCTTAAAAGTTGTTAAGGATGTGTTCAAGTCTAGGTACAAGGAAATATCAAGAAAGACGAAGAAAAGCTACAAAATCAAGAGAATATTGATGAAAAGCTCGTCAACAAAGATATTGATTCTTGATATGATTATTTCCGTTGTACATGAGAAGGGTGAAAAGATGAAGTCAAGATTAAGTGCTAAAAAGTGTGTTAAAGTTAAAGTTATATGCTAGCTTAAAGTTGAAATTCAAGTGCAAGAATCGGTCTCAACCCAAGGTTCACAAATCCCAACCCAAGGTTGAAGCTGAGATTCAAACCCAAGGTTCAAGAAACTCAACCTGAGGTTCAACAGACATTCCAAACCAAAGGTTCATGATCCAAATCGGAGGTTGAGAAAATTATGAGATGAAGAGTTGCATTAACTCTTAGCTTTAACCACCATTATGACTAGAGTCCGATCATTACCCTCTCTTTTATGGATGTTCAAGGCCTAAATCAGTTTTTGGGGAAGAATTCAATTATAAATAAAGCCCTAAGCACCCCATGATAGATACAACACTTAAAATCAAGCCTTACACCATAAGGACTGATCACATTACTTACTAAACCCAAAAGAGCTTAATAATCTCTGCCATTCTCAAGAAGATCCCAAGTAGACACAAAGGAAGAGTTGGAGATACTTACTAGAAGAGGTGGAAGATTCCCTTGTTCAATTAGAGGCCCTAAGGAGTGCTATAACTCTTTTATTAGTCATTGTAATCTTACTTTTGGGTAATTTTCTTTACTTTAAATAATCATGTTAAACCATTTGATGTTGAATGCAATGATATGTTTTATGATGATGCTTGTTATGGAATAATTTGTGATGCTTGTTTGGGAATGAAGGTGACTTTCGTATGAATGTTGGATGTTTAGTCGGTTAGAAAAAGTGATTATTTTCATGAGTTTGTTTAAATATAATTCGTGTTCTAAAAGTTGTTGGTTAAACATTATTGGATTTAAGGGTTGAAATGATTTCTAATATTGTTTGATTCCAAGAAGTTGGTGCACAAATGGATTGGTATTTGATAATTGACAAATATTAAGTATACAAGTTTTAAATGAATTCGGAAATATTTAATCACGGGATTGGGTTGAAAAGACTCGTAAGAACCAATTTAACTAATCATGTTTTTCATACATTTGATCACAAAAAGAACTACTGTAATGGGATGAGAGTAGGCCGAAAGGACTCACCCGTGAAACTAGTAGAAACATGGATTTTCTTGATATTACCCATTGACTAGAAGTCCTTGTGAAAATTGACATGTGCCTTCTAAGTTTCACCCAAACATGTTCAACATTCTATCACGATTAGTCATTGTTCCTAAACAAGTATTTGTGTATTTGATTGATTTGATTTGAAACCGTTGTTTGTTTAATTACTTTTAAAGTGCTTTAGAGCGTGACAATCTTGAGTACTATTTCTATTTGCTACTATCTAAATCGCTTAAACCTGAACAAGTAGTCTCTTAGGACGATCCTTATTTACCACCAACCATACTACAATCGAACGAGTATACTTGCTCGTATGTGTTTCCTAAATAAACTGTAAAAAGGTATTTTATAAATTTAAAATTTGAGTGAAATTAGGATATAATATATACATCCCTTTGAAACGCATCAATGGGGAAGTGACAAGATTTGCTGAGAGATTATAGGGAGATTAATTCTTTCCATACTTCAAATCTTTCAAATAATTTCCATATTATTCTTTACAATTTATTTCAAATCGTGTGACAATATTTAAAAGGCATAGACTAGGTCCAATTTAACTTGTAATCGTGTGATATATTGGCTATATGGGGCGTATATGGTTAGAATGGGCTAGTAAAGTTTTAAATTTGTAACAAACATTGTTATTATATATTACTTAGGTTAGTTATATTAATAACATATAGTTTAGGTGTTTAATTAAAATGTGCAAATTTAATTATAAGGTAATGATTTAAATGACATATAGTTGTATTTTCAAACTTAGATTAAAATGTATAATATTCTCGTATAATTATTTGTATGCTCTTATAAATTCAAAATTTTAGAGGGGCAAAAAGGGATTTTCAAGTGGATGGAAATTTAGGGTTTTACAGAGTATGTAGCTGCTGCAAGTTGCTGTGGTCAAGTGCTTTGGATTCAAAATCAATTGCTTGACTATGGGTATAATTTCATGAACACTGTGATATATATTGACAATAGTAGTACAATATGTATAATTAAAAATCCAGTGTAGCATTCTAAAACAAAACACATAGAAATTAGGCATCATTTTATAAGAGACTGCAATGAGAAAAAGTTGATTCAAGTGGTTAATATTGATTCTGATAAAAACTTTGCAGATCTTCTCACAAAAGCCTTTGATGTAGGAAGATTTCAATACTTGGTAGCAAGTATTGGAATGCTTAATCCTTAAAGTTTTCAAACTCTGTGTTTTTGTACATAAATTGGATTTGTACTGCTAGGCTTGTCATTATTACTGTTAAGTATATTTTTGTACTGCTAGTACAAAGTTTGGACTGTTTTGCTAATACTGTTAGTCATATGTTTATACTATTATGAGGCAAGTGCTTTGCACTTTGTTTTCTTGGTTTTAGACTAACAATTGCAGGTATGGAGATTAAACACAAAGGAATTAGAAGTGCTTTGTGTGAACAGAAAATGGTGATTTAAGTTGTTGACATAATAGGTTGATGATGGACTGAGTTTGGGAATTCATTAACAAAGGTTATACCTAAGTTAACTAGTTCCTTAAAACTTCTTTCTTGAAATCTCAATATGATGTTTTGTATTGAATTGATGGCTAAGTTAGTCAAATAGTAACTGACCTAACTCACTTTCTACTATTTTATACTTTTGTATAACGAGTAAGTCTAAGGACATCTGGTAGAAAGAATAGCGAGCAAACGTGAATCTCACACTTGTGTTAGAGGCAACAACTGCCACGAGCTGGAAACCCTGTCAAGAAAGCTCTTTGAATGAGTTTATCTGATCACAGGCAGTTATTCTATAACTGAAAACATTGGTTCTCACACAACCAGAGGTTGCATTAAAATGAAATCTTGATTAAGTATCTGTCTTTACACTTAATCCCTTCAAAATGGTTGTTAGCAGTATGGTTTTTCATTAAAATCAAGTTCATACTGCAGAGTCAAATTTTTCCAAAAAGTTTGTATTGCCAGGCTTAAAGTTAGTACTGGCAGGCTTAGTTTGTACTGCTGGATAGTCGTTAGTACTGGTGCGAAATAACAGCTTTTTGAAACTATCCGTTGAGTGTTTGTTGGGATTTTTACTGCGTGTTTCCTTGTTTCAAGGGTTTCCTATTTGGATATTTTTACTTTTATATTATTATCTTAACCTTATCTTTATTTAAAAGTTATCTTTTTATTAAATTCGGTCCAATTGAAACCCTAACAAGTCACTCATAATATCTCAATTCACATTCTTTTTCTACTTTCTACCCTAAATTCACACTATTCTCAGCAGTCAAATCACTTTTTAATGAAAAATAAATGGCTTCTTTATCTTTTGCTGAAAAACACAGTCAAGTTGCTTATTTGGAAAAAGCAGAGGATGACACAACTTTTCATCAGATAGTGGATTTTATAAAGGGTACTCACATAAGTCATTCTTTACTCTTAAATCCCACTATCTATGTCTCCCACATCAAGCAGTTTTGGGAGACTGTTCTTGTCAAAACATTTGAAAATGGTGAAAAAGAATTAAAGCTAAAGTGGATGGTCAATCTATCACTATTACTAAATCATCAATCAGGAGGTATCTCCAATTTAATGATGATAATTGTATTAGTGCTATGCCAAACACTGAAATATTTGAAACCTTAACTAGGATAGGGTATAACACTGACTCATAAGCTTTAACTTTTCAAAAGAGTCATTTTGCCCCTCAATGGAGATTTTTAATTCACACCATCCTTCACTGTCTTAGTCCAAAGAAAACCTCATGGGAACAGTTCAACAGTAATATTGCTACTGCTCTCATCTGTTTGGCTACTGACAGAACCTTCAATTTTTCAAAACTTATTTTTGAAGGAATGGTTAAAAATGTTGATAGCAAGACAAAGTTTTTGATGTACCCCAGATTCATCCAAGCAATTTTGAACATGAGAAAACATCACCTTCTTCCACACAAAACTGTTTATCCAACCCCAAAGCTTACCCAAAAACTTTTTAGTAACATGAAAATAGCTTCAAGAGGGTTTGGTGGGGAAGAAGTTCCACTTCTTGATTCTATGCTGCAAGTTCAGGGTGAAGGAGCAACAAGCCCAGTTGCCTCCCATCACACACCCACATCATCAGAACACTCATCTTCACAACCATCTTCATCACCACATAGGACTATAACTAGACAGGACTCTGATGTACCTCAACACAGAGTTCCTACTCCTACAAATATAGCAGATGAGGCTGACAATGTCAGTATGGAAAAGGCTACTTCTACTATCTCTGGCTTAGGAGCTGGGCAGGACAGAAGTAACATAGATAAGACCCAATCCATGGCAACACCCGCAGTACCTAGTACTCCTGGTGGAATCCCAAGCCAACTGGAAACTATGGGTGGCTCAGAAAGTCATCATATGATGAACTATGAGTCTTTGCCCCATGATTCACCTCTCCCTGAAGGTAACACATCAGGAAGTGTTGAGGGCAGTATGAAACTACAAGAATTGATGGAAACTTGTACCAAATTATCTGAGAAGGTGAACACTTTGGAAGCTAAAGCTTAAAAGTCATAAGAAGAACTTTGGAGTTGTCTACACCAAGTTGGTTCTAAAAGTGAAGAAATTAGAGACAACAGTCAAGCAACTCAAATGAAAAAGATCAGCAATGATGGTGGTTTCAACAAGTTCTTCTTCTTCTAGTTCATCCAAGGGTCCAAGCATAGATGATGGTGAGGAGTCTTCCAAACAAGGGACGAAGATTGCTCAAATGGATCAAGATCCTAATATCACTTTGGTTCAAGAGGAGTATGAAACTCAGGGGAAGCAGGAACAACAGATGGATCAAGGTACTGCTGTCTTTGAGGAAGGTACTGCTAGTCTTGAAAACCTGATTGCTACTGGATATCAAGGTACTGCTAGTGCAGTATACTCAAGAAGAACAAGGTTATCAAGAGCAGATAAGGGCAAAGCAATCATGACAAAGCAAGAACCATCTTCTAAACAGTTGTCCAAGAAGGAACAGGTTCAGTTAACACTTGATGAAGAGTTAGCCCAGAAGTTTCATGAAGAAGAGTTAGAAAGGGTTGCTGAGGAAGAATGATTAGCTAAAGAAGCAAGATTGGTTGCATTTATGATTGAAAGAAAGTTTCAGACTGAAGAGGAAGAGAGAGTTGTTTAGATTCTAGCTGATAAGGAGTTAGCTGCAAAACTTCAAGAAGAAGAAAGGTCGAAGTATACTCCAGAAGAACAAGATTTAGCACTAAATGCTTTGTTGTAGGAGATCAGAAGTAAGCAAAGTAAAAAGAAAGGTTATAAGAAGAAAATTCCTTCAAAAGGTGAGCAGTTAAGATATATGAAGAATTTCTTAAAACATCAGGATTACAAGAGGGAAAGCTACTTCAAAGGAATGTCTAATGAAGAAATTGAGAAAGCTTACATTGATGCTCATACAAGAATACAGAGGAGCTTAAAAGATGAAAGTGCAATTATTGAGACTGAGCCCAGTAAAGGTGTGAACAGAGGAGCAGAATTATTGGAATCTGAGGAATCCAAGAAGCAGAAAATAGAAGAAGAAAAGCATGGTGAGCCAGTTGAGGAAGAATCAGCTAAGGAAGAGGAAGAAATACTTACTGATGAACAGATACAAGGAATGATGGTAGTAGTACCAGAAACCCTTAACATTGATCCCTTTCAAGTCAAGCATCCAATTATTGATTGGGAAGTATATTCAGATGGAAGGATCAAGGGGTGGAAGATCATCAGGATAGGAGAAAAATCTAAAGTTTACAAATTCTTTGAAGACTTGATAAGAGCCTTTGACAGAGAAGATTTGGATAAGCTTTGGAGCTTAGTTCAAGAAAGGTTTAGATCTGTTGATCCTACAGATGACAAGGATAAGGAGTTATGGGTTGAGCTGAAAAGATTGTATGAACCAAATGTTACTGATACACTATGGAGATTTCAAGCTCATGATTTAGCTACTACTTGGAGGTTATTTGATAGATGTGGTGTTCATCAGGTTGCTACAAAAGCAGGAGTACAAGTCTACATGCTAGTAGAAAAGGTTTATCCACTGAGAGCATGAATTTTATGGGTATTGATAGGTACTAGACTTGAAGTATCTGAATCCTCAGAAATGGCTAGAGAATTGATAAGAAAAATCTATCAGCAATTTGAAGACACAAAGGTCAGAAGGTAGTGTTTGGAAGAATCCTCACATCCTCATTTAATTCAGAAGAAACTTGACGATTTAGGGAAAATCACAAGTTTAGGGGAGGATTGTTGGGAATTAAATGTCTAACAACTTAGTACTGCTGAAAAAATACACTAACAGTACAAACTGCTAGTGTATATGTGAAGACTGCTGAGATATAACTAACAGTACAAACTTCTTAGTTAGTACTGCTAGTATAACAGAAGTTACTGCTGCATGGATAACTGTCTTGTTCGATATTGTAGATGATAAGTATGGAAAGGATCTTGTGTATAACATAATTAGTTAGAATTATACGGTAGAATACTTATCTTGTAAAGGACTCCTTAAGTCTATAAAAGGAGATCCTAGGTTATACGTTTGAGGGATCAGTCATATCAGTCATAGAGTTTTTGTTAAGATTCAAGGTCATTGTAACCCTAGTGATAGTAAGATCACTCGTATTATTCAAGCAATAATATTGAATCGTTTGGTGTTAACCTCATTGTGTTCATTGCTTATACATACATTACTGTTTCGTTAAACAAACCATAATCCTTCTAAGTGTTGTTAAGTACATCCTAAGTGTTTTATAATCCTCTCAAACTTCAAACAAATTTGAAGGAACAAATTCTTTCTTGACTACGAGCATAACCCATGAACTTTGCAACACTCCTGAAAACAATCCTTATAGCTACCAGTTACGTATAGCGGTAAATTGCTTCACAGAAATGCACTACATCCATGACAGTTATCTGGTATCTCAAGTATGAGGATAACAATATATACATGATTTACTTGATGACAAGATCCATAAAGTAAACTCATGAAGTTGGGATCAGTCCTATATTCAATTCATTGAATATCATGTGAAATTGGCATGTCAACGCATCAATATACTTTCAAGTATATTCTACCAATACTCAGATTTGTCTTAGTTTAATGATATTCCCATATCATTAATCGACAACGGACAATTTAGAATAATCAATATATTCAAGGATTAAACACGCAAATACAGGATATATTATTAAGAAAATGAGAATCAAACATAACAAGTATTTTATTTCATTAAAATAATAATTGTTCATAACATCCCATTATCCAAACACTAATCACAGATGGGCATGAAACTACTAGCTAAATGAAGTCCTATGCCTTCAACATGTTGATTAAGCTTTCTACCAAGTAAAGCCTTCGTTAAAGGATCAGCTAGGTTATTATCTGTGTGAACTTTGACTAACTCGATTTCACCTATCTCCATTTGTTCTCTAACATAGTGATATTTAATCGGGAAATGTCTGGTGCCCTTCATGATTCCAGGTTCATTGGCAAATGTTATTGCGGATGAATTGTCACAATACATCTTTATAGGTATTTCGATTGAGGGTATAACTCCAAGCCCTGAAATGAACTTCCTAATCAAGACAGCTTCCATTGCAGCTTCTGAGGCAGCAATATACTCAGTTTCTGTTGCATACATCGCTATAGTACTCTGATTCTTGCTTTTCCAATCCACAGCTCCTCCATTAATGACAAAGACATAACCCGTCTGAGACTTTGTATCTTCTTTATCACATTTCCAGTAAGTATCGTAGTAACCTGTAACACCAAGTTCTGCTTCTGGATTTCCCCCGTATACTAAAAACATATCTCTTGTAGCTCTCAAGTACTTGAGAATATGTTTAACAACAGTCCAGTGGAGTTCACCTGGATTCTGTTGATATCGACTGGTTATGTTTTGAGCAAACTTATGAAAACCCGCTATTTTTCAGGTCAATACTATTCAACAAACTCGAATTTCTTTTCTTGACATTTATTTGAGAACAATCTACATATAACTTTTTACTTGAGCCAACGTGAAATTTAGTCTATCTTTCAAGTACACTAGGACTTAGGTTATATTTAGTCCACAACGTTCCAGTACCTTGCTCCTACTCCGGTTTGAAATTTTAAACCCTAAAACAATTTCCTTTTCTTTATTTATTTACGGTTGTCAATTCAACAAATGGTATTCGTAATTTAAATTTAACACCCGATATACCCAATACTCCTAACGATTATTTCTAACACATTTTTATACTTCCTAAATTATTACCAAAGTTCCAAAAATATTTCCTTACGCCTAATGTAATTTCTTTATTTCTTACGTTTAATTACGTATTACCTACGTTAATCACCAAACCAACAACCAGTATCTATTTTTAATACCCAATACATACAACATATACATTCTTGTACCAAAACAACTCATCTACTCCAATATTTAACCTTGTGCCCACCCCATCTTGTTTTATAATTATTACTAGACAAAAATTTCATAACATTAATTACCAACATTGAAGTTTAAAACATGGAGTCCAAAACAAAAACGTGGCTTGACCACCAAAATGTTCCCCCCTAGACCCTAATCGGCCTAACCATTAATAACTTAGCCAAGGATATTTTTGACCTAACTATTTCTACTTTGAAAATCCCTAGTATATATATGTATCCATGCACATTATTTAGGAGCTAGTTAGAGAGGAAATATATATATATATATATATATATATATATATATATATATATATATATATATATATATATATATATATATATCTTACTCACTCATACATACAATTCGACACACATAAGGGAGCAAGGAAGAAGAGAGCTTGTTTGTGGCTAATTCAAGTGTCATTAGAGTATTTTAGTAAGGGTTGGAAAACACTAATTGTAACACCCCGAAATCGGATCAGCGAAAACATACGGGTTGGGGTGTTATTGAATAGTTATCACAATCACAAGGTACAAAGAACGGTTTAACTTAAACCATTTTAGAAGAAATTTCATAATTTAAAACATCCAATTTATATTATTTAAAATAGTGCGGAAAATAAAGTTTCATAAAAGGGTTTAGAGTGGTCCCAAATAGTTTCCTGAGCCTTCTATGACCATGTCATGCCCTTCGCCAAGATCCTCCAAAGGTAAGATACGCAGCGGAAATGATTTAACACCTGAGATAAAACATGCTGAAAGTGAACGCAAAGGTTGAGTGAATTCATAGGTTTAAATAAAATAGTTGATCACAATTTTTCAAGTTTCCAAGAAAGTAGGCTACACTGTTAAACGCCCGGAAGTTCAGATATAACCACTGCACTAAGCTCATGACACACAAAGCGTTAATCGGCACCAATAATCCTGGCGTAAGTCGACAGTAACCGCGGAATTTCTTAATCATAATAGTTGCCCCAGAGTAGGTATTTTGCCAGATACCTAGTAACTCAATTATAGTACATCACATGTTGGCCGACCTTAGTCAACATGGCGGGATGGTTAAATCCTATAGGCCTATAAACTCTAATCGCGCTCACCCGCAGGTGATTAATGGTTCATGATCGAGGGACTTGCTTTTGGCAAGGGCTGTACTTAGTGCTTATCAGATGTTTCGCAAAGTAGCTACCAGAAAAGTATAAATGTTGTTCCAGTTCAAATAAAGTTTCAGAAAGCAGAAAGCATAGTTTTCAGTTCAAAGTACAGTTTCAGATAGCAAAAAACATAGTTTCCAGTTCAATGTATAGTTTTCAAACAATTGTGATCATATTCAAAATAGTAGCATGTATCTCACCCTAAGTAGTTTATAAAAAAGTTTAATCAAATAAAAAGTGGGGCTATGAACTCACCTCAGTATGCAGCAATGCAAGGTATCACAACATCACAACTGGTATCAAAGAGTAAAGGCACAACGATGATATCAAAAGTAGAGCACAACGACATTCAGAAAGTACAAGCATAACGGTACTAGATCCGCACAACCTAACAAGTAACATGTTTCAGAAATAATACTCAAGTAATTTATGAAGTAGCGTTCATTGAATACTTGTGTTATTATAAAAAAAGGTTTAGTTTTCAATGGCGTTTGAAAGAAAAGGAAAGTTTAAGACTCGTGTGGATATTTTAGAAAAGGAAAATAGCAAAAGTCGGCGAATACGAACGAATATGAGAGAATATGAGAGAAGAAAGAAAGGAAACACGAAAAGAATAGAGAATTACTAACAAGAAAAGAGGACATAAAACAAATAAAAAACAAGCAAACAACAATAGGTAGTTTCGGTATTTACCCATTTTTCCCAAAATAGTTGATAAAATGTCAAATCATATAAGGTTTGAAAATGTTTTTAGAATGTCGGTAAAAGATTAAGCTTTATAAAAGATTTAATGAAATTTTGGAATGATGCGCCCGTTTATAAGACATTTCCGAGACATTCGACTCTTGAATAATATTAATTATCGTCAAGTTTTATAAGATATTATATATAATTGGACATATTATTCGCTTGAATATTAGTTGTTCAGTTTTATCGACCATTTCGTATAGTTCGGGTCCAGATACGTTAAATTCTTATGAGTCTAACGTACCCTTCAGTCTCGTGTACCAAAGGGTCCATAATAGTCCAATCAACCAATACCGTAAATCCAATACGTCCAATCCTTGTCCAACAATATATAACATCACAATATTCAAGTTCGAGTCAAATATATCCCATTCGTTATTATTATTATTTTCCTATTTCACTTAATAATTAACCGAAACTCCATATCGACAACTATGACAAAATAAATAATAAATGACTTATTAACGACGACTCAACGTAAATAAATAAATAAAACAAACAACAAATAAACATCGTCGTGACTCGCCACGAGTCACGGCTCACTCAATCCGAGCCTACGGGGCTCTCGGCCTAAACCAAAACCAAAACCAAGCACAAACAAATTCCAACATCGCAATTTTGACTAATCCTAACTCCATCCGCAAACAAATTCGATACAAAATCCACATCGACATGAACACAAATCCAAACACTCATCCGAAATCCAAACCAAGCAAACATACACCACAAATCCAAACCAAACTAATCCTAACCCTAACCCTATACACTCTTCGCCTTACCGTGACTCGCCGTGAGTCACGGCTTGGCTTTGTCGTACGTCGGCTGTCGAGACCCAAACAAACCAAACGAGACCCAAATCCAACTCCAAGTCCACAAATAACAACAACAATATCAAAACAACAAAGTAACATAAAAAAAAATAATAAACCCTCACTGAGTCAACCGAGTTGACTCGGTGAGTTGACCGAGTCAACTGCCGAGAAGAGGAGGAAAGATTCCACACGAGTTATAGGTTTTAAACATTTATTTAAAGGTTTTTATTAAAATAAAATTATTAAAAATCGGATTTAATAAAAATATATGAATTAGGGTTTTGAAAATATTAATGAAAATGAGGAAAAGGGGGCGCGTGATGAAGGTTTACCAAGAAGAAACACGAAGGGGGTGGTAGCGGCGGCGGTGGCGCGTGACGGTGATGCAAGGCGCGTCACAACCTCAAATGCTCCAGAAATGAAGAGCATAGGCCGATCTATCGATTCGGCAAGAAAAAGTAGCTCGCCAAAAAATTTTCCGGTGGCCTGAAGTTGGCCGGAGGTGGTGGTGGCCGAACGGTGAGGGGTCGCCGGCGAGCGAAGAGAGAGAGGTGTGAGAGTGTGTGTGTGTTTTATGAGGATTTAATATTAATTTTTGGGTTTATATATTTTTGAGGAGGGGCTGAAATGTAACAATGGGGCGGAGGGACTAATCTTGCCAACTTGGCTAAACTTTTGCAATAAATACTGCGGGACCCATTTGACGTACCAAATGGACTCGAAATTCAATGAAACTTGCGCCATTGTTCACCAAATAATTTTTTCAACGAAAACGAGTATAAATATGCAATACTTTTAAGAAATCACTATATTTGGCAAATATGATACGTTTTGAGCTTTCTAGGTTGTGCCGGTTCGATAAGGGAGCAACGCTCACGTTAAACAAGATATTCATAGTTTTTCAAACACAAACAAGTTCAAAGAAGTTCAAAAGCTAAAGAAAATGAGAAACGAGTGTTTTGGCTCATAAAATAGGTTTAGGAAATTTACCGGGTGTTACACTAATCTTGGGTTAATCAAGTATATTACCTTCTCAACACACAAATCTCCCTAAGTAAGTTATCTTGATCTTGATAAATTTTATACTCTCTATGTCATGATGTTAGTTCAAGTGCATATACTTATTTATCACTTTGTACATGTTGATAAAACCTTGTAACCACAATAATCTTTTAACAAATGATTATGTTTTAAACAAATCTTTATTATCAGTAAACTAGGTGGTATAAATTTCAACAAGAAAATAAGGATAAAAACATCATATATATAAACTAGTGAACTTGTAATCTGAACTATACTTGATGATCATTTACATTCATGAGAAATGGAACTCTTTAATATTTCTAAGTTTAGTGTTAGATCGCTATTAATATGTTGAGAAATTGGTGGATGAACTAGGCTTAGTTTTGGAGTTGTTGTGAAGTGGTTTTGATAACTAGAAGGCTAGGAAAAATGTTTTGACACTTTTAGAAAGTAATCTGTCCCATTCGACCTTCCACAGAAAACTCAGTAGCTTGGTGACAAGTTTAGACTATAAATATTGAAAATAGACTCAATAATGAAAATGTAGCCACTTGAATGAGTTAAAATGGGCTTATAACGAAGAAGATACGTTAGTTTTAAGTTATGCGACGGAAATGAATTTTCTGAAAATGTTAGACGCTGTTGGGAATTTTTGAGTGGTAAAAACTGAGGTTAAAAGTTAACTTGAATAGCCGAGACACTAAAAAACATGTTAGTATACTTAAACATGAACCCAGGGATAAATACATTTTGGGAAACGGAGCTACGACGAGAAAGTTATGGCCTAGAAAAGATTATGACGACATATACTTTTGACAGCTTATTATTTTTGGCTATTAGAAAAGCTGGTGGGAATATTTAGAGTGGATTTTGGACACTTTAGGGTGTATTTTGGCTAAAATGACGTAAACAAAAATGGTAGAACATTATGTATACTTATTAGGCGCATTAGAAGTTTTCAATATACTTATTAACAAGACGACTATAGTTTAATCACGAGGTTAACCACTACGTTTTCTAAAAAGGGATACTTTGCTAAATAAAAGAACACATTGATGCAACTACATTTTTGACGATAAATATTACAACGAACATGTACAAGTGTTAAAGTAGCGTATGAACTTGCGTCCATGACCTTGTTTTTGAACCTAAGACATATGAATTATTTAGGTCGCGGTTAGAGTTATCGGACTTTATTCACCGTTTACCAATTTCGTCACACCCCCAAATACCTGATTTGCAGCGGGATGGAATACCTGGGGTGCGACTGCCATAGCATCACAGTTAGAGTTATATTGAACGACCTAAAGTGTCATTTTAAAAATACATCGTTTGATTTCATAAAACATTCAGAGTTTACAAAAGATAGGTCCCAAAAGATGATTCAAATTTGCGGAAATAAGTTGTTACAAACCAAACGATAGTTTAAAGTGCATATAAATACAAGTGAGACGCGTCGTCACTGCGACTCTATGATGTGTCCACATGCATGCCTTGATGCGAATGCTTTATTTACCTGAAAATACATTGCTAAAATGGTCAACAATAATGTTGGTGAGAATCATAGGTTTATGTAAAAGGTAAATCTCTACGGTAACCACAAGTATAAAGTCAAATGATAAAGATGCTACATAAAAATCATACATTGGCTCTTAAGCTCATGACCCCGAAGCTAGACTGAAATAAATGCCCCAAACTGAGTGTTTTGCCAGACACTCTGATATGATCAATGTTGCAAAAATCGTGAATCGGTAGTCGGGCGGTCGATCACCCTGCAGCGATTAATCGGTCAAGGCGGGATTAATCGGTGATTAATCGGATTGGCATTTCCTGCAAGTTTTGGGTATTTCTGGAGAGCAAACTAAAGATTTTAACTGATTCTAAGCCTACTATGTTTCCAAACCTCAATAAAATGCTCCAATTCTGATTATGAAGCCCATTGTGAGTTATAAGTGAAATAAACGATCCCCAAATTAAGTAAAATGCCTAAATTTTTATTTTTTAAAGTTGACCGATTCGGCTGATTTTTGACCGATTCGGCCGATTTTTGGCCGATTCGGCCGATTTTTGACCGATTCGGCCGATTTTTGACTGATTAGAGGCCGATTTTTCCACTGATTTTCAAAAATCAACAAGGTGTATGGCCGATTAACGATTAATCGGTTTGCAACATTGGATATGATACAAATGAAATGCGTTCATATGACTAGTTGGCGCTACCAACCCAAACGGAGGAGTCACCCTCAATAGATCTATTCACTCACTCTCGTTTGCTCGCAATTAACGGTTCATGATAAATAAAAGCGGACTTTAATCTGGGCAACGATGTAACTTAAGCAATGTAAATGAATTTATAACTTTGGTCTGTATATAAAAAAAATTGTGCAATGTATTATCCCCTACAAGTTTAGAAATGAAAATATAAATTGAAAACGGGGCTATGAAAACTCACCTGATGTAATAGTAATGATGACAAAAGTGGATACACTGATATGAGGCACGATCTCTAACCGCAACCTAATATGAATGATATGATCTATTGTAAGTCATGAATTGATGCTACACATGCAAATACGTATGTTATTGATACCACTCGTGAGTTTTTAGAAATAATGTTTATCGTCGAAAAATATATTTTTAACGTCTTGTTAAGTTATAAAATATTTTACGTGTATATATGTTGTAACGATATCCCACGATCGTCGTTTGGTGATTTATAGAAAAATAATAGAGTTTCCGCCGTAATTTAATATTTTTCAACAACTAGTAGAAAATGTTGAGAATTAAATGTTCTGAAGATTAGCATCAGGAATTATACGATCACAAAGTTAGTTCTGCACAAGGAAATACACCAAGTGTTATTCTACTGTTAGTGTATTTCATTCTACTGCTAGTGTTAGAGATTCTGTTGCCGAAAGAATTCTACTGCTAGTGTATCAAGATACTACTACTGAGTAGATAACTGCTGCGTATTCTACTGCTGTGTGGATAAGTTTGAAAAAGATATTTGTTCACAGAACAAGTTGTAAACATAGATACATGTTGTATCTTAATGACTGACACAGTCCATGCATGTAGTTCGACAAGACTTGAAAATATTGTAAAAGATCTTCTTTGGACTATAAAAAGAAGATCTTATCTTAGAGATAAGGACTTGATGCAAAAACCTAAAATTACATATCTGTCAAGAACAAAGAACATAAATCATCATAAGAATCATAAGCCATAGAAACATATAGATTCAAGGTTTGTAACCCTAGTGATATTGAAGATCACTCGTATTATTTCTTAATAATATTGAATCATTCGGTGTTAACTTTCTTTGTTCATTTTTTCACTACACAAGCATCACAGTTCCATTTCCATAACCAATAACCTTCTAAGCATGGTTAAGTAGATTCCGCATACTTAGTCATATTCACTCAAGATATCATATACACACGTAACAAAGGACTAACATCCTACCAAGTGTATCGGGCATCCTCTCAGTTGGTATCAGAGAAAGGCTGATATTTTTGATTTAGAAGAAGAAGAAGAAGAAGAAGAAGAAGAAGAAGAAATGGACGTAGAACCTATTCAGACGAATGTTGCTGCAAAGTTACCAATGCTCAAACATAATGAGTTTGAAATATAGAGGTTAAGGATAAAACATTATTTCCAAGTGCAAGACTATGCACTTTGGGAAATTATTGAAGATGGAAATTCTTTCAAGCCTATAACCACTACATCAACAGTTGAAGGCAAAGTGGTGACAACTCTGCAGATCCACCCAACATCTGTATAAGAAAGAATAAAGAAGAAAAATGACCTCAAGGCCAGAAGTATGCTGATGATTGTAACACCCCCTAATTTTTTTTGTGGCAGCGGAAAGTAATTAGGGTGTTACACTGAGGATCGAAGTCAAAATTTCAGAAAATGGCTTGAAAAAGGCATTTTGAAAGTTATATGTCATTCAAAATAATAGTTTTGGTTCAAAGGTGAAATATCCAATTTGAAAATCCTACCAAAGTGTGGTAATTTGGAAAGAATGACATATTTGATTTTCACACCATTTAAGTTATCAGAGTATTTAATGCCCGCTCCTTGTCTTGTCCTGCTCCATTGATAACCTGAGATAAACATGCTTAAAACGTCAACATAATGGTTGGTGAGTTCGTGGAGTTTGATAGAAAATAACTTTTTTTCAATAAATTCAAGAGTTGTACAGTGATAGTTGAAATAAATACTAGTACTTCTTGAAGTAACTAGCAAGTTTGCAATTGGGTAAAAATCCACGAGTAAATCATTTATGAACTCAGATGATCATAAGTTTCAAGTTTAAATGAAAATGAGTTACGTTGTTATATGCTTGCAATGAAATAATGGTTCAACTTTTAAAAGTAATGATATGCCAAGCATAGAGTTGTATTTATCATAAGACACAACTAAGTCACATATGATAACAGTTAAGTTCCAAGTACATGATACTTAATCCAAACACATAGTGAAAACAATATTATAAAGTCTGATGCCTATCAGTGTGGAGTGGTGGTTACTAAATACAGCTGTATCCAAATATATATAGGAAGACATATATATTTATAAAGTTATATTGTCCTAAGCCTCATGACGTGCAAAACGTTAACACAGGTACCGTAAAACGGCAGAGTCACATAAGGTTACTGATGGTTTTGCCCTCAGGTAATAGGTGATTACCTCATCCTATTATTTCTCAAATATAGTGTATCATGACTAAATACGACTAGCCATAAGGCGTTCCATCCAGTATTTAGTGGGATAGGTCGTCAGCCTCTAACAGGTTTCGAAGCTGTCCACTATATTCGCGCTCACCGCAGTGATTAATGGCTCATGATCGAGGGACTTTATGGCAATACAAGTAAACTTAGGCAATATAGGTTTCAGGGTTCATAGAATATGCGTACTTTGGTTTTGGCAATTATTTCTTGCTGAAATGTAGAAATATCATAGTAAAGTTTACAGTACATTCAGTTGTTATATGAATGCATATAATGAGTCTCAGTATCTTGTTACAACAAGTAGTTTGAAAATGTTATCTTTCAATACAGTGTTTAAGTTAAGCAAGTAATTTGCAAGTATAACGAGCATATATCCCTTCCAAAGGGTGATTCAAAACATGTAAAGCATAGTTGATGATTTTGAGTAAATCGCTTGAGTTTTAATAGTATGAAAATACTTAAAACAGTTGAAGCATGTATCTCCCCCAAAAGAGTTATTAAAAACAAGTATTAAAAGTAGGGGCCACGACTCACCTGGAGTGTATCTGACAAGATGGAATTATAAGATCAAATAAGGCTTATGATCACGGAAGCGTCGTCACTACGAGACCTGGATATGAGGGAAGTCTAAGATTCGACTTATAACTAACAATGAGTGTGAAAGTGAAAAATCGTATAACGATTTGATGATGTGAGTGTGATATGCTTAAAATGCCTCAAGTTAAGGAAAGTATAATATCATATATGATATTATCTCGATTCTTATGTCAATCGACTCAAAATATGATGAAATGATATGCGATGTGAAGTTGAAAATTAAATAATGCATAACTAAAATGTACAAAAATGCATATGAAGTGATGTAGTGATGAAAAATGGAAAATGAAATAAGAATGTCAAGTATAAACAGTAGGTCCTTGTCCTTTTCCAGATTTTTCACTTTTTTCTTTAACTGTGATTGCGTTACGTCGTTAGTCCTTTGTTAAATCTAAAGTCCAATTATAGTCCAAAAATTGTCCATATTTCAATATAAGCCTTGGATTTAATTCATTGGTCAATTCAAGTCCTCTATAAACTATTTTCACAGTTTTTGTCCATAAGTTTCTCGGTTTGGCAGTTTCAGTCCTTCTAGTCAAAATGCGTTACATTTTTAGTCCAAAAATGTCAAAATGATGGGGGACAATGTGGGCGTGTTTTTCTGAGTTATATTTAAGATAAAAGAAGCTTATTTTAACAACTTATTCGGCTAGTAGCTTATTTTTACACATTGGGCCCTTAACGAATTACAATTCTAAGCCCAATATTGGTTTTTAGTGGTTTTTCAAATATGGTTCATATGGGTTACTTGGGCTGTTTTAAAGGGTCGAATCGTGAGTATTTTAGCATGATGTTTGCACAAAAAATTTAACTAGCAGTAGGGTCTTTTGGGTTGTATAAAAATAAGACATGGTCATTTATTTGAATCGTGAGTTATGGTGTCATTTACTAGGCTACTTGGGCTAGTTCGAATGTGTATAATACTTAGAATATATCTAAGTGTTTTTCAGTTTTAGTTATAGCATGTAATATAAAAGGTTCATGCATTTCACTTGGGTCATTTTTGAGGGTCGAAGCTTGGGTATTTCTACCAGTTGTATATATGAAAATGGTAGCTTGTCATGAAGTCAAGTGGTTCGTATGAAAATGAGATATAGTTATTAAGTTAAATCGTGATTGTTTGGGTCAGTTTCTAGACGGCTTGGGACTGCCTTTTATATGCAAACTTCATAAATAATTCTAAGTGTTTTCCTCATACATTTTGTACGTGTGATGTTAGAGTTTTGATACGTTCGAATGATGCATGTGATGATATCTTAAACGTGACAAGAGTGTGTAGGCTGATCACTAAAGTTTCCTCAGTGGCAACATGCCACATTCTGGTGGGTTTCATGCAACTAACACACTTATTAATAAAGGTATAACGATGGAGATGCTCGAATAACGATACTATGTGATGCATGAATGTCACCTTAACGTGAAAGTGGTGAGTATGGGATGGCTGTTAAGCCTTCCACAGTGGAGGCTCGACTCATGTTGGGTTACACATATTAATGAATATATATACGTTCGAAGTAAAGAAATGATGCATGATAGTGTTGTGTTCATGAGATATGGAAGTAAAGAAGGTTAGTAGATACTTACTACACCTTTCAAAGGTGGTGAAGAGGCTGTGATGATCGAACGAAGCACAAGAAGGAGACAGTTAGCTTGTAGGCACGAATACGGTTTAATGTATTCCCTTTTCTCTATACGAATTGCTTCCTGAAGTGAGACAAGGACTTTTTGATAGTTTAGGTTTACTTTGATAGTGAGAGTGAGTATGTTGAATAGGTAGAAAGCTGCTAGAAGAGGGTGGTATATATAGAAGATTTCACACATTTTCTTCAAAGACTCTCAAACTCAATCATGGAGTGTCACTGTGGATGAGCAATGTTTTTAGCATGCTTCTGACTTTAGAATTATTAGGAGGTATGGGAGTGCTTGTAGAACTTTGTCCTTTGTTGTTGGAATATATACATATTCGTGTATGATATTTTGGTTGAGTGTCAAATGGGTTTATCGAGTCACTTACTTCCACTGCTGTCCTAACCACCTTTCAAACATCATATTGTGCTAAGAATATTATCTGTGAAACGTAGGAAAAATCAGGTTTCGAGTTTGTTGGGTTTTTAGATTTTTGTTCATATGTTTTGGGTAGAAGTGGGACAAACAATTTGGTCTTTTCGATCATTTCAAAGCTGGACTTGAGTTTCTGAAATTTGGCACTCGAATAGACTATTGGGACGTGTATGAGATGGTGCAAAAATATTCGTGAGTTGCATTTAAAAATCGAGAGAACTCGAGCTGTTTTGGAGGCGTGTGGCTGGTCAAAACATACATGAATTAACAAGAGTTGTGTGGCTTGGAGTTGGGCTTTGACCCGTGTGATGGTGATGATGATGGGCTGGATGAATGGGGCAGCCCATTTGGCTAGTAGAGGATTAGAGAAAACAATATAATTAGTGAAAAATTAATTGGTAACTAGTGAAATTTGTAATTAGTGTATATTGTGATTTAGTGAGATATAAAATTAGTGTAAGTAGGGAATTGTGAAAGTATTGGTTTTTGTGAAACATTTATGTTTCGTAATACCCGTCGTGAATCAGTGTCGTTATTCAGTAATAGTCGTGATAACGTGACTTGGTGAGGATAATAATAAAAGAAAAAAATTTTAAATTTCCCCGTAAAAATGGATTTTATTAAACAGTAACTTGAGTTTATCCTTGATTAATGAGTATGATTATGATGGATTTTTGCGGTATCTCACAGTATCCACCCCTCAATTTTTAACTTCGTCCCGAAGTTCAGTCCGTGATAGGTGTTGAGAAATGTGATGTTCAGTGATGAGGGTTTATGGAAAAAAAATATGTTGTCGAGAGATTTTTATTTGAATATCGCGAAAACGGGATCCAATTTGATTTATTCATACCAGACGAATTAAATTTGAATGTTTGGTCAACTAATGAATTTATAGTGAAAATAACGGCCGAGAGTAGGAAGTATTTAACACTTAATGTTCAGTGTTTTAACAGTCGAGACTAGTGGATTCTTAATGGTCGTGAATAGTAAAATAACGAATAGTTTTTCCCTTTTTATACCCTATTTACTTTTCCCTTTTTCCTTCCCCACTTTACCTTTTCACTTCATCTCTCCCAAAAAATCATGCCGCCGTTCGCCATTATTTTTGCAACCATGTTCATCGTCTTCGCCGCCGCTTGTTTAGCTCTCCTTCCCGGCGAAGATTCCGGCCAGTTGATCGGATATTTGTTGGTTGTCATACCCCTCACAATCCTAGCCATTGTTGTGGATAAATTTTGGGGGTAATAGCTTTTAAGCTAGTGTCGCTTGTAATGGTTATTTGTTGTGTTTCTATGTAACCTTTAACAAGTGTGGAATAAAACTCATTTACCTTTATGTTTACGAATTAGTCTCGTTGTGGCTTTTAATATTTTGTTGCATTTACGACGCAGAATGATCAAGGTGATTCATCCTGTGGTGGCTCTTGCTATCGCTGGGTTGGTGGTGGTTTTTGTTGCTATGGCGGGCCAACCTATTGAAGATTCTATGCCTTTTATTATGTTTATTGTATTATTAGCACTTCCGATGTTAATCGTCTCGCTATGTATTAATTTTCGTGGGTTCTAATAAAATTTATGTTATTTGTGTTTTCCTCATCTTGTTGTGAAATATTATAGTTTCTAATTTTGTACTTTTCTCGAGTTCTTATAATAAGGTAATGGGTAATAAGTGTAGATCTTACTGGGTTTGGTTAAAAGTGAGGTTTATGAACAATTTATTTTGTCTCGAAATTCTGTTTTTGGAATGAAAATTGTTATTAAAACTTTGAAAAGATAATTGTTCCATTTATAACATGATTCTTCCTAAATTATACATAGGTAGCTAGGCTATGTATAATTGAGGACCAAATGATGTAACGCTTGGTTCAGTCATCATGGTATTTATGCTTCTTCAAAAAGTTTTATATGGTTCAATTATAATGGTTCCGTCACAAAGTCGGACACCCTCTGATTATTTTAAAAAGAATTATAAAGTTTTTGTTCATATTCCGAGGATAAGTTAGGAATTTCTAAAGTGATATTTGGATATTCTTGGTATAAACTTAGGTTTTAGGTGAGGATTTCTTACAATGTGGTATCAACCTTTGGTTTGGTCAAAATGGAGTTAATTAAATCCTTAGGGTAATATTAGTGTATTGTTACATAACGACTTATGAATAAAGAGGTGGAATAGAAATTGAAATAGACGTAGATTATAATTTTCATGGAAATATTACAAGGTAAAGTTCTCGCACGGTATAAGGATAACTGTTACACTTAGGTTACATCCATCGTACCCAAGGTAAATACAAACGGAAATATAACTTAGATAGTTCTGGACTAGAGTTCATTTATTTTACAGCAGGAATCCATTCATCTGCCGGGTTGGGGTGTTACATTAACGTAGAGGTCATTCTTCTACACAGTTAAGATTCTTCGACGAGTTCTCATTCCCTTGTACACATCTTGGGCTCCCAATGGCTTTGTAGTTCGGGCAATGACTCTTGTAATGCCCTATTCCACCACATTCATGGCATTTTATGGATGATGGTTGTTCATTTCCTTCCATGGCTTTGCAATCTCTGGTCTTGTGGCCTGTCTCCCGGCACCTTCCGCATTTAGTAATGCAATGTCCGGTGTGATGCATCTTACATCTTTGGCACAGAGGTTGCTTTCCATAGTAGTTGTCTCTTTTAGTAGAAGTGGTGACGCAGTTTCTTCCAACTTCTGATTTGGGCCTTTGCTGGCGAAGATAGTTAATGCGGTCTTGTAGATGATTGCGGATGCAAACATCATTGTGGAACTCACATTCGTTGAGGATAAAGGATCTTTTCTCCTTAAGTTTTTCGGTTTTGGTTAGTTTTCTTAAGTGCAATATCTTGCCTAATTCTTTAGGCACATGTATGTATAGGTTTAGTCCTTTTCCTTGAATTCTTTAGGTAAACTGGCTTACACCCCATGAAACTTTCACGGTTATGCTTACAAGGTATAGCCATCTTTCTTTCTTTCCTGGTTATGTCGTTGTCACTTAGGTGAACTATTGTAGTTACTTCCAACTTTTTGATAGTTCTAGGAGTCATGGTTGTGGTAAGTTGTAGCAACCGCGAATTTTTCAGGCCATTATTTTAATAATACTACTGTTTATTTTTGACAGATAATGCAAATTAAATATTTTCTGACGATTACTAATTTCAAAACGAGAGGTTACCTAGTTTTTCCTGAAAAACGATACCACACGCGTACCGACACCACGTTAGTAATGGTTCAAATTTTTAATTCACTTTCGGGTCAATAAATTTTACTTGATGTCAATTTAAAAAAAAAATAATAATAAAAAAAAAAAAAAAAAAAAAAAAAACTCAAGAATTCCATTTTTTTTACGTTTACGTAAAAACCAAGTTAGCACAACTAAACAGAACACGTGGTATACACATTTCACTATAAAACTCAAAACAAATACTAGTAAATAACAACCCTTTTATATCGAATCATGACAGACGATTCACATCGCGATTTTGGTAGACACTACAGGACGCATTAGGAACACAATTGGAGTAGACTATGACCTACCATTCCTAGATCGATGGTCAGAGTAAGCATACTATCCAACATTTGGAGATATACTTAGGGCATGCACTATTGATTTAGGAGGAAACAGGAATGCACATCCCCCTTAGTTGAACATTCTCCTTGGTTATCTACTAGTTGTTTATTTGAAAGCGATCCAAGAATTGAGCCAATCCTTCAAAAATGTTGAGTTTCTTTTCTTACAACTTGATATTTAACTTAAATTCATGACAGTTCTTGTTTGATGAGTTGTGAAGTTAAGTTAGATTCAAGTTGTTACGTAGTTTAAAATTAGGTTTAATCTCATGATAGTTCTTGTTTGATGAGTTGTGAGATTAAACTGAAATCAAGTTGTTACTGGGTTTAGACTGTGGTTTAGTTTAATCTCATGACAGTTCTTGTTTGATGAGTTGTGGGGTTAAGCTAGATTTCAGTTGAGGCTCAACTTAAACTACCGAAAAGATGCCTAATATTTTTGACGGCTTTACTCAAGGACGGGAAAGCTTGCCTTACTGTGTGATTATTTGTTGTTTCACTTGTGTGATTTCTAGAGGTTAGGAAGTATTGATAGTACCAATTGGGAAGTAGCACCCGGTACTATTTGGATTGACACCCACACCCTTACCTTCCTGTGTGCAACCTATTCGAAGGGTGAATACTATCCGATCAAGCCAGAACCCTTAGTCAACTGAATTTTGAGGACAAAATTCTGTTAACGGGGGTAGACTGTAGCAACCGCGAATTTTTCAGGCCATTATTTTAATAATACTACTGTTTATTTTTGACAGATAATGCAAATTAAATATTTTCTGACGATTACTAATTTCAAAACGAGAGGTTACCTAGTTTTTCCTGAAAAACGATACCACACGCGTACCGACACCACGTTAGTAATGGTTCAAATTTTTAATTCACTTTCGGGTCAATAAATTTTACTTGATGTCAATTTAAAAAAAAAAAAAAAAAAAAAAAAAAAAAAAAAAAAAAAACTCAAGAATTCCATTTTTTTTACGTTTACGTAAAAACCAAGTTAGCACAACTAAACGGAACACGTGGTATACACATTTCACTATAAAACTCAAAACAAATACTAGTAAATAACAACCCTTTTAAAAACCCGGTCAACACATTGGATACTACTCTTTTTTTTCTTTTACTGATCACTCCTTTCCTTATTCCATCTTCACCACACGCAAAAACAATATTCTCTGCCACATCTCATCTTCCATCACCTCCAATGTGAAAATCTTAGCACCTTTCTTGCCTTCCCCAGGTTACATCGAGACCCAAACCACTCCACATGGGTCGAGTATTATCAAGTCCAAGGCATAGAAAGAGGTGATAACCCAAAATGGTGAAACCTCATCTTTGATATATCAAAAGTGAGTCAAGGGTTTGCCATGGAATGTCCTTTAAGAAACTCGAATTCCAGGAGAAGCAAGTCACACCAAGAAACTTCAACTCACCACAAACAAATCTCAGTCGGGTGTAATCAAGGAGAAGGAAGGGTGTGATAAGCTTGGAATCGAGTGGGGATTATCCTGTGGTGACTCTTAAATCCGACCCATCATCATCTCTTTTTGTAAGGTTCTTCAAACTCACTCTTATGATACTTGTTCTTTTAAAACCTTTGATGTGTATAAACCTTGTGATTTTCTTTGTTTTTGATTTGAATCACTCGAATTAAATAGTCAATCCTGTGGGTTTTTTTTTTCTTCATAAGTGTATATGTTGAATTTTGTTGGTTATGGTGTGGCTTGAAAATAATTTTAGCAACTAATATTGGCTCAAGAATATGGATGTTGTTCTAGTTATACGAAGGGTGTAGAGTCCCACTAGTCAAAAATCTTAGTCTTAAACCGTGCCCGCGAGGTGTTTGTGAAAATGCCGACCCTCGAACCAAGTTGGAATCGAGTAGAATTAGGTCCACAAATCTTGATCTTTTGCCATTTTAACTTACCTAGTAACTCCACGTTATAAGTTGTGTTAAGATTTCACCTCGTCTGTTTTGTGTCCATCCGGTGTTTACATTCATGTTGTGTTGCGTTGCTAGTCTTGAACTTGGAATGGTTTGAGTGCATCAAGACTGAGTGTGCGTCAAGATCACACAAGTCTTAGTAGGAAGTATCTAGACTTGCTCATTTTACCCAACAAAATGCTTATGTCAATATTTCTAAAACTACTGATTTGTGAATGTCATATTAACGAACTTGGATGGTGTTATTTGTATGTCGTATGGTGGTTGAGATGAACCCAACCAGTAGCCATAACGCGAGTCCGACGAGGTCACATTGGTTTGAGTCGTGTTGGTTTGGGTGCGAAAATAATCTTAACATGCCGCAATCTTCTTCTAAATATGTAACCATCTCTCTTCATAATCAAGAACTAATAGATTAACATATGACAAATTGATATAGTACTGGTAAACTTATCGATCTACTGGTGTGTTTATTTTTAAAGTTGCATGAAACTTTCTTTGTCATATCCTTCCATTTAGTGTAATTTGGTGAAATTGCGATAATAAAAATAATTAAATCACTGTTGTGTCAAAAGTATAAGCTGTGTTGGAAACTTAGAAGTTGGATGTGTTTGTCATTGTGTCAAAAGGGTGCGTTTGTTTGTTTTACAAACAGGGCCAAAGCCCACTTAATTTAAGGGTGCAAGTTATAATAGGCATTGACAGAAGTAGAGGTTTTTGCTTTCAAAATATCAGTTACTAGACTAAATAAAATTTAATGACAAACTTTGATTTTGGGAATTCACTTGTGTTACAAATTTAATTAAATTGGTGTGTGTGTCGAGTAACAGTGGGCCCATAGCCCAAAAGTCCAACTTGAGCCCAATTTGGGTGTCGGTTTTGATTAGTCGATCGCCTATTTTGTTAATATGGTTCCGGCCTGTTCGTCATATTATTTGCACAACTTGATTTCGGCTTATTTCAACCTTTCGATCTCGACTAATCCCCTTCCCTTGACAAGCTTAGAGCTAAGCGACATGTTTTTATTCAACCACATACTTTTTTTCAAACAAAACTAATCATACTCAACAAATAAAATTATAAAACATTAAACGAAACTTATTGAAAACTAGAAATATTAGTTTTAACTTTAAAGTGGTTGGTTGATATTACTTTTCGCTTATCTAAGCTCAATACAAAACATAAAAACTTATTCGATGGTAATAAACAATACGAAACGGTTCATTGTTCTAAAACAAAGATTTTACATCTAGTCACCTCGGAAAACTAAAATGTACACACACGTACATTCACTTGACGTCAACAATCCTATATATCGTTCACAATGACATCCCATAGTCGTTATCCGTCGTGCGTATCTTACCAATCATCGTTAATTCAAGAGTCACTATTCCTACTCTTTTGTACATCCGTACACTCTGTTGAGCCAATAACTACAAATGTTAAAAACATTATTTCAACTTAAATGCTGTCACACCAGCAACACCAACATGACCTCTTTAAAATATTTGGAATTCATGAATTTGAACTGTGATCTAAAAACAAACCTTACTAATCTAGGTCGCGTGTCGGTGCTGCATTCTGTCTGAATTGTTGTGTTATCTGATTGCTACTTGACAAGGTGAGTTCTCGTAGCCCCTTTTTCAATTATGTTTTCCTTGGGGGAAGATGGTACTCAAATGATATTTTAACTGTTTTCCATGCTGTGATTATACTGTTTTCATGTTTTGGACATTATGTGTGTTGATACAATTATGTGCTACAATTTGTTTGACTGTGTGTAACATTGATGCGCAACTGTTAACTCTTTCGAGAGCCGAAACAATATGATAGATCTATCGGGGTAGCTCCCCACAGTGTATGTTTATGTGTGCAACCGTGGCAGGTTCAGTTGGCGCGACATTATTTGGTTTCAACATTGTTTGGTTTCGACATGTGCTTATAATTGATTATCATGCTCACTTTTGTCCTACACTATGATATCACAGCTCAGTGGTTTTACTTTTAAACCTACGAGCTCACCAACATTATGTTGACGTTTTCGAGTACCATTTTCAGGTGTTATTGAGGCTGCTTAGAAGGTAGAGTATTGACTGGCTTAGCAAGACTTAAGACAAGACCCTCCCGGATTATATCTCGTGGAGTTGCATTTGATATTCCTTAGTGACGATGTTTAACCTTGAGACTTATGTTATTTTGGATCTTTGTACTTATCCCGTTTGTGGGAGTTTGCGACTATCAACTGTCTTATATTATGCATTTAGTGTTTCTCTATTGTGACACCTTGTGTTCTTGACAATGAGGTCATACCCCGTAAATGTCATTCCGCTGCGCCATTTTTGGGGTGTGACAGATTGGCATCAGAGCCAAGGTTATAGAGAATTAGGTGGTTTAACCTAGACTATAACCTAAGAATCCTCATATAGTTTGCATTATAGGAACTGCGTGTGCGATTATGTGTATAGTATGACACGAAGTGATGATGATAAGTAAATGCAGCATGATGCTATCCTAAAAACGCCTGGCCAACATTTTTACGATAACATGGTGCGGCATGGACTTATCAAATTCATGGACTGCCAGATAGGAAATTGAGTGTAGTAGTACGACACGTATACCGACCCATCCTACCTACCTCCTATCTAACGTCTACCAATGTCCTACTTTGTAGAATCATGCCTCCAAGAAGGTCGGCTCGAGCTAACCGAGGCATTTCACCATCGAGGGGTGGAAGGACTGGTGGGCGAGGAGGTAGAGCAGGTGGTCGTGGCACCGAGAACAACGGCAACGACAATGTAAATCCTGACCTTTCCGCCATGATTGCCGAGCAACTACAAGCATTGCTACCCACTATCGTCACCCAAGTTGGCGACCACATCAGTAACCTAGGAAACAACGGAAGCAAGTATGACCATGCAGAAAATGGCACTGGTAGTGACCACAACAATGATGGCAACAACAACAATAGTGGCAAAGGATGTTCGTACAAGGAATTTACAGCGTGCAAACCAGTGGACTTAGATGGAAATGGAGGAGCGTTGGTGTACACAAGATGGATAGAGAAAATGGAGGCTGTAATGGACATAAGCGAATGTGCAGCTCACCAGAGGGTGAAGTACGCTGCAAGCTCATTCACGGGAAAGGCTCTGACCTGGTGGAACACGCAAATCCAGGCCAGAGGAAGAGAAGCCGCCATAGGAATGAGTTGGGATGACCTTAAGGCATTACTAAAGGAGGAGTATTGCCCAAATAACGAGATGCAGAAGCTAGAGCATGAGTTCTACAACCATGCTATGATAGGTGTTGGCCATGCAGCCTATACAGATCGATTCCATGAGCTTGCTAGACTTGTACCTCACATGGTCACCCCTGAATCCAAGAGAATTGAGAGGTACATCTATGGTTTGGCCCCTGAGATTCGCGGGATGGTGAAAGCGACTGAGCCCCCTACCCTTCAGAGCGCAATACAGAAATCTGCAACCTTAACGGATGAAATGATTAGGAATGGGACATTGTCCAAGAACGGTGAGAAGAGGAAGACCGTGAGTGAGACAAGTAAACAAGGAGGTGAAAATGATGTAAATAAGAAGGCGAAATGGGGAAAAGGATTTGTGGCAACGAGCTCGGGTCGTAAGGGATATGAAGGCCCTCACCCTAAGTGTGCCAAATGTAACTACCACCACTTGGAGACTAAACCCTGCCTGGTGTGTTTTAACTGCAATCAGACTGGTCACATTGCAAGGGATTGCCGAGCAGTAGCCATGCAGGCGACTCCGATTAATGTCATTTACCCAAAGACATGTTATGAGTGCGGGAGCCTGGATCATTTCCGAAGCACGTGTCCTAAGCTGAATAGGGCACAGAGACAAGTGCAGAATAACCAGAATCAGGCCTTAGTAACTAATGGAACACACACACACAATGGAAACAATGGCAACCCAGCTCGTGGGCGGGTATTCGTGATGAATGCTGAAGAAGGACGCCAGGACCCGAACCTCGTGACGGGTATGTTCTCCTTAAACGGATATTAGACTATCATGCTGTTTGATTCCAACGTCGATTATAGATTTGTTTCCATTCAGTTCATGCCTCTGTTAAAGGTGAAGCTTAGTGTCCTAGCTCTTAGTTATGAGATTGACATAGTATATGACTAAAAAGGTAGAAACCAATAAGATAGTTAAAATCTCCACCACATGGTAGCAAGACCTTTGGATGCTGAAATGCCACCCGTTCATTTTTGAGCAACCCCAAAACTTTAACTAAAATTTTTCTGTTTCTTCAAAAAAAAAATAATAATAAATAAATAAATAAGCTTTTTAACAACTTTTGACTTAATTTCATGTCAGTTCTTATTTGATGAGATGTGAGGTTAAGTTTAAAGTTGCTACTTAGCTTAAAATTTTTAAAAAATGATTTTGCCCAAGAATGGACGAGGCATTTCATGAAGCCTAATCACTCGATAGTTACTACAAACCCGCTTATTTCATTGCGCCTAGTAGGACGAGCAGAAACCAAAAGATGCCTCACGTGCTTAAGACTTCCCTGGAGTACTTCGTAAAGACCTTGAAGAATTGAGATACGCATAAACTTAACTCCCGGAGCGGCACAAATTTCATGATACGCGATACTTCTCGAAGAAAGATTCCGAACCCGAATATCATTAGTTAAGAATGCACAGAACTGACAACCCTAAAACCGCGTTAAGAATGATATACAGGCATTTCGAGTTCTTAGGTTAAGTCCTTTGGTTTGGCCAATGCCTACATGCTATTCAAGGATAAGAAATCCAATTAGAGCGCCATACATGAGGAACGCCTTACCTATTATATCGAATCATGACAGACGATTCACATCGCGATTTTGGTAGACACTACAGGACGCATTAGGAACACAATTGGAGTAGACTATGACCTACCATTCCTAGATCGATGGTCAGAGTAAGCATACTATCCAACATTTGGAGATATACTTAGGGCATGCACTATTGATTTAGGAGGAAACAGGAATGCACATCCCCCTTAGTTGAACATTCTCCTTGGTTATCTACTAGTTGTTTATTTGAAAGCGATCCAAGAATTGAGCCAATCCTTCAAAAATGTTGAGTTTCTTTTCTTACAACTTGATATTTAACTTAAATTCATGACAGTTCTTGTTTGATGAGTTGTGAAGTTAAGTTAGATTCAAGTTGTTACGTAGTTTAAAATTAGGTTTAATCTCATGATAGTTCTTGTTTGATGAGTTGTGAGATTAAACTGAAATCAAGTTGTTACTGGGTTTAGACTGTGGTTTAGTTTAATCTCATGACAGTTCTTGTTTGATGAGTTGTGGGGTTAAGCTAGATTTCAGTTGAGGCTCAACTTAAACTACCGAAAAGATGCCTAATATTTTTGACGGCTTTACTCAAGGACGGGAAAGCTTGCCTTACTGTGTGATTATTGTTGTTTCACTTGTGTGATTTCTAGAGGTTAGGAAGTATTGATAGTACCAATTGGGAAGTAGCACCCGGTACTATTTGGATTGACACCCACACCCTTACCTTCCTGTGTGCAACCTATTCGAAGGGTGAATACTATCCGATCAAGCCAGAACCCTTAGTCAACTGAATTTTGAGGACAAAATTCTGTTAACGGGGGTAGACTGTAGCAACCGCGAATTTTTCAGGCCATTATTTTAATAATACTACTGTTTATTTTTGACAGATAATGCAAATTAAATATTTTCTGACGATTACTAATTTCAAAACGAGAGGTTACCTAGTTTTTCCTGAAAAACGATACCACACGCGTACCGACACCACGTTAGTAATGGTTCAAATTTTTAATTCACTTTCGGGTCAATAAATTTTACTTGATGTCAATCTACAAAAAAAAAAAAAAAAAAAAAAAAAAAAAAAAAAAAAAAAAAAAAAAACTCAAGAATTCCATTTTTTTTACGTTTACGTAAAAACCAAGTTAGCACAACTAAACGGAACACGTGGTATACACATTTCACTATAAAACTCAAAACAAATACTAGTAAATAACAACCCTTTTAAAAACCCGGTCAACACATTGGATACTACTCTTTTTTTTCTTTTACTGATCACTCCTTTCCTTATTCCATCTTCACCACACGCAAAAACAATATTCTCTGCCACATCTCATCTTCCATCACCTCCAATGTGAAAATCTTAGCACCTTTCTTGCCTTCCCCAGGTTACATCGAGACCCAAACCACTCCACATGGGTCGAGTATTATCAAGTCCAAGGCATAGAAAGAGGTGATAACCCAAAATGGTGAAACCTCATCTTTGATATATCAAAAGTGAGTCAAGGGTTTGCCATGGAATGTCCTTTAAGAAACTCGAATTCCAGGAGAAGCAAGTCACACCAAGAAACTTCAACTCACCACAAACAAATCTCAGTCGGGTGTAATCAAGGAGAAGGAAGGGTGTGATAAGCTTGGAATCGAGTGGGGATTATCCTGTGGTGACTCTTAAATCCGACCCATCATCATCTCTTTTTGTAAGGTTCTTCAAACTCACTCTTATGATACTTGTTCTTTTAAAACCTTTGATGTGTATAAACCTTGTGATTTTCTTTGTTTTTGATTTGAATCACTCGAATTAAATAGTCAATCCTGTGGGTTTTTTTTTTCTTCATAAGTGTATATGTCGAATTTTGTTGGTTATGGTGTGGCTTGAAAATAATTTTAGCAACTAATATTGGCTCAAGAATATGGATGTTGTTCTAGTTATACGAAGGGTGTAGAGTCCCACTAGTCAAAAATCTTAGTCTTAAACCGTGCCCGCGAGGTGTTTGTGAAAATGCCGACCCTCGAACCAAGTTGGAATCGAGTAGAATTAGGTCCACAAATCTTGATCTTTTGCCATTTTAACTTACCTAGTAACTCCACGTTATAAGTTGTGTTAAGATTTCACCTCGTCTGTTTTGTGTCCATCCGGTGTTTACATTCATGTTGTGTTGCGTTGCTAGTCTTGAACTTGGAATGGTTTGAGTGCATCAAGACTGAGTGTGCGTCAAGATCACACAAGTCTTAGTAGGAAGTATCTAGACTTGCTCATTTTACCCAACAAAATGCTTATGTCAATATTTCTAAAACTACTGATTTGTAAATGTTATATTAACGAACTTGGATGGTGTTATTTGTATGTCGTATGGCGGTTGAGATGAACCCAACCAGTAGCCATAACGCGAGTCCGACGAGGTCACATTGGTTTGAGTCGTGTTGGTTTGGGTGCGAAAATAATCTTAACATGCCGCAATCTTCTTCTAAATATGTAACCATCTCTCTTCATAATCAAGAACTAATAGATTAACATATGACAAATTGATATAGTACTGGTAAACTTATCGATCTACTGGTGTGTTTATTTTTAAAGTTGCATGAAACTTTCTTTGTCATATCCTTCCATTTAGTGTAATTTGGTGAAATTGCGATAATAAAAATAATTAAATCACTGTTGTGTCAAAAGTATAAGCTGTGTTGGAAACTTAGAAGTTGGATGTGTTTGTCATTGTGTCAAAAGGGTGCGTTTGTTTGTTTTACAAACAGGGCCAAAGCCCACTTAATTTAAGGGTGCAAGTTATAATAGGCATTGACAGAAGTAGAGGTTTTTGCTTTCAAAATATCAGTTACTAGACTAAATAAAATTTAATGACAAACTTTGATTTTGGGAATTCACTTGTGTTACAAATTTAATTAAATTGGTGTGTGTGTCGAGTAACAGTGGGCCCATAGCCCAAAAGTCCAACTTGAGCCCAATTTGGGTGTCGGTTTTGATTAGTCGATCGCCTATTTTGTTAATATGGTTCCGGCCTGTTCGTCATATTATTTGCACAACTTGATTTCGGCTTATTTCAACCTTTCGATCTCGACTAATCCCCTTCCCTTGACAAGCTTAGAGCTAAGCGACATGTTTTTATTCAACCACATACTTTTTTTCAAACAAAACTAATCATACTCAACAAATAAAATTATAAACAATTAAACGAAACTTATTGAAAACTAGAAATATTAGTTTTAACTTTAAAGTGGTTGGTTGATATTACTTTTCGCTTATCTAAGCTCAATACAAAACATAAAAACTTATTCGATGGTAATAAACAATACGAAATGGTTCATTTTTCTAAAACAAAGATTTTACATCTAGTCACCTCGGAAAACTAAAATGTACACACACGTACATTCACTTGACGTCAACAATCCTATATATCGTTCACAATGACATCCCATAGTCGTTATCCGTCGTGCGTATCTTACCAATCATCGTTAATTCAAGAGTCACTATTCCTACTCTTTTGTACATCCGTACACTCTGTTGAGCCAATAACTACAAATGTTAAAAACATTATTTCAACTTAAATGCTGTCACACCAGCAACACCAACATGACCTCTTTAAAATATTTGGAATTCATGAATTTGAACTGTGATCTAAAAACAAACCTTACTAATCTAGGTCGCGTGTCGGTGCTGCATTCTGTCTGAATTGTTGTGTTATCTGATTGCTACTTGACAAGGTGAGTTCTCGTAGCCCCTTTTTCAATTATGTTTTCCTTGGGGGAAGATGGTACTCAAATGATATTTTAACTGTTTTCCATGCTGTGATTATACTGTTTTCATGTTTTGGACATTATGTGTGTTGATACAATTATGTGCTACAATTTGTTTGACTGTGTGTAACATTGATGCGCAACTGTTAACTCTTTCGAGAGCCGAAACAATATGATAGATCTATCGGGGTAGCTCCCCACAGTGTATGTTTATGTGTGCAACCGTGGCAGGTTCAGTTGGCGCGACATTATTTGGTTTCAACATTGTTTGGTTTCGACATGTGCTTATAATTGATTATCATTCTCACTTTTGTCCTACACTATGATATCACAGCTCAGTGGTTTTACTTTTAAACCTACGAGCTCACCAACATTATGTTGACGTTTTCGAGTACCATTTTCAGGTGTTATTGAGGCTGCTTAGAAGGTAGAGTATTGACTGGCTTAGCAAGACTTAAGACAAGACCCTCCCGGATTATATCTCGTGGAGTTGCATTTGATATTCCTTAGTGACGATGTTTAACCTTGAGACTTATGTTATTTTGGATCTTTGTACTTATCCCGTTTGTGGGAGTTTGCGACTATCAACTGTCTTATATTATGCATTTAGTGTTTCTCTATTGTGACACCTTGTGTTCTTGACAATGAGGTCATACCCCGTAAATGTCATTCCGCTGCGCCATTTTTGGGGTGTGACATAAGTGTTGAGGGGGTTTGGGTGTTGCTCATGTTGGCCATCTTCAATGACTACAACAAGAAACACTGATTTAGTATTCACTTTATCATTAGAATAATTTTCAATAATAAAATATTGCATATTATTGCTAACAATGTGATCTTAATACAAAATCAAAACTAACTGAGGATCATAGAAATACGATGTGTCTGGGTAGCATTGTAAAATAATGATCATCTCTTGATATGGGATTGCTAAGGAACAAACGAATTCATTTACAAAAGCTGAAGTTCAACAACTTTCTCTTCATTCATCAAGTTTTCTTTTGAAGATTTGTTCTTGGACTTCTATGGTTTATTGTTTAGTCGTGGTATATTTGATGTACAATCACTGATAATATCATAGTAAGTTTGAATACAATCATCAATATTGACATAACTCTAATAACTTGTTTGATTGTTTTTTTTTTTTTTTTTTTTTTTTTTTTGCAAAACAACCAACACAAGGTCTTTTATTAATGTCTCATTGATTCACGTAGAATCATTTGTTTACTTAAGAGAGTAACAAATGGTGAGGTTTTGCATGGCTCTTTGCACTTATAGCATTATAATAGGGTTCGGTGGGAGGAATCTGTTTACAACAGAAAGATATAATGGAAAGAGACTGTCATAGATTAAAAGTCGATTACAATTTCTGAGAGTTACAGAATTATTGAGAAATACATGGAATACTAACCAAAACTATTTGGTTTATTAAGTACAACAATGATACTTAAGATCAGTTACGTCTCTGACGTAGACGTCTAACTTCTGCCTCAAGATCCAGTTGTGCAGCTTCCATGGCTGAGAAACGTTCCTGGCACGCATTCATCTGATTAGCTAACATGTTTTCCAAGGCTGCAATCTTTTGGCTTTGGGTTCTTGCTGTGTCTCTAGCTAACCATAATGCTCTTTCAATGTCCTCAATCCTAATGTGTGTTTGGGTGTGGCCTCTACCCAAACAGCGGGTTCTGGCATCCAAGTTTCTAAGTTCTTGTTCGTAATTGTCCTTCATGTTACCAACATTTACTCCTAGATCAAACACTTCTCGTCTCTCAGCATCTGTCCTCTTGAACAGGGTATCAATGTTACGGTCATACCATTCGAATCGTAATGGGTGTAACTCTTTTAGCTGTTCAAAGTGAGTGTCTAGTATGCTGGTGTGTTGGTGAAGGCGAATCCATATGGAGTCACAGGTGTCTACATTGTAGTCAGGAGAATTGGGTGAGGATACATTCCCTGGGATGTCTGGCATGGAGAAATCTGAGGTATTAGGTAGGGGAGAATTTTGTTCAATCTTCTTCCAAGTCATTTCTTGTTGTGAACTCTGTCCATAATCAAATGTTGGTTGACAACCAATCAGATCTTCATCTGAATAGGATTCGGTTGCTCTCCTAAGTTTCTGACTTGGAGGTGAGTGAGTAGGTGATGACGGAGGTGATTTCTGAGTGAGTTCTGTATTAGGCTGGGGTTGTGACATTAATAAATAAGGATCTTCAGCATCCGGAGTGATATGATAAATAGGTGATGTACGAGTAGTACGGAGGGTAGGTTTGGTAATATCGACTAGTTTGGAAGACATGGTACTGTAGCAATCGAAAATAGTAATTTTGAATATTCATACGTTTAAGGTGTAACATTGAGTGTAAAATAATACGGTGTGTAATGTGTGAAGAGTAAACATTAAGCATATAAAGATTAGTACAAAACAATCTTAGTAGGTAATATATTGAGCACGACAGTCTGCAGACACGGAGGGCGTAAAATGGTATGGTGTAAAATCATTTATTTTGAAAGTGTAGTTATAGTTCAATGTTTTGAAAACATTTGATTCTCTATAACCTGTGGCTCTGATGCCAAACTGTAACACCCCCTAATTTGTTTTATGGCAGCGGAAAGTAATTAGGGTGTTACACTGAGGATCGAAGTCAAAATTTTAGAAAACGGCATGAAAAAGGCGTTTTGAAAGTTATATGTCATTCAAAATAATAGTTTTGGTTCAAAGGTGAAATATCCAATTTGAAAATCCTACCAAAGTGTGGTAATTTGGAAAGAATGACATATTTGATTTTCACACCATTTAAGTTATCAGAGTATTTAATGCCCGCTCCGTGTCTTGTCCTGCTCCGTTGATTACCTGAGATAAACATGCTTAAAACATCAACACAATGGCTGGTGAGTTCGTGGAGTTTGATAGAAAATAACTTTCTTTCAATAAATTCAAGAGTTGTACAATGATAGTTGAAATAAATACTAGTACTTCTTGAAGTAACTAGCAAGTTTGCAATTGGGTAAAAATCCACGAGTAAATCATTTATGAACTCAGATGATCATAAGTTTCAAGTTTAAATGAAAATGAGTTATGTTGTTATATGCTTGCAATGAAATAATGGTTCAACTTTTAAAAGTAATGATATGCCAAGCATAGAGTTGTATTTATCATAAGACACAACTAAGTCACATATGATAACAGTTAAGTTCCAAGTACATGATACTTAATCCAAACACATAGTGAAAACAATATTATAAAGTCTGATGCCTATCAGTGTGGAGTGGTGGTTACTAAATACAGCTGTATCCAAATATATATAGGAAGACATATATATTTATAAAGTTATATTGTCCTAAGCCTCATGACGCGCAAAACGTTAACACAGGTACCGTAAAATGGCGGAGTCACATAAGGTTACTGATGGTTTTGCCCTCAGGTAATAGGTGATTGCCTCATCCTATTATTTCTCAAATATAGTGTATCGCGACTAAATACGACTAGCCATAAGGCATTCCATCCAGTATTTAGTGGGATAGGTCGTCAGTCTCTAACAGGTTTCGAAGCTGTCCACTATATTCGCGCTCACCGCAGTGATTAATGGCTCATGATCGAGGGACTTTATGGCAATATAAGTAAACTTAGGCAATATAGGTTTCAGGGTTCATAGAATATGCGTACTTTGGTTTTGGCAATTATTTCTTGCTGAAATATAGAAATATCATAGTAAAGTTTACAGTACATTCAGTTGTTATATGAATGCATATAATGAGTCTCAGTATCTTGTTACAGCAAGTAGTTTGAAAATGTTATCTTTCAATACAGTGTATAAGTTAAGCAAGTAATTTGCAAGTATAACGAGCATATATCCCTTCCAAAGGGTGATTCAAAACATGTAAAGCATAGTTGATGATTTTGAGTAAATCGCTTGAGTTTTAATAGTATGAAAATACTTAAAACAGTTGAAGCATGTATCTCCCCCAAAAGAATTATTAAAAACAAGTATTAAAAGTAGGGGCCACGACTCACCTGGAGTGTATCTGACAAGATGGAATTATAAGATCAAATAAGGCTTATGATCACGGAAACGTCCTCACTACGAGACCTGGATATGAGGGAAGTCTAAGATTCGACTTATAACTAACAATGAGTGTGAAAGTGAGAAATCGTATAACGATTTGATGATGTGAGTGTGATATGCTTAAAATGCCTCAAGTTAAGGAAATTATAATATCATATATGATATTATCTCGATTCTTATGTCACTCGACTCAAAATATTTTCTCCTCAAAATATGATGAAATGATATGCGAAGTGAAGTTGAAAATTAAATAATGCATAACTAAAATGTACAAAAATGCATATGAAGTGATGTAGTGATGAAAAATGGAAAATGAAATAAGAATGTCAAGTATAAATAGTAGGTCCTTGTCCTTTTCCAGATTTTTCACTTTTTACTTTAACTGTGATTGCGTTACGTCGTTAGTCCTTTGTTAAATCTAAAGTCCAATAATAGTCCAAAAATTGTCCATATGTCCATATAAGGCTTGGAGTTAATTCAATGGTCAATTCAAGTCCTTTATAAACTGTTTTCACAGTTTCAGTCCATAAGTTTCTCGGTTTGGCAGTTTCAGTCCTTCTAGTCAAAATGCGTTACATTTTTAGTCCAAAAATGTCAAAATGGTGGGGGACAATGTGGGCGTGTTTTTCTGAGTTATATTTAAGATAAAAGAAGCTTATTTTAACAGCTTATTCGGCTAGTAGCTTATTTTTACACATTGGGCCCTTAACGAATTACAATTCTAAGCCCAATATTGTTTTTTAGTGGTTTTTCAAATATGGTTCATACGGGTTACTTGGGCTGTTTTAAAGGGTCGAATCGTGAGTATTTTAGCATGATGTTTGCACGAAAAATGTAACTAGCAGTAGGGTCTTTTGGGTTGTATAAAAATAAGACATGGTCATTTATTTGAATCGTGAGTTATGGTGTCATTTACTAGGCTACTTGGGCTAGTTCGAATGTGTATAATACTTAGAATATATCTAAGTGTTTTTCAGTTTTAGTTATAGCGTGTAATATAAAAGGTTCATGCATTTCACTTGGGTCGTTTTTGACGGTCGAAGCTTGGGTATTTCTACAAGTTGTATATATGAAAATGGTAGCTTGTCATGAAGTCAAATGGTTCGTATGAAAATGAGATATAGTTATTAAGTTAATTCATGATTGTTTGGGTCATTTTCTAGACGGCTTGGGACTGCCTTTTCTATGCAAACTTCATAAATAATTCTAAGTGTTTTCCTCATACATTTTGTACGTGTGATGTTAGAGTTTTGATACGTTCGAATGATGCATGTGATGATATCTTAAACGTGACAAGAGTGTGTAGGGTGATCACTAAACTTTCCTCAGTGGCGACATGCCACATTCTGGTGGGTTTCATGCAACTAACACACTTATTAATAAAGGTATAACGATGGAGATGCTCGAATAACGATACTATGTGATGCATGAATGTCACCTTAACGTGAAAGTGGTGAGTGTGGGATGGCTGTTAAGCCTTCCACAGTGGAGGCTCGACTCATGTTGGGTTACACATATTAATGAATATATATACGTTCGAAGTAAAGAAATGATGCATGATAGTGTTGTGTTCATGAGATATGGAAGTAAAGAAGGTTAGTAGATACTTACTACACCTTTCAAAGGTGGTGAAGAGGCTGTGATGATCGAACGAAGCACAAGAAGGAGACAGTAAGCTTGTAGGCACGAATACGTTTTAATGTATTCCCTTTTTCTTTATACGAATTGCTTCCCGAAGTGAGACAAGGACTTTTTGATAGTTTAGGTTTACTTTGATAGTGAGAGTGAGTATGTTGAATAGGTTGAAAGCTGCTAGAAGAGGGTGGTATATTTAGAAGATTTCACACGTTTTCTTCAAAGACTCTCAAACTCAATCATGGAGTGTCACTGTGGATGAGCAATGTTTTTAGCATGCTTCTGACTTTAGAATTATTATGAGGTATGGGAGTGCTTGTAGAACTTTGTCCTTTGTTGTTGGAATATATACATTTTCGTGTATGATATTTCGGTTGAGTGTCAAATGGGTTTATCGAGTCACTTACTCCCACTGCTGTCCTAACCACCTTTCAAACATCATATTGTGCTAAGAATATTATCTATGGAACATAGGAAAAATCAGGTTTCGAGTTTGTTGGTTTTTTAGATTTTTGTCCATATGTTTTGGGTAGAAGTGGGACAAACAATTTGGTCTTTCCGATCATATCAAAGCTCGACTTGAGTTTCTGAAATTTGGCACTCGAATAGACTATTGGGTCATGTATGAGATGGTGCAAAAATATTCGTGAGTTGCATTTAAAAATTGAGAGAACTCGAGCTATTTTGGAGGCGTGTGGCTGGTCGAAACATACATGAATTAACAAGAGTTGTGTGGCTTGGAGTTGGGCTTTGACCCGTGTGATGGTGATGATGATGGGCTGGATGAATGGGGCAGCCCATTTGGCTAGTAGAGGATTAGAGAAAACAATATAATTAGTGAAAAATTAAGTGGTAACTAGTGAAATTTGTAATTAGTGTATATTGTGATTTAGTGAGATATAAAATTAGTGTAAGTAGGGAATTGTGAAAGTATTGGTTTTTGTGAAACATTTATGTTTCGTAATACCCGTCGTGAATCAGTGTCGTTATTCAGTAATAGTCGTGATAACGTGACTTGGTGAGGATAATAATAAAAGAAAAAAAATTTAAATTTCCTCGTAAAAATGGATTTTATTAAACAGTAACTTGAGTTTATCCTTGATTAATGAGTATGATTATGATGGATTTTTGCGGTATCTCACAATGATGACCATTCCAAATGATCAACTTCTAAACTTCAGCAAGTTCAAAGATGCCAAGTCATTATTTGAAGCCATTGTTGCAAGGTATGGTGGGAATGAAGCCACCAAGAAAACCCAGAAGACTCTTCTAAAGCAACAGTTTGAAAACTTCTCCTCAACCAACCATGAATAATTAGACCACATGTTTAACAGGCTTCAGAATATTGTGAGCCAACTTACTATTCTTGGAGTTGAAATACCTCAAGAAGATTTAAACTCAAAATTTCTGAGAAGCTTACCTGAAGAGTGGGTTGTACATGTTGTTATTTGGAAAAACAAAGCAGACATTGACACCATGGAACTTATGGATTTGTATAGCAACTTTAAGATTGTGGAACAAGATTTGAAGAAAACTGGAGGTACTAGTTCAAGTACTGGGAACATCTCCTAGTACCTCTAGTCCAGTCAAAGATGATAAGGTTGATATTGAAGCTGGTACTGCCAGTTCATCAAGCAGTACCATGGGTATTTTGGATGAGAAGACTTGTTGTGCTTTTCTCACAAGTCGAAATGATGGGTCCATGTTAACTCATGAAGACCTCCAAGAGATCAATGATGATGATCTGGAGGAGATGGATCTGAAATGGTAAATTTCTCTTCTAATCATGAGGGCTAAGAAGTTCTAACAAAGGACGGGGAAGAAGATCACAATTATCAGCAATGATACTGCTGGTTTTGACAAGTCAAAGATAGAATGCTACAACTGCCACATGATAGGGCACTTCTCAAGAGAGTGTAGAAGATCAAGGCAGCAAGATAGCAAGAACAGAGGTTTTGGAAGCAAATCCAAAATAGGGGAGTTTTCTGAACCAAACTCAAAAGCTATGGTAGCTATTGATGGATTAGGTTTTGATTGGAGTTTCATGGCAGATGAAGAAGAAGCTTCTTCACAGATGGTACTCATGGCTTTCTCTACTGAGGTACAAAATCATAAAGTTTGTTCTAATGCTTGTACTGCTCTTAAAGAACTACAAACTTTAATTAAACATTATGATGCCCAAAAGAAAAAGCTAAGCAGAACTCAGCAAGACTTAGTAGATTATAAGTGTGGTTTAGAATCTGTAGAGAAGCAGATCATACACTATAAAAATAATGAGTTTGCTTTTTCAGATGACAAAGCTCTTCTTAGACAGGACATATTCTTTAGAGATGTTGAAATTAAGCTTTTAAGAGATGCTTATGATAGGATCAAAAATGAAAATGAAAACATTCATTTAAGTGTAGAAACACTAGAACATGCTTCTAGAGGTGTCACCAACATGATTGAATGTCAAGTTATCAACAAAGCCAAGTCAGGGTTAGGATATAAGAATGTCCCACCTCCTTACAAAGGAATCCCTAAACCCCCAGGGATAGACCTAGAGCATTCAGGAGTACTTGAATTTCAACAACCTCAGCTACAATATGGTATTCAACCAAAACCAAATGTAGTTGTTGATGAACCTAAGAAAGTAAGTGCAAATATAAGTAATACTTCACTTCCTGAGGACAAGGTGTCCTCTGATAGAAGATCAGATAAAATAGTCATTGAGGACTTGATATCTGATGATGATGAAGAAGAACAGGTTATGTCTAAACCTGAAGTGGTTAAGAAGCAGGAACAAGTGTTCCTAAGGTAGTCAAACATAATACTTATAGGCCTAAAATCAATGTTAAACATGTTAGGCAACCAGTACGATATTGTGAGCAATATAGAACCACAAAAAAGCCCAAAGGCAACCAAAGAAATTGGAATGTCCTTAAGTCTCATCAACTTGGTAATGACTTTGACTTCAATAACGAAGCTTGTTTCATATGTGGAGAATTTGACCATCTTGCGGCTTTCTGCAACCAAAGGGTATCTGGGAATACACATAATAGGGTGAATCTAAAAAGGCAAACACCTAAAAGTCACTCTAATTATAATAGACAACCCCCAGAGCAGTTTCATTTAAATCTGGCCCAAAAGCAGTTCCTACTGCTAGACCATATCAGACTGTTTACCCAAAACCAATAGTTCAAAGTGCAAAATCAATTTACAAACATGTACCAACAACTGTTATTAGGCCCATTAAAACAAGAGCAGTGGTCCAAAAATAAATTTGGAAACCAAAGGGTAAAATTGCTAAGTTAGCAGTTCCTACTGCTAAGCAAGCAATTCATACTGCTGCTAGGGAAAGGAGGGCTAATGTTCTTAAGTCCTCAGCATGTTGGATTTGGAGACCTCTTAAATCCAATGGTGCATCAACTGTTCTCGAAAGGTTTAACTACATTGATGCACGTGGCAAATCCAAGTCAGAAATGGCTTGGGTTCCCTATGGAAACTAATTCCTTATTTGTGTGCAGGAACATTCATCAACAGATCATGAAGATCAAGGATATTCAGATAGTGGGTGTTCAAGGCACATGACAGGCAACATGTCTTATCTTTCAGGCTTTCAATCATTAGATGGAGGCTATGTTACCTTTGGAAGAGGAATTGGAGGAAGAATTACTGGTAAAGGTACTATTCAAACCGGTAAATTAGATTTTGAAGATGTGTACTATGTGCAAGAGCTTAAGTATAATTGTTTTAGTGTCTCACAAATATGTGACAAAAAGAACAAAGTTCTTTTTATTGACACTGAATGTCTTGTACTTTCTTCTGATTTTAAGATGCCTGATGAAAGTCAAGTACTTCTTAAAATTCCAAGAAGGGGCAACATGTACAGTGTTGAAATGAAGAATATTGTTCCTAAAGAGGCTTTAACTTGTCTAGTTGCAAAGGCCACATTGGATGAATCTATGAAATGGCATAGGTGGCTTGGTCACATAAATTTCAAAACCATAAATAAGATTGTTAAGAATGGTTTGGTAAGAGATTTACCTCAAAAACGATTTGAAAATGACCAAACATGCATTGCTTGTCTTAAAGGCAAACAACACAAAGCCACTTGTAAGCCCAAAATTTTTAACTCTATTGATCAATCATTATTTATGCTTCATATGGACTTATTTGGACCTACAAATGTGAGTAGTATAAAGCATAAAAGATTTTGTCTAGTTGTTACTGATGACTATAGTAGATTTACATGGGTTTTCTTTTTAAGTTCTAAGGATGAGACTTCTAGCATTCTTAAAACATTTATAACAAAAATAGAAAACCTAGTTGACAAGAAAGTAAAAGTCATTAGATGTGATAATGGGACAGAGTTCAAAAATAGAGTGATGGATGATTTCTGCAAGGAAAAAGGTATTAGGAGAGAATTTAGTGTTGCTAGAACTCCTCAGCAAAATGGAGTAGCTGAGAGGAGAAACAGAACACTCATAGAAGCTGCTAGAACTATGTTAGCCGACTCTAAGTTGCCTATAACTTTTTGGGCTGAAGCAGTTAATACTGCTTGCTATATCCAGAATAGAGTTTTAGTTGTTAAGTCTCACAATAAGACATCATATGAGCTTTTTAGAGGTAGAACTCCTGCAATAGGATTTCTTAGACCTTTTGGATGTCATGTGACAATTCTGAATACATTAGACCATCTAGGAAAGTTTGATGGTAAAGTAGATGAATGATTCTTAGTTGGATTTTCTCTCAATAGCAAAGCTTTTAGAGTATACAACTCAAGAACTAGAAGAGTAGAGGAAAACCTGCATGTGGAAATTTTAGAGAATAAATCCAATGTAGCGGGTTAAGGCCCCAAATGGCTATTTGATCTTGAATCACTAACCAAATCAATGAATTATGTGCATGTTGTTGCAGAAACTAATGATTTTTTAGGTTCAAAATCTGATGAAACAACAAATGAGACAGGGTTAGAACAGGAGACAAATCAAGATTATTTGATGATGCCAATATGGACAAGTTCAAGTACAAGTGTGGATTCAACTTCAAAAATTGATGAACGATGAAGAAGCTAAATAAGGGATTGAAGATGAAAACAAGGAAGAGGAACCAGAAGAACATGAAAGCAGTACAATAATTATTCCTATTACTAAGCCAGATGTTCCTACTGCTGAGACAGAGCAACATACTGCAAGGCCAAATGTTTTTACTGCTGGCCCATCAGTCTCAACTGAAGCAGATTTCTCAGAAGATGAGGTGGATTTCAATAATTTCCCACCTCATTATCATGTTCCTACAACTCCACACACAAGAATTCACAAAGTCCACTCCCTGGATAATGTAATAAGAGATGTACAATTAGGGGTGAAGACAAGACAACAACTGATGTCTTCAGACCAACAAGGGCTTCTTGATGCTCTTTATGCATCAAAGCAGCATGAGTATACCAACTCTTGCTTGTTTGTATGTTTTCTCTCACAAGCAGAACCCAAAAATGTTCTAAAAGCCTTAGATGATTCAAGCTGGGTAGAAGCTATACAAGAAGAGCTTCTCTAATTCAAGATTCAGAAGGTATGGGTGCTAGTAGATTTACCCAAGGGTGTAACGGTAATTGACACTAGATGGGATTTCAGGAATAAAAGGGATGAAAGGGGCATAGTGATTAGAAATAAGGCTAGATTAGTAGCTCAAGGGTACACACAAGAGGAATGGATAGACTATGAAGAGGTTTTTGCTCCAGTAGCAAGGATTGAAGCCATTAGACTCTTTTTGGCTTATGCTTCATTAATGGGCTTCACAGTTTATCAAATGGATGTCAAGAGTGCTTTTTTATATGGTACTATTGAAGAAGAGGTGTATGTCTCACAACCTCCAGGGTTTACTGACCCAGACCATCCAGACAAAGTGTACAAGGTAGCTAAGGCTCTTTATGGCCTTCATCAGGCACCAAGGGCATGGTATGAAACACTGGCTTCCAATTTAATTGAAAATGGATTTCAAAGAGGCAAGATAGATCAGACATCATTCATCAAGAAGCACAAGAAGGATCTTTTGCTAGTTCAAGTGTATGTGGATGATATCATCTTTGGATCTACAAGGAAGGAGATGTGTTTATAGTTTGAGAAGCTTATGCATGATAAGTTTCAGATGAGTTGCATGGGAGAACTTACATTCTTTTTGGGTCTGCAAGTTAAACAGTCAAGTGAAGGCATATTTATTAGTCAAGATAAATATGTTGCAGAGATTCTTAGAAAATTTCAATTTGCTGATTCAAAAGTGGCAAGCACACCAATGGACTCTGAGAAGCCACTTCTTAAAGATGTAGATGGAGACAATGTGGATGTACACACATACAGATCGATGATAGGCTCTTTGATGTATCTTACATCATCAAGACCTGATATCATGTTCTCTGTTTGTGCTTGTGCAAGATTTTAAGTAACTCCAAAGGTTTCTCATTTAACAGCATTCAAGAGGATTTTTAGATATCTCAAGGGTCAACCTAGGTTGGGTCTATGGTATTCTAGGGAATCACCTTTTGACTTGGTAGCATATTCAGATAGCGATTATGCAGGTGCAAGCTTGGACAGAAAGTCAACAACAGGATGATGTTAGTTCTTTGGGTGTAGATTTATCTCATGGCAGTGTAAGAAGCAAAAAATTGTGGCTACTTCAACAACTGAAGTTGAATATGTAGCTGTTGCAAGTTGCTGTGGTCAAGTTCTATGGCTTCAAAACCAACTTCTTGACTATGGGTACAATTTCATGAACACTGTCATATATATTGATAATAGTAGTACAATTTGCATCATTAAAACCCCAGTGCAACACTCTAAAACAGAACACATTGAAATTAGACATCATTTTATTAGAGATTGCAATGAGAAAAAGTTGGTTCAAGTTATTAAAATTGATTCTGATCACAACTTTGCAGATCTTCTTACAAAAGCTTTTGATGTTGGGAGGTTTCAATACTTGGTAGCAAGTATTGGAATGCTTAATCCTCAATGATTTAAAACTCTTTGTTTTTGTACATAAAATTAGGTTTGTACTGTTAGCTTTGAAAATTGGTACTGTTATTGAAAAGGTTTGTACTGCTAGTACAAAATTTCATTTATTCAGTTCATACTGTTAGTCATATATTGATACTGCTATAAAGACATATGCTTTTCATTTTGTTTCTTGGTTTTGGACTAACAATTTCAAGTATGAACATTGAGCACAAAGGAAGTTTCAAGTGAAATGGAAGCAGCAGAATGATAATACCAGTTGCTGACATGATAGGTTCATGATGGACTGAGTTTGGGAACTCATTAACAAAGGTTTACACCTAATTTACTTGATTCTTTAAAACTTCTTTTCTGAAACTAGATTATGATGTTTCACATTGACTTGATGGCTCAGTTGGTCAGATAGTAACTGACACAACTCACATTCTATCATTTTATACTTTAATTAGTATAATGAGCAAGTCTAAGGACATCTGATAGAAAGAACAGCGAACAAAAGTGAATCTAACACTTGTGTTAGAGGAAACAATTGTCACGAGCTGGAAAACCTGTCAAGAAAGCCCTTTGAATGGGTTTATCTTTACACAGGCATTTATTTATAACTGAAAATATTGGTTCTCACACAACCAGAGGTTATTTTAAACTAAAATCTTGATTAAGTGTCTGTTACTACACTTAATCCCTTCAAAATGGTTGTAAGCAGTATGATTTTTGATAATAAAATCATATACATACTGCTAAGTCAAAGTTTCTTAAAAAGGATTTTCAAAGGGGCTCAGAAAGACCATTAAATGATGGATTATGAGTCAATGCCCCATGATTCACCACTCACATGAGTTAACACACCTGGAAGTGATGAGGGCATCAAATTAAACTATTAAGGAATTAATGGCTACATGTACAACATTGTCTGAAAACAAGTTCTAATTGGTAGATCAGATGATGGTGAGAGATCTTCCAAACAGGGGAGGAAATATTTTGGTACATAGTGAGAGATCTTCCAAGCTCAGGGGAGGAAATAAAGCTCAGAAGGGAGGAAGATTAGCCGATTAGGAAAGAAAAATTGTGGTTGTCTATGCTCAAGATCAGAAAAGAAAAATTGATCAAGTTTAAGAAAAGACAAGAGCATACAAGATGATGATGTCAGCTTTTTGAGAAGCTAACATGTCTTATTTGTTAGAGCAAACAGTCTCATTGGGGAGATTGTTAGTGTAAGCAGTCTCGTTTGTTTTGATTGATAACAAACATGTAACTTGATACATAACGTAAAATGTACAAGCTACTTGTAATCATATCTTGTCTCAACATACATTCAACACCTCTCGAGTCCTCGTATGATACAACACAGGTTCGTACATGTTTGTTATGTGGCATTATGATCAAACCCTTAACAAACCATTTAGAATGTTTAAAATACGGATAGGTCCTTAAGTATTTTAAAAGGGTAACCATTCTACTTAGAACCTCATTTCACACTCTGCATATACAAGTAATTTTATTTGTACATCATGTTTCCTAAGAATAATAGGATATGTACAATTTAGGTGTCAAACTAACATGATACATATTGGTAAACATATATTAGTTAAGCTAGTATATACATAGGACATACATATATATATTTACATTATTTACATTTTTAGAATTAAAATGGAAATATGTTCATGACATCATTGCATAGATCATTAGGATATCTTTATAATATCTTGTAGATTTAAGAAATATCTTGGAAAGATTCTCAAGCAAAAGATTGGATTTGGAAATCTTTTGGAAAGATATGGAAAAATATTTTGGAAAGATTCTTAAGCAAAATATTAGATTTGGAAATCTTTTTACAAGATTTGGAAAGATATAGAAAGATATTTTATAATGATCTTGAAGCAACATGGTTGACTTTGTTAGATTATGTAAGATATGGTAAGATTTGAGAATCTATTAGTTGTCATGTCCCGGCGGATCCAAACAGCATAAAGGGCGGATCCCTTTATTTGGATCCGCCAAATCCGTGAGCTGTTCATACAGTTTTGCTATAAATAGTAGCCCATTGTTTACCCATAGTTTCATCCAACTAGAACACACATTCCCTTCACCATTTCACACACTTAGATCAGTAGCAAACCATGTAGATTCATACATTAATCACCCTTTGCATAATGATCATAATGTTACTAAGTTTCATTATGTTGTAAGCATACACTTGTTATGATCCTGTGAAGCAAGCTCAAGATCATGAGTCATCATCCATAGCATACTTCCTGATCTACCATGAAGGTTAGAAGATCTTGAAGTCATCCACCAAAGCATTCCAACATATGAAGATTCAAGGGCACTTGACATCCTCAATGATTGAAGACTTCTTATTTAAAAAGTTCATGTAGATTACATATTCATATATGAAGATCCGTCACAACAAGTTTAGGGAGCTTTTAATCTTCATCCATTGAAGGCTTCCCATCAATGGAAGTTCATTTAGATTAGCCATTCATATCCATGACCCATTTATATCATGGATCATCATTGTAATATATTCATACTAGATTTGATGGTTTATGTGTTTGTGCCATAAAACACAAGGTTTCTATGTTGGGCCATAAAACATAGCGGGAGTGGTTGTAGCCTTGTAAAGAACTTGGTATCTAGCTTAGTACCGGAAAAAGGATAAGCGACGACGGGAGTGGTTGTACCCATGTAAAAGAACTCGACATCTAGCTTAGTGTCGGTAATTGTATAAGCGACGTTAGGTTGGTTCTACCTCGAACTAGAACCCGGTATTTAGCTTTGTAAAGGAAAAAGTGTAAGCGACGTGTGTAAGGTTTTCTCCGCCGAGAAGGGAGCTTGTTGATCTAGTGAAGTAACTCTCGAGTTGGGTACTCGGGGAGTGGAGTAGGGCGGAGAGGAGCTCCGTGACCGAACCACTATAAATCATCTTGTTCGGTTTGCGCTTTCTTTTACTTATCTCTTTACTTGTATATTTGTATTATGTGTTTGATTGTGGTGTGACTTGTTGATAATACTTGTGTGACAACATGTTTCAACTTATGCAAGTTAGAAACATCTTTCATATTAGAACAAGCTGAAATGAACATTTGATACAACAAGTTTTAAGATTTTAAAACGATAATGTATTCACCCCCCCCCCTCTACGTTTTCACAATTGGTATCAGAGCCTCGTGGCTCTTATTTTTAAAACAAATGGTTTTTAAAATAGAGTACGATCCACGTATCAAATTACCTTTGAAGCAGAATGTAATATGAAAAATGTTTCGCTAAGTATACTTAGAAATTTTGTTGTTAAATACTACTTTGTATACAAGCTTGAAGATGTCTTTGAAAAATCAAAAGAAAAGATTTCTTAAAATGATTAAGTGTCAAATTATGTGCGTAAAGCTAATTTACGAAAAACACGGGTTTTAAAGGGGCGTTTGGGATAACTATAAATTTAATTGAAAAATCACCTCCGTAATGTTTAGATAAGTTACATTAGTAGAAATGTTGTTAAATATGTGTAATATATGTTTAATATTAAGTCTAGCAAGTCCTACACGTTTTCTCTATGTCAAAATATGAGTTTAGGAGAATCTGTCACAGACACCGATGGATCCCTTTGTTACAATGTGCGGATCCCTCAAAAAGGATCCGTCAAATCCGTCACTTCAGTATGCAGTTTTTGTCCAACTTCAAAAATTCATAACTAATTAACCGTAAGTCCGTAGAAGTCGTGCCACCTATCATTTTGAAGGAAATTAAGTCTACTTTCATTTAAAAATAATTTCATGTCCTAAATCTAAATTGAAGTAGGTAAAACAAATCAAATACTACAACCTGTTCAAAATATTAAGTTTCATTTTGACACAGTAACTTAAACTTTTACGTCGGGCAATGTAAGTTGGTATTCTTTGAACATTGATATGATTTCTTTTGAAACTAAAGAATTTAGTAATATAAAGGAAACAAATCAAGCTTGGCATACATCGTCATATTTAAACGCAAAGTGACGAAAAGTATCTGTTCATTTATGCTATGCTATGTGACTATCTGTTCTAAGTTATTTGCATACATGTGATTTGCCTGTTGGTAATTGTGATTGAATTTGTTGATAGGAAATACATAAGTGTTTTTCCATGACAATTATTTGCTTGTTTATCAATTGCCTGTTTCATGCACAATAGGACTTTTGCTAGATCTTGTGCACTAAGTTGATAAACTGTGTTTGTTTCACTTATAGACTTAGATACTTTTGTTTGCATATGTTATGTGAAAACCTTGCATAACTTACTTAGAAATGAGAACTAAGTGAAACTAGTTTAGTGTCTTGAAAAGTATTGTCTTGCACAAACTTTAGCTCAAATGTTAAAATGTGTAAACATGTAGTATCTGTGAAAATGGTGATTGGTACATTTGCTTCTAATCATGATGTTTAATGATTGTGTCTTGTTATAGGATAAAAACTTATCCTTGAATGATCGTATGAACTAACCGTATCATGCAGGACGATAACACTTTGATGTTATCAAGTTTCCGTGTTTAAGCCACTGTTTGGCTTAACATCCCTTTATGGTAAGTTATTATCATCAGATTGATCTTTGTGCAAACGTGTGTTAGAATATGTGTTTTTAGTTTTACTCTATCACATATTAGTAGTTATATATGTTTTAGGAGAATTTCCGGGATTTGAGGGGATAACGCAAAATATGCATATCTCTCTGTTAAGAATTAGGACTTCCACATGGCGGATATGGCGGATCCCAAATTTTGGTTCCGCCTATTGTACACTTTGTCTCCGCCATTCCTCACCTTTCGGATTCTGAGAAACCCAAATATGGGATCCGCACTTGTTGTCGATTGGATCTGTCAGTCTCAACTGTAACTTTTTCAAAATTCCCGACTAATCTCAATCCTTACACTAGTACAAAAATGGGTTTTAGTCACACATGTTGTTTTTTGAACGGCCACACAGTAACTTTTTTATGTGACTAAATGTACCAGAATAAAATAAACAGCCACACTTGATCCGACTTGTGTGACCATTTCGGAATTACATCTGAGGCTACAGCCACACATTTGAATATTTTCGTGACTAGAGGTATTTGGTAAAACTTGTTTTAATTTTTTAGTCACTTATAATTTGGGACGTGTGACGGATACAAATATGTTTGAAACATTAGTCACACTATATAAATACATTTGTGACAAATATATGTCACACAATTAAAGAGTGTCACCAAAATCCACATACGGTCACATGAAATAACTGTGTATGTGGCTAAATCATATTGTCAAGTTTGTCACACATTATTTAAAAGTGACTGTATTTTTTTCGAAAATAAAATTTCACTCACTTTTTGACAAGCTCCGCCTAAACTTTTTGCCAAAATCAAATGGCCCCGCCTAAATTTTTACCCAAAATCAAATTGTCCCTCCACCAATCTTTATCTTTTCTTATCTTTATTCTTTTAGACCTCACATCTTCTTCTTAATATCTTACCCAACAGTACTACTGCAAGGTACATCAACAACATAATTGAAGGCTACCAACTTTATAATGAAGTAGATCACCGGAGACCGTCACCATCACCGGCCACTGTCACTGGTCACCATCACCGTCGTCAGCGTCTGAATTTACATATATGTGATGAAACCCTAGACTCGTCAAATCTATCAGATTTAATGGTTTCACTCTTGTTCAAGCAACAAGTCGACCAATTTGTGATTAGTTCAATTGAAAACTTGAGGTACTTTTTGCTTATCTTTTTATTGTGATTCTACGTATATAATCTCCATTGATTTTTGTGAAGTAGTTATTTAGGGTTCATAACTCATAGACTCTTTGAAATGATTCTAAACCTTTCAAGCTTATGATTTCGGAATATCTGATCAGGAAATGTTTCTCCTTTTGTTTTGATTTGGTAATGTTATATTTTTATGTGTTTGATAAAATGCCTGAATAACATTTATTAGTTTAACTGGTTGAAACTTACATTCGCAAAATAAACAAGACTCGGACATGAATCGATTGTGATTAGTCGATGGATTAGTTGACGAAAAGTACATAAGCAGACTTAGTTTATATAGCTAAGTAACTAGAAAAAAACGAGACTCGGCATGAATCTATTATGGTTCGAATCTTGATACTGGTCATTTGGTTTAGAATCATATGTTTATGCTGGTTCTTTATTATCAAGGATTAGCATTTTGTAACCATTTACTTTCATATCAGGGAAGTGCTAGATGACGTATACAAAAGTTTCAATGCGGTTGCCGGTTGGTGAAACTAGTGGGAGGTATCTTCAACATTCCTTTTTTTTTTTTTTACTAAAAAGTGCTTTGTGATATTCACAAACATGAGGTTTTACTTATTTATCAAGCAGATGTATTTCTTTCACTAATGCAGGCTAGTTACAGAAGCTAATATTGGCTCATAACGAGAGTATATCACTAAAGGATGACATAAGAAACTTACCTTTGTTGTATGGGCGGAAAGAGTCATGTATTTGACCGGTTTGCTGTTTTATTTTCGGTGGTACTTGTGTGGAAATATGCTCACTTAATCACTTTACAATGGTAAGTTCTGAATTATGTTATTGCCAAATCTTGTTTAATTACTTTGTGGTCAAATAGTCATAGTAGTTGCAACATGATGCTGAGCATGCAGGTTGAGTTTAATAAAGCTGCGCAATCTTTAACTGATGCTTTGGTTCCTAGTGCTCAGAAGAAAACCGCTTTAAATCGGTTGGTCAAGGTATCTTGCATATAGTCTTCTGGCTCATAACTGCTGATCAAATGTTATGGTTCTGATGAAAAATTCATGGCGTGTAACAGGATAATGTTGCTCTAATTGTTGTTCTAGAAGCGAAGTTCAGTAACCATGGTGTTGATAATCCAGGAAAGAGACAACTTGTTTGTGTGGTAAGATATAGCAGTTTGTGGTGCGTCTTTACATATACTTGCAGCTTGTGATTAAGTGAGCATATTTCCATACAAGTACCACCGAAAATAAGAGTCAAATTGTTGGATTTGGTATTGGTCTAGCTTGTGATTAAGTGAGCATATTTCCACACAGGTGCATACATGATACATCTTTCTATTTACAAATGCATAGAAACACAACCAAACCAATATTTGTACATAGTAAGTACATTGATAGATAATTCAATGTGATTGCATCATATATATTTACTTGTTCAGATAAGGTAAGTGGGCGGGCTATGCAGGTTGTGTGACGGGTCTAAACTGGTAATGTTCGTTATGTGACGGGTCTTAATCGTGATATAACTGGAGTGACAATCTACCGTTTACAATAGTTAGGATACTATTAAGGCAACTCTAATTAGCACTGAAGTTTTAAGGGACAGGAAGATCATGTTAGCAGGTTATGAATGATAAAAGGTTGCAGAAACTTAACTGTTTAAGGGACAATCAGGATCTGTGTCGTTTATCTGAATTCAGCTTCTCATTTTCTTAATTTTTCTTGTTTATTTATATTATATAATATCTTATCAACAAAATTAAGAGTAAATTGGAAGGGCCCTTTGATTATAATAGATATATCTTCTTAACGAGTGACATTATGCTTGCAGGCAGCTGTTGGGAGAAGAACTTACTGGTATGAATGTCAATGATCTGCACAAGCTGGAAGCCAAACTGGAAATGAGTCTAAACGATGTCAGGATAAACTGATAATGCTGTCTCTATCATTTTCTTCGGTGCAATTAATATATATAATTATATACAAACTACTTCCAAGAGTTCCTTATTATTTCAAGTGATCTTTTGTAAGGTTTACTTACGTATCTTGTCTTCATGTCTACTTTGCAGCTGAAGTGTGAAAGATGTGGTGAGGTGACGGACAAAGAGACATGTGTGAGCCTGAACGAGGAAGTTGATATGCCAAAAAGGGCCGTCACTGTGCGGAGGTTAGTCCAAGGCGACTCAACTTATCAAAATATTGACTTCTTGCTTTCTTATTTTTCTCAACCCATTGTATCGAATTTGATACATGCACTACATTCTATTTCTTGTACACAATGGCTTATTCATGATTTAATTTTTTTTTGGCAGCTTGGTAATCATGGGTCCAACCTGACAGAAGAAGAACTTGAGACTCACACGATATCTGCTTGGAAAGAAGCAAAGTTATATCTGCTTAAACAAAGTATTGAGCATGGTAAAATATTATCTAAACGGCTGGTACAGGTAAATTTTCATATATGGTTTTGAAATCTATGCAGATACTTTAGGCATTCTGCAAGTTCATTGCCGATATTGCAACTGCCAATTTGTTCCCTTCCCCTTGGTACATGGGTTCCCAAAATTGGAGAATCCAATAGACAACCATTGGAGATCTTGAGACCAAACTCTTCTCTTAGTGCAGCGTTAAATCTGTTTGTGCAAGGTACGTTTTATGCTCATCAGATGTCCCACTTTATGAAATTGGAATTTAATAGCATGTGAAGAGTTGCAAGCTAATTGGGCAAGTATGGTTCTCTTTTTGTATCCCAATCAAAAAGAAACTGAACCACAGTAACTGTAAGTTGCCCTTAGTTTGGAAATAAATCATAGGACTGTCAACATTTTCCTTGCATCAACTAATTCTCTTTAGATATGGTTCCTTACAGCAACTTAAATTGTTACCTCTGCAGATATTTGATCTTTTTGACGTGAATAGGAGTGGGTATATTCACTTTATGATTTAAGATGCACTGGCTTCATCGAACGTAAGGAGGTAACTTGTTCACTTTGTTGTTTTCAAAAAATAAACTTTAGTTACTTTCATGAATCAGGGATGAGCATGGGCATCACGAGCAGAATTTTCAGAAAAAAAAAAAAAAAAAAACAAGATGGTTACTTCCCATTCTGCAAATAACTTCAGTTACTTTCATGAATCAGAGAAAAGATAAAAAGGTTGGACGAAGAACATGAAGCCCTCGTTGTTTGAAACTGCTAGTGTATTAGTTACAACTGTTAGTACTGCTAGTGTATTAGTTACAACTGTTAGTTATAAGTTAGTACTGTTGGTTCATATAGTTAGTACTTCTTATATGATATGTATTAGTGGTTCAGTTATATACATTCCAATTTTATTGTATTTGAATTTGTTTTGATATATATTGATTTCTTAAATGTGACTAAAAGATGTATATAGTTACACTTAATAACACTTTTGGTCACTGTTTGTTTAATTTGTTGTGTGACTAAATATTACAAAAGGCCACACGCAAAAAAATTCATGTGGCAATTGGATGATCAATAGTCACACAAAATACAAATTTCTTCACTTTAAACAACATATGGTCACACTTATTAACACTTTTGGTCATTTTATGCTTAATTGTATGTGACTAAATACCCAAAACAAACATACTTTGTGTGACTAAATATTACAAAAGGTCACACACACAAAAAATTCATGTGACCATTGGATGGTCAATAGTCACACAAAATACACATTTCTTTCACTTTAAACAGCATATGGTCACACTTATTGACACTTTTGGCCACTTTTTGCTTAATTGTATGTGACTAAATACCCAAAACAAACATGTTTTGTGTGACTAAATATTACAAAAGGCCACACAAACATAAAATTCAAGTGACCATTGGATGAATAATAGTCACACAAAATACACATTTCTTCACTTTAAACAGCATATGGTCACACTTATTCACACTTTTGGCCACTATTTTTTAAATTGTATGTGACTAACTCGAAAAAAACAACACACATTGTGTGACTAAATCATCACAATCGTCACATTTATTATATATTCATGTGGCCATAGGATGGGAAATAGTCACACATACTGATAAATCCAACAAAACTTGTGCCTAATTGGTCACACATATTCGGGTTTTGGTCACTCTTTTTCAAAGAAAAAGGTCACAAACTAAACAATGTGACCATATAGACCCTACGGTGGCGCGACTTTTTGTCACACACAAAAAAAAATGTGTGACTATATGCATATAGTCAAACATTTTTTGGTGTGACCGTAGGCCAAATATGTACTAGTGTTAGATTATTGATTCTAGTTCTTAGGATTCTTATCACAGATGTTCACTCAAATTAGGATTAGGACATCTCACCAAACACCAAATAGGATAATGATGCGTGATTTTGCAACCTTACAACAGGTTTTACCTCTCGAGGGATCTCAAGAAGCTTACAACCCCACCAGGCGGTGTACCTGACCGATGTAGTATAGTGTAGTGGTAAGTATGGGGGATTGATCGTTCTCCACAGGGAATAGTGTTCGTTAGGTATGAAAAACTACTTTAATAGGTCTAAGGGTGAGGGAAGATTCTTTTTGTATTTTTATATTTTTTTTTATGAAAGCAAGTAAAATCTCGGGTTTGAAGGAGTGGGCGGAATTAGTTGCTAGTCAACTAACCCAAATAACTACAAATGCAAATAAAATAAAATAACTGAAAATGAAAAGAGTTGTGAAACTTATGTGGAGAGAAATGTGTTTACTTAGATTTCCTTACTCCCTAACTATCTTTTACCGGTTGACTAGTGTGTATTAATTGCGTGGATGACGGGTGTATTCCTTAATACCAATCGTGGGGTGGCGTACGTACTTCCCCAACTCTATAAGCTCCTACTTCACTCCTATGTCGAGCCGGCTAGGAAGCTCCTAACATGGGATCACTAGAATTCGCTCATGCATTAAATACAACCATAAAAACCTTAGTACGCATTGGTTCATGTTTCTTAAGACGTTCAAGCAAGTTACCGAATAAGAAGTTAGCCAGTTTTCTTAAGCCTAACATCGATGAACAATCATCCAATACAACTAATAACACACTAATAACCAATAATCAATAGTTAGGTTTCATTAGATCTAAGCAAACACAAGATAAATCTAGCCTAGCATGTTAATTAAAAGACAAGAACAAGATATAATCAAACAACACATAGACATATTGAATGATTAAATAATCACTTATCTTCAATTAAACATGGGAGATCCAAGGGTATGAAAACCCTTAAAAATGGCAGAAATTCGTCTTAGGGTTTCTCCTCCAAAGTTACACACCATAAGTTCCACACTCATGACAAAAAATTGCAAAACTATATATAGAGTTTAAGGGCTGACGGCGTCACGTTATAGATCCTGACGCCGTCACCTCGCCGCTTTTAGGGTTCCCGGATGGCCTTCCTGACGCCGTCCCTCTTTAGACCTCCAAAATCCGCTCTGGCTTATCAAAGCTTGACGCCGTCAGAATATGGCTTGACGCCGTCCCTCTTTAAGTTAAACCGTGATGGCCTTGATCACTTCAAAGGGTGACGCCGTCAGATTTTTCATGCAAAATTCTCTGGCTTATCATGAGTAATTTTCATATCCACCTCTTTTGCCAAGCCATGACGCCGTCTGGACCAATCCCTGACGCCGTCAAAGGTACTTTCCAGCATCATTTTGAGACTTTGTCGTTTTCTTCACTTTTATGCTCCAAAAACGTCCCAAATGCTTCCTTTTCCAGATTTCTTCTCCAAAGTACCTAAAATGACAAAAGGAACGATTTAGGGCAATATTTGATCAAATAAATACGATTTAGGGCTTAAATGACCCCCTAAAAGCGGTACACTTTTCGCTTCATCAAATACCCTTACACTTGAGATTTGCTTGTCCTTAAGCAAATGCGCTTTTATTCTAATCAAAATACAAGTTAGGGGTCATTTAACACTAATATAAAAAAAATTAATTACAACAAATAGTCGTTCCACTTTTAATCATAATAAGCACGGAGATTACAAACTAGCACCTCACAAGTAGTGTTTAGATACTCACATCTCTCAAGTGTCATCAAAATAAATCTCATAAATAAAAACGGATAATATCTCTCACTACCTGTCATAGCAAATAGATTACCATAGGCTTGGAAAAGGATCGAAAACCTCCTCCACTAGGCGTAAGCACCTAAGATAAACTATCAAAGAGGGCTTTTAAATGGGTTATAACGTGAGGTGTAGGGATATGATAAACACGGTTTTGTTGGATAAGGGATATTTTACTGGTGGCGAGTTAAAGATCTTGATCAATTACATGTACTATACAATGTTGCTAAGCCAAGACTCGACTCAATGTTAAGCTAAAAAAAAAATAACAAAAACATAAACATAACATGAAACGGGATGGTAGTCCGTATGTTTTTTCTACTTTTCTTTTTCTCATTTTTTTTTTTTTTTTGTATTTTTCTTTATTTATTATTATTTTTTTTCATACACTCTTGCCCTACCATCCAAAATAATACATCATAGGGGCGTTGCATTCCCCTTACACTTGAACTTTTACATAACTTTACAAATAACTATTCTAATGACTCGAATTAAGATAATTGAAAAACTTGGAGTACTTTTAAAATATTTAGCACATATGGGGGTAATAAATGATGTTCTTCCCCATTACTCCATTACACTAGTACTTTACCCATGAGTCCCAATCGTCCCAAAACAATATGTACAAGGATATGACTCGACTTAGAAACCATGTAATCAATTAGATAATTAACTTGGGTTTAAACAAATGTTGTCACAATAATGCACTAAAATGAGTGCATACAAGGTAGGCTAAGGCGATTTGGGTGTACATTTAAGTGGGGTGTAACAAATTCTTTCTTTAAGTAAAATGCTTAAAGGTCAAAACGAAAAGATAGGCTCTGAGGGGTGCACTAGGGGTATCGTGTACCAAAAATGAGTACAACGCAAAGGGTGTGGGAGAATTACTTGACCAATGTAGCCAATGTAATTATAACAAAAACACAGGTGTAAAACAATGGGTTAATCCTAATGCCTCTTATCATGTAGTAAATCTAACTACACGAATGTAGTCTCACTTGTGGCCTCGGAATGGTCCCAACGCAAGTTCTAGAATCTAAGTGCTACCGGTACTCACATCATAGCATAAATGTTTTTCCTACCAATTCTAGGGGCGAACCTCACATATTTGGGGGTGGAAAATTTTTTAGTGGTACGGTTTTGTGCTAGTCATATAACTCCTATCCGTGAGACGCTCATTAAAATCAAAGTTTCACTCCTATATGTTGTAAAAAAATTTAAATTTGGCACTAAAATTGCCCTAACAGGTATTTATCTCAGTTTTATTACACATCTACTATTAAACAAACAAAAATCAAGCGTAATTGCATTCTCTAAAGTATCGTATTTTACCCCCCCTTACACTTAAGATGAACATTGTCCCCAATGTTCAAATAACAAGATGTAAAAGTAATAAGGTAAAAGAATGAAATCAAATACTCCCCTGATTCGCTCGGTGGATAATGAAGTAACATGGTTAGATCTTCTTCCAAGAGAATGTAGAAGCTCCAAGACTAAGGCATCGCCATAAGCTTGATTCCACATACATTTTCTTGTCCAAAATAACCTGTTAACCCTGAGAAAACAAACACGAAAACCTGCATAACATCGGCGGGATAAATCTATATATAAGGATATAATGCTTGTGGAATGATAATTTTGCATATTCCTGGAGATTATAAGTTATAGATTTAATAAAAACTTTTTATGAAAACAAAACTTTCAAAAATTTCTGAAAATTAAAACCTGACGCCGTCAGGTTGTAACTCCTGACGCCGTCAGAAATGATCTGACAGAATTCTCATGTTAAGTTTCCAGAAAATTTCTGGAAAAACCTATACCTTACTTCCTGGAAATCCTGTAAAACATCATTATGACTCGATACAAGCATTTGACTCAAACAAATACGAATATGTATGTTAATTTATTATTATTACGATTCATGTTCATTTGTGTTCTAATAAACCGATTTGGATTTCCCTTATATTTATCTTTTGCAAAATACCTTTATATGTAGTTAAGACGAAGTTAAAAACAAGATAAAGCATTTTCACAATTTAGTTTTGAACATGAATCAATAAGAATAAAAATTAAACATACATACGGAAATAAATAGAATCAAACAAACAAATAAATATACACACAAAGCAAATAAAGCTTGGGTTGCCTCCCAAGAAGCGCTTTTCTTTATTAACGAGTCTTGTAGCTAGACTCAAAGTCACGTACATTACGTGATTCCATCATTCATAATGACGTATCCCTGATAGATATAACCCTTGTTATCAGGGTGGTGGTGTCGCAATCGCTCGACATTCGTAGTCACTTCACCTCCTCCCTTGCTGGTCAAGCTTACTACCCCATCTTGGTGTAGACTTTTAATTGTGAATGGTCTGTACCACCAGGGACTTGGTTCATTGGTAGGTGCTTTTGTTTCCGAATGCCTTAGGAGCACTGAGTCTCCTTTTGTAAATTCAGCGGGGTTATTGGTCTGCTCATCAGCCTCAATATAATCGTTATTTCCACCCTTACATTCTCTAATCTCATTTTCATTGTAACTCTTAATCCTTGCCTCCCATGCACGGATTTTCTCTCGAACATTACCACGGATTAGATTGGGGTTCGCCTCCATCTTCTTTTGTAGAGCAACATCTCGTATATGACGTGGGATCGTTGGGAAGTTTATTGTTTTCTTCCCCTTATTCATTAGGATGGCACTATTTCCGTAATCGATTTGTGCCCTAGTGGTCGCGAGAAATGGTGCCCCAAGGATTATTGGCATATTCATATCATTTCTTTCAATAATCATGAAGTCGACCGGATACAGGAATCCGGCAACGTTGACCAACACATCTTCTGCAATTCCTAACGGGTACTCATAAGAATGTTTTGCAAAGGAGAGCTTAGTACGGGTGATGGATGGCAGTTCGTCGATTAGCTGGACATAAACGGATAAAGGCATCAAATTTACGTTGGAACCTTGGTCAGCTACCGCATCCAGATACTTGAGTTTTCCAATGCTGCATGGTATTTCGAAGACCCCGTAGAATTCCTGCTTTTCCACTAACTTTTGTCTTATGAGGCACTCATACAATTGCCCTCCGGGTAATGTGTCGGATTCATCATCCGGTTCCATCCTCTTGGACTCCTTGTTGGGTAGATGAGTACGTCGATAGTTTCTCACCCAATCGTTTATGGTCTCCTTGTTCATTTCGTGCTTCAAGTAATGCCTCACTTGTTGTGACTTTGGCGGTTCTACCAATTGGCGTTCCTCAGAGGGCGCCTCCTTTCCCTTGTCGGAATCGCATTTGCAGGCAATGGTGTTTCCGTCATCAAGTGGGATAAGGTCAATTTTGTTAACTTCCATTGTTATTGATTTCCCTCTTCCATCATTTTCGCCCTCTTGGACGACGGAGATGGCCTTGGCAAATTTAGTGTTGGGAACTTCAACGTCATTCCTCACCAGCACTTTTTCAGGAGCTTTTGTATTTGTGTATTCTTTCAAAAGGTTCATCATCTCCGCCATCTTCACTTCCATCTCCTCCTTCTGTTTGTAGACGGCTTCCTCAAATTTTGCCAACCGTTCGGAGGTGTTTTGACATGTATTCTCTCATTCGAGCTTCGAATGTTGGACTAAGTTCCTGAGGTGGTGAGTTGGGTTGAGCGTGCTTATGGAAGGGTTTAGTATTTTCCCTAAGGGGTGATTCGGATAATGGTATTTGCTTAACGCTTGGGACCGAGTTAATTGTTGCTTTTTGTGGACTTAAGGGTCTCTTTTGCTTTTCCATAAGATATGCAACCCTTTTCTCAAGTTCACTAACGCTTTCCTCAGTGATTTGATTGGCTGTATCGGGCGATGAATATGTCTTGACCGCCGAGCGTACGTCGTGGGAAACTTGCCACAATTCATCATCGTCGGATGCAAGCTCATCAATGATTTCCCATGATTCCTCGGCGCTTTTGTAGCGCAATCTGCCCCCGGCGGCTCGATCGATGGCACGCTTGGTGTGGTAATCAACATGGTCATAGAAGATTTGGATTTGAAGCCAGAGATTTATGCCATGATGAGGGACTTTTTGGAGTAAGTCCTTGAATCGAATCCATGCCCCATATAGGGTTTCGCCTCGACGTTGTTCGAACATCAAGATATCCTTCCTTAACTTGGTAGTTCTTCCCGGTGGGAAAAACTAAGCAAGGAAGCGAGTGGTGAGATCATCCCAAGAGGTGATGGATCCTGCGGGTAGATGTTCTAGCCATTGACTAGCTTGGTCCCGCAGAGAGAATTGAAAGAGACGTAGTCGGGTCGTCTCTCGAGTGGCAACATCAAGGTCTATGGAATCAACGATTTTGAGAAAGTCCTTGAGATGTTGATTAGGATCTTCAGAACGAAGTCCATGGAATGCGCATCCGCTTTGCACCAACCGGATGGTGTCGGATCGCAAGGGCGTGACATTGGCTCCTTGAGTGAGCTCAATGGTGTTTCGATAGCCATGGTGGCTAGGACGAGAGTAGTCTCCTAAGGTACGGGCTCTAGGAGGTGGTTGTTGTTGTGGTGGTGGGTTGTTGGGATCAAGGATATTACCACCTTCCATGATGTCGGATGGTAATGGTTACGAACAAAGAAACGAAGAAAAAAGATAGACTAAAGAAAACCTAGAAAAAGAAAATAAAAATCTCACTAGAAAGGAATCTAGTGAGTAGACCTAATAAAATAAAAATTCAACCTAAACAATAACTATTCCCAGGCAGCGGCGCCAAAAACTTGATGCGTGGTTTTGCAACCTTACAACAGGTTTTACCTCTCGAGGGATCTCAAGAGGCTTACAACCCCACCAGGCAGTGTACCTGACCGATGTAGTATAGTGTAGTGGTAAGTACGGGGGATTGATCGTTCTCCACAGGGAATAGTGTTCGTTAGGTATGAAAAACTACTTTAATAGGTCTAAGGGTGAGGGAAGATTCTTTTTGTATTTTTTTTTTTTTTTTTATGAAAGCAAGTAAAATCTCGGGTTTGAAGGAGTGGGCGGAATTAGTTGCTAGTCAACTAACCCAAATAACTACAAATGCAAATAAAATAAAATAACTGAAAATGAAAAGAGTTGTGAAACTTATGTAGAGAGAAATGTGTTTACTTAGATTTCCTTACTCCCTAACTATCTTTTACCGGTTGACTAGTGTGTATTAATTGCGTGGATGACGGGTGTATTCCTTAATACCAATCGTGGGGTGGCGTACGTACTTCCCCAACTCTATAAGCTCCTACTTTACTCCTATGTCGAGCCGGCTAGGAAGCTCCTAACATGGGATCACTAGAATTCGCTCATGCATTAAATACAACCATAAAAACCTTAGTACGCATTGGTTCATGTTTCTTAAGACGTTCAAGCAAGTTACCGAATAAGAAGTTAGCCAGTTTTCTTAAGCTTAACATCGATGAAAAATCATCCAATACAACTAATAACACACTAATAACCAATAATCAATAGTTAGGTTTCATTAGATCTAAGCAAACACAAGATAAATCTAGCCTAGCATGTTAATTAAAAGACAAGAACAAGATATAATCAAACAACACATAGACATATTGAATGATTAAATAATCACTTATCTTCAATTAAACATGGGAGATCCAAGGGTATGAAAACCCTTAAAAATGGCAGAAATTCGTCTTAGGATTTCTCCTCCAAAGTTACACACCATAAGTTCCACACTCATGACAAAAAATTGCAAAACTATATATAGAGTTTAAGGGCTGACGGCATCACGTTATAGATCCTGACGCCGTCACCTCGCCGCTTTTAGGGTTCCCGGATGGCCTTCCTGACGCCGTCCCTCTTTAGACCTCCAAAATCCGCTCTGGCTTATCAAAGCTTGACGCCGTCAGAATATGGCTTGACGCCGTCCCTCTTTAAGTTAAACCGTGATGGCCTTGATCACTTCAAAGGGTGATGCCGTCAGATTTTTCATGCAAAATTCTCTGGCTTATCATGAGTAATTTTCATATCCACCTCTATTGCCAAGCCATGACGCCGTCTGGACCAATCCCTGACACCGTCAAAGGTACTTTCCAGCATCATTTTGAGACTTTGTCATTTTCTTCACTTTTATGCTCCAAAAACGTCCCAAATGCTTCCTTTTCCAGATTTCTTCTCCAAAGTACCTAAAATGACAAAAGGAACGATTTAGGGCAATATTTGATCAAATAAATACGATTTAGGGCTTAAATGACCCTCTAAAAGCGGTACACTTTTCGCTTCATCAGATAATCATATAAAATCACAGTTTCAAATCTCATAAAAATACTCCAAGGTATCTTTTCGGTAAACCACTGAGTATTTGTGATCATTACACACATTCATTGCATCCTCCCGTCCTTTAGCTTGATTTGTAAATTGACAACTTCCAAACTAATCCAGACTCACTGTTTACATATATATAATAGATTACAAACCCAACTCATGACTGTGGATATTGTCCAGTTTCCACATATGTTGCCTTACTTGGTTAATATGTCATTCTTCAAGACGATTATGATTTACATCGAGTCATAACTCACACTTAGGTTATAGATGTATTATCAAGTCTTATCTCAACAAAGTAGGATTGACAACTTAAGTATTTCATCCAAAATATTCAAGTAAATTTGACTTACAATTGTAGTCATTAAAAGTCATATCCAAAACAATCAACTCCCAAGTATTTTAACAACGTATGTTAAAACACTTATCCTGTCTAGAACATTTGTTCTTCACATTCAGTCCCTAGGCACTTCATCCACTAGTGAACCACAAGAATCATTATTCATTCTTGTCATCTTCAACATTCATGAAACTTAAGTACACTTGTACTTTCACCATCATCCCATCGCATTCACTTTTGTGATATGTCTCAGCCCTTAAGTTTTAAATCAACCACTAGTTATACCAACCAATGGATCATAAGAGTTAGTCTTCATCCTTGTTGTCCTCAACATCCATAATTGAACAAACCCCTACAACACCACGATCCTTACCATCATTGAGTGCATTGCTTAAAAATCCCTTAGTCTAAATACTCATATCAAATCAAATATGCGTTAAACATATTCAACCATACTTTATCACCTATAGGATTAGAACCTTCAAATGAGCATGATGTTCACATTCAATGTTTATCATTGTTTACTAGGTTTAAGTAGTATAACTTTCACAAGTAATCAAAGTATTAGTAATACTTCGTCACCAAGCTTCTGCTTATGTCTCAAATCAATATTTTAACAACATATGTTAAAATGCAAAATCTCAAAGACAACCTCATGCACCCCAGGTAACAATGACTCTTGAGGAGTATACACAAGAAACTCAAGTGAATTCTTCGTGTCATCCCCAAGTTTATTTAGGAATATCAAACACTTTGGCTTCATTTTGGAAAACATAATGTTTGGGAAAGCATCATGCCTTAGAAATCATGCGTTTAGGATAATGTATATCCTATGCATCATTCTCTCCTTGCAAACACGAATGGTTATGTTACAAGAGATTTCATTACATCTCATCTGCAAGTTCTATGAACACATCTCTTGGTCTTAGATAATCATTTAACATAATTAAACTCAACATAAAAGATGTCTCCCTTTAGATCATTCAATCTTAGATTCCAAACACAAAGATTAAAATCTGTTGACACATATTTGTCAAATTCCCGTGTATAACATGACATCTTCATCACCTTAGTTTTAATAGAAATAGTTGAGTCTTATTAAGTCAAGTATTGGTGAATTATCATCTTTATATACTTCAAATTGACAAAAATAGGAATTCCTATCTTTCAGAAATGAGAACGACTACAGGAGAACCTATTGCACTAGAAACTCAATTTAACCTAACGGTTAAATTGCTTCCAGCAGAGAAGTTGGGTATGTGGAATCACCCGTAAAAATTGTCGTGTTTAGCCTGAATTGAGCACCGCTAGTAATAGTCTCATATTCATTCTCCAACTTGAAAAATCTGTATTCCTATACTTGCCTAAAGTAAGTATTAAAAGATGATAGTTTATCTTGTCTTAGGAATATTAATCAAACAAGTAGTAGATGTGATTTTTCTTTAAAATTACTTGCATTACACTTACATGTGTGGATTACATGTTATTTGTTTGATATGATTTAGTATCTTGACGTTATCATGATTGATAGTCAAATGTGTAAACCTTCAAAAGGTTTTGTCTGCATGCTTATATATGTTTCATGCTACTAGATGTTAACATAATTTTCATGATACTTGTTATATGATATTTTACAAGATTAACATGGTTCTTGTTAACTCATGATATGTCATTGTTAATACATGGTGTTAGATAGCTCTTGTCTTTAGTTGACATTCATTGAGCTTTTTCGTAGGATAGCCAAAATGATGCATGCTTCTAAAATGATAGAATCATTTGCATGAACCTGTTGTTTCATTACTTTTATTTGCCATGTGTGCACCTATATGTCTAAGTGATTTTTGGTATGATAAACACTTAGAAGTTGTTTTATTAATCACATAGATCATTGTGTTAATTAATGGGTAAGTATGCTTGAGTGACTAAGCCTAACTTCAAAACAATTTTACAATGTAGTTTCTTAAACAATGACATGCTATGATTATTTGTCTTGATGCTATGTGGTAAATTTGTGTCTAGTAGTAGATTATTTGTTTTTATAAGATGTTGTCTTATGATATTCACATCTTTTGTCATTAAGACTTTTGTCTTGAAGGTTGATAACAAACTATTTGTTATTTCTCTTTGTTATGTTCATCTTGCATAATTGTTGTCTCATTATTGCTACTTAGATTAGTAATATGTTTATGGGATCCATATTCTTGCATATAGCTTTAAAAGCTAATAGGATTAAGTTTTAGAGGTTTGAAATTTGTGTTTGGATATCTTTCAACATACCTCTCTCCAAATCATATTGTTGCTTCCGCTTTCCTAACAACATCTCCATCATCCTTTAGTTATAACAATACACCGTCTATGAGGAAACCACATGCCTCGTCGTGCGATCATCTTGCATTGATAGAGAAGAGCTACATAACTTCGAGGATGAAGTTCTTAGTATGCTAAACAACATCCGCAAAAACATTGCTAAGCTCATCGCTTGTATTGTCATTCGTAAGTCAATACAGTACACATATCTTTTAGATCCTCAAATACCGACATGTAGGTTCACACCATTCATTTGAAATCAGTTCACACAATCACAAGTGTGTCAAACCCAACATCACAGTCTTGTACCAATACCTCGTCAAGTGAAAAACACATCATGTGTTTGACAAACCTCTTAAACGTGAACCATTAAGTCTCCTTAGACTTTGACTAGGATTAATGAAATCAAATCCGTAGTTATAAGTAAATAGACCTTAGCTTGAACCTTCGTTTGATCAAAAATGACAAAACATGACCAAATCTATTCTGGTCTCACGGAACCCTCGGATAAGACGGACGGAACCAAAAATTTTGTTCGCCCAATCCGCGGGTACTAGGCTCAGTTTTCAACCTTTTAAAGACAACCCTCTCACAACCAAGTCTAGGATTTACTTTCACATCTTCATTGTCTAGAATAACTTCATTATCTAGAACTCCTTCATTGTCTAGGAACACCATCATAGGATCTCATACTTTTCATTTTTTTTAAATATCAAGCACGTCATTGTCAGTGCAAACAGAACCAACACTCTCAACACGTTGGTCCAACCAACACTCTCATCATTTTATGTCATTTCTATATAGGTATATGGAATCTTTATTCCTAAGTAATCATTGTATTCACTTCCTTCATTTGAGGATTTATCATCTTTGGTAGATGATAATATCATAACCTTAACCGTCTTCAATACTCTTATAGCACTTGCTATACAGTTTCTGAATTCATTATAACCACCACCTTCCGTCACCTCTTTCACTAATCATCAACCCCATGGATTAGCGAAAAACTTACTTGCATCAATCTTTAGTTATCAAGTTATCACTAGTAAACTAACACCAACACTAGGATCACTCATATCCTCATCATAGGCATTGTTTTGTAGGAATATATTCTTGTAATTCTTATTTGAAGATTACACTCTTTGTAACATGGTTTACTAGATAATCATGATTGATATCACTGTTGGTATGCTGCATCATTTTTTTTTATTAGACAATCACAAATGTTAAGTTTTTTGTGATTAGATTATTGATATGTTGCATAATATTTTTCCTTGAGATAAAATATATTGCACTAACCATTTCATTGTAGGTTCATCATCATATACGCTCGATCGTATATAGCTTACTCATCATAGGATGAAGTTTGCATCAATTATTTTTCTTCTTTTATAGGTTCATCTTGACGCCCTAGAGCAAGGGGAGTTTTCGTCAAGCATTTTTTAGGATGCATCGTATATATGCATTGGTGTATATCACATACTTGTCCTTGGACAAATATTGTTTTATACTAACCTTTATTTTGTAGGATTCTTCATCCTTGGATCATATACGTCGGTACCCTAGCAACGGGGAGTATAGATCAAGGGGGAGTATATCATATACTAACTCATCATTTTTGGCATTTCTCATCCTTGAACCGTATACGTTGGTACTCTAGCAATGAGGAGTATACATCAACGGGGATCATATCATAGTCTAACTATTTGTTTTGTAGGATCATGCATCATATATACTCTTGAATTGTATACGTTGGTACTCTAGCAATGAGGAGTATACATCAAGGGGGAGCATATCATATTCTAACAATTAATTTTGTAGGTTCATACATCATATCCTTGTTACTCCAATTAGGGGGAGTATAAATCAAGGGGGAGCTTTAAATTTCTCATAATCGCATTCCACTACGCATATCTTCTTTTTGTTTTGACAAAAAGGAGGAGATAGGTCAACATAGTCCAACATTGCTTACCCACAAGTATCGTTGGCTATATGCATTTCATTCATCATGCATTTTTCATATATATTCTTTTTATGTTGTACATCACTAACCTTGATGTAGGTTAAGAGTCTAGTTTGATCCATGGATCCACTAAAAACCTAGGGGACGCAACAACCATAGGAGATTGGAGTAGTCTATTTAACTTCACTAGGGATGATGCAAGCTCGCCATTTCGGGGAGAAATGATGTTAACTCCAAGGACACACCCTTTTTGCTTCGACAAAAGGGGGAGAAAGGTGTAAACGGAGAAAGTAATAGGCTAGAAGAGTGGAGAAAGGTGTAAACGGAGAAGGTAATATTAAAGGTAGTACGGACACAAGTAACTTTTTACATTTTACTTTCTATCACGTTTACATATTTTGTCATCATCAAAAAGGGGGAGATTGTTAGTGCAAACAGTCTCGTTGGGGAGATTGTTAGTGTAAGCAATCTCGTTTGTTTTGATTGATGACAAACATGTAACTTGATACATAACGTAAAATGTACAAGTTACTTGTAATCATATCTTGTCTCAACATACATTCAACACCTCTCGAGTCCTCGTATGATACAACACAGGTTCGTACATGTTTCTTATGTGGCATTATGATCAAACCCTTAACAAACCATTTAGAATGTTTAAAATATGGATAGGTCATTAAGTATTTTAAAAGGGTAACCATTCACTTAGAACCTCATTTCACACTCTGCATATACAAGTACTTTTACTTGTACATCATGTCTCCTAAGATTAATAGGATATGTACACTTTAGGTGTCAAACTAACATGATACATATTGGTAAAAATATATTAGTTACGCTAGTATATACATAGGACATACATATATACATTTACATTATTTACATTTTAAGAATTAAAATGGAAATATGTTCATGACATCATTGCATAGATCATTAGGATATCTTTATAATATCTTGTAGATTTAAGAAATATCTTGGAAAGATTCTCAAGCAAAAGATTGGATTTGGAAATCTTTTGGAAAGATATGGAAAAATATTTTGGAAAGATTCTTAAGCAAAATATTAGATTTGAAAATCTTTTTACAAGATTTGGAAAGATATAGAAAGATATTTTGTAATGATCTTGAAGCAACATAGTTGACTTTGTTAGATTATGGAAGATATGGTAAGATTTGAGAATCTATTAGTTGTCATGTCCCGGCGGATCAAAACAGCATAAAGGGCGGATCCCTTTATTTGGATCCGCCAAATCCGTGAGCTGTTCATACAGTTTTCCTATAAATAGTATCCCATTCTTTACCCATAGTTTCATCCAAATAGAACACACATTCCCTTCATCATTTCACACACTTAGATCAGTAGCAAACCATGTAGATTCATACATTAATCACCCTTTGCATAATGATCATAATGTTACTAAGTTTCATTATGTTGTAAGCGTACACTTGTTATGATCCCGTGAAGCAAGCTCAAGATCATGAGTCATCATCCATAGCATACTTCCTGATCTACCATGAAGGTTAGAAGATCTTGAAGTCATCCACCAAAGCATTCCAACATATGAAGATTCAAGGGCACTTGACATCCTCAATGATTGAAGACTTCTTATTTAAGAAGTTCATGTAGATTGCATATTCATATATGAAGATCCATCACAACAAGTTTAGGGAGCTTGTGATCTTCATCCATTGAAGGCTTCCCATCAATGGAAGTTCATTTAGATTAGCCATTCATATCCATGACCCATTTATGTCATGGATCATCATTGTAATCTATTCATACTAGATTAGATGGTTTATGTGTTTGTGCCATAAAACACAAGGTTTCTATGTTGGGCCATAAAACATAGCGGGAGTGGTTGTACCCTTGTAAAGAACTCGGTATCTAGCTTAGTACCGGAAAAAGGATAAGCGACGACGGGAGTGGTTGTACCCATGTAAAAGAACTCGACATCTGGCTTATGTGTTTGATTGTGGTGTGACTTGTTGATAATACTTGTGTGACAACATCTTTCAACTTATGCAAGTTAGAAACATCTTTCCTATTAGAACAAGCTTAAACGGACATTTGATACAACAAGTTTTTAGATTTTAAAACGATAACGTATTCAACCCCCCCCCCCCTACGTTTTCACATTATTATTCAGCCAATAATAAGAACAATCTCATGTTTCAGTTGATGGATAATGGGAATAAGCTCTTCAAATGAAGAAAGTTCAAACGAAGATTCGGGAGTATTATGTATATTCAGAAGTGATGAAGCATTCAAGTGAAGAAAGTTCTATCTAAAGTTCTTTCAGTTTCAATTTCAGTTCACTATGTTTGTTCATCATTTGCAAAGGATTGTTGAAAGATGATTTGACTTCTTGGAACAAGCATCCAAGATACACAGCACCATTGTCTCTTATAATTCCTCCATCCAAGGAAATTACACCATCTTTTATTCAAGGTACTGTTTGTGTTCAAGAAAAAGAAGATGATGATTATTGCTGAAACAGATTCTCAGAAAGCAGATGAGTTAGACAGAAAGATAGTTAGTCTTACAGAACAGTGGAAAGCTCATATCAAGAGTCTGACTATTTAGTGTTTGCAAGATTCTCACAATCAGAATTTAATTCAGAAGAAACACGTTGATTAGGCAAATTACAAGTTTAGGGGAGGATTTTTGAGAATTAAATGTTCTGGAGATTAGCATCAGGAATTATACGATCACAAAGTTAGTTCTGCTCAAGGAAATACACCAAGTGTTATTCTACTGCTAGTGTATTTCATTCTACTGCTAGTGTTAGAGATTCTGCTTCCGCAAGAATTCTACTGCTAGTGTATCAAGATACTATTGCTGAGTAGATAACTGCTGCGTATTCTACTGCTGTGTGGATAAGTTTGAAAAAGATGTTTGTTTATAAAAGTCAAGTATATACGGTAGACAATATCTTTGATAGTTGTTCACAGAACAAGTTGTAAACATAGATACATGTTGTATCTTAATGACTGAAACAGTCCATGCATGTAGTTCGACAAGACTTGACAATATTGTAAAAGATCTTCTTTGGACTATAAAAAGAATATCTTAGCTTAGAGATAAGGACTTGATGCAAAAACCTAAAATTACATATCTGTCAAGAACAAAGAACATAACTCATCATAAGAATCATAAGTCATAGAAACATATAGATTCAAGGTTTGTAACCCTAGTGATAGTGAAGATCACTCGTATTATTTCTTAATAATATTGAATCATTTGGTGTTAACTTTCTTTGTTCATTGTTCATTACACAAGCATCACAGTTCCATTTCCATAACCAATAACCTTCTAAGTGTGGTTAAGTAGATTCCGCATACTTAGTCATATTCACTCAAGATATCATATACACACGTTAAAAAGGACTAACATCCTACCAAGTGTATCGCGCATCCTCTCAGAAAATGACTAAGTAGCCTCGCAAAGTTAGTCGTAAGTTGGTGTATATTGAGTGTTAGGAAACGATCTCCGCGTTTTTAGAAAGCTTGTAACATCATCTTAAATTCGTATCATCGAACTTTTGTCCATACGTGTCCCGATCATAAAGATAAATATTTGTTAAGTTAGTTAGTTGGCTAAATTGACTGTTTTTGTGCAGTTTTTGGGTATGTTTGAAAGTTCGTATCTTACTCGTTACAAGTCCGATTGACGAACGGCTGGTCAATTTGGAAAATAGTCCGGGAGTACTTGATTTCACTTCAAAGGGTTAAGGTCTCAAACTGACTCGATCATTGAGAAAAATGGCCCTCAACATGACTACTCGCAAAAACAGTTTTACACTTAGAAACATTTTTCATAAAAGTTGATGGAACTTGTGTTGTGAATGTCGAGTTTCAAACGCTTGTATCTTGGTCGTTATAAGCTCGTTTTCTACGTTCTTTATGTCCCGAGCTTCGTCTTACAGTGAACTAATATATTTTTGATATATCGGCTTGTTTAGATCGCATCCAACACCTTGTTTTACCCATTGAAATTCGTCTGACAGCACACTATTTTTCAGAAAATTAGTTTTCGTCGTCAAACTTAAAATTAACGTATCTTTCTCGTCGTAAGCACATTTTTGCTCATTCCAGCGGCCACGGTTTCGTTTTTGAGAGAAGTTTCTAAATATGTAAACCAAAATAACCCATGGTCTACTGATTTTTCCAGAAATTGCAATAATGGACAGAACCTTCACTATAACTTGTAAAAATCAATTTTTCCAGTTCAAGACTTGTATATATCCCTTCCAATCAACACCAAAACTATTCTAATCCTACCATACACCTTCTTAGGGTGTCATGGGTTCCTAATCTTCACCAAAAATGATGGATCTCATAAGATTACTCATAAAATTCATTAAACTCATTTTAGTGACAAAAATATGTGTTAAGTGGTATATAACATATGTATAGTTGCATGATTTGCTACTAGAACTTAAAAATAGATCAAATGAAAGTATAAAAGAGTTGAAAAATTATTTAGAACTTACTTGAGGTTGATGAGGTTTTTGTATCAAAATATGTAATTAACCTAGAGGTTTATATTTCAAAAACTTAAAGTCTAGGACTAATAGAGATTGTAAAACACTTGATCTTGAAATTTTGGTGAAATCTTCTTCTTGTTATTGCCTTGGCCAAACCACACAAAGAGTGGGAGAGTTGAGAGAAATTTTTGTTAGCTAAATTTTTGGTTACTTGTATGGGTGATTTATTTGAGATATTTTGAGGTATTTAAATAAGGATACATGTGATGATTATGAGTAGAAAACTAGCCTAGGTCTAAATTGGTCAAAGTAGGCTAGGAGGGGGGCATGGGGCGTGAATTAAGGGGAAGGAGGGAGGGTGTTTGTGGGCTAATTAATATTCTTGTCTAGTGATGTGTAAGATTTAGCTAGTTTTTGTTAGGATATAAGGTGTTATCGGGTATCGAGTTAGCTAGAAATAAATTTTGACAAAACAAAATAAAGTATGAAGAAGTCGTAAAAATTATAAAATCATATTTCTTGCAAGAATCGGGTGTCCAAATAGTTATCGTGTTGAAATTTCGTAAACCGTCATAGTTATAAGCTTTTAACGATATTTATAATAAATGATTTCAAAACTCCGTGTAAACTAATAATATAACTTTTATATCATTATAATGAGTGTGTAAATATATTAGGATCATATTCGGGAGTGTTGGGTATATTATTCGTAGTAAATGACTGAGTGGTAACGTTTATTAAATAAATAAACATACGTTAATTGAAATTATGCAAACCCGAGAATGACCTAACATTCAGATGATGTTACAGATGATATGTAGACTACTCTAGTCTATATGATGTGTCCTTAGTGATGTTTCATGAATACGCGGCTAAACCCTAAAGGTTACGCGAATTTTGAATACCCGTAAACCTAGTTTACGAAAGGATGAATGATAACTATGAATAGTAATTTCTCTCCAGGAATGAATAGTGTTTTGTGAATATTAAAATTTTTGATAACGTTTCAAAGTCGCAAATTGACTTAAAAAACAAAGAATAGTGAAATGATGAATAGTAACCTATAAATAGTAAATTTCCGAGATGAATAGTAAAATTTAGAAGTTTGAAAAAGGACCTGAAATTACGATTTGTCACAATCTTCCACCCTAAAAGGAATTCAGTCCCTGAATTCAGTTAGTGTTGGTCTCTGGAGTGGGTTTGGTGAAAAGGTGTGGATATTTGCGTTGCCTCTGGTCTTCCCACTCCCAAGTAAACTCAGGACCTCTTCGAGAATTTCAGCGAACCTTCACGATAGGAATTTGATTATGCTCTAATTGCTTGACATTTTGACCCTAATTCTTAGAGGCCCTTCAATAAAGTTTTATTTTGTCATCGAGTTGAATTTCTACTAATGGAATGATGAGGGATTTGTCGGATAAACACTTCTTAAGGTTGTAATCTGAAATGTATTGTGCACACTACTGAGCTCTGGTGGAAGTTCAAGTCTATAAGCTACTCAGCCGATTCTAGCTAGAATCTTAAATGGTCCAATATACCAAGGGCTCAATTTCCCGCGTTTCCAAATTTGTATCATGCCTTTCCATGGCAAGAATTTCAACATAACTCATTCTCCAACTCGAATCCTAATGGTTCACGGTTTAGGGACACTTAATTTCAATGATTTGCGTCATGTGCCGACCTAACTCTTCTATTGTTTTCTTGTTACTTGTAACTGATTCTTGACCTGTACGAGTTTCCTTTGTCGTTTCACAATTAAGTTCTAGACCAATGAGTTGGGCTTTTCCGATTTTGGTTTGTCTATAGGTGATTGGTACTTCGACCATAGGGTGTCTTAAAGGGTGCAGTCTTTATATTCGTGTGATGGCTATTGGTGAAGGTGAAATCTGTCAATGTCAAAAGATTGCTCTAAACAATTCGAGGTTGATTATACGGCGCTGAGCACATCCTATAGTGCTTGGATAGTTCTCTTCAATGTATGTTGGTTGATATCAGGTAAGATTTATGGATATGAGTATTTCAACTCACTTGGTCGTTTCTAAAATGGATCATGTCTTAGATTTGTTGTGTTTCTTGGTCTATCTAGTACTTCTGAAATGATAGGATTTGGTGGCTATGCCATAGATAGTGATTTGGATTTCCTCGTAATGTCTTAAGATTTCTGTTGCATCATGAATCAACTTACCGTATGTTTCCAGTCCTTGTTTGTGGTTTCGTAATCCTTTCATTGTTTTCTTACGTCATGGAATACTCCTCGTATATAGAAAATCTTTCCTAGCAAGGCCAAGGGTAAACATCCAACTTAACAGTTGAGTGAGTGACATGTGGTGTAGGTATCTAGAGAGGGTTTGTCAGAAGGGATGTTTATGAAAAATTCTATTTGGTTACAAAACTTTTGAATGAAGATTGTTACTAAGAATTGTTGAAAAGATGATTGTTTCCTTCATGGCATAATTCTTTCTGAATTAGACATAGGTGATCAGGCTATGTATAATTGAGGACTAATGATGCGATGCTCGATTTAGTCAAAGTAGCATTATGTTTCTCAAAAGTTTTAGATGGTGCTTAACGTGTTATTTGATAAAATAGTAGTAAATAGTTGATAGGATGACATAATATCAATTTGTAAGGTGGTAGTAATATAACTCATTTTAAAATTCTGTGAAATAGTTTTCTGGGATGGTAGTAAAATAGCTTGAGGTAAAGTTATGTGAAACAGTTTTATAAAGCGGTAGTAAAATATCTTGTATTAAAATTATGTAAAACAGTTCTATAAAATGATAGCGAATAGTTTGGGATAAATCTGTTGAATGGGTTATAGGATGTGTGTGGAGAATCTTACGGAATGGCAATAGTCTATAGTCAAAGGCGAAATATGCCTAACCCTACTAGGATAGCGGTATGTTGTTGTGAAATGATTGAAAATTGGGCAAATGGGATAGGAAATGAAATAAACGAAGGTTGTGATTACTGTGGAGATGATAAAAGATAGAGATTACATTTGATTAAAAAGGTACATATCACAACGAGGTTACAAGAAAGTACTTAAGATAGACTATTTAAAGAAATACAACCCTAGCGGGCTCCATCTATGGTTCATTATTAAGGCAGAAGTTCTTTGTTCTTAAACATTGTTGTCGTCCTCAATGTTGTTGATGTCCTGGCAATCTCCTCCTCCGATGATATAGGCTCTCCCACGAGCTATTCCACCTTGGTTCCCATTCCCTTGATTTCCTTGTTCTGGACATTCATTCCTGTAGTGTCCTATCTCCCCACAGCAAAAACATGTCACTGGAGGTTTCCGATTTCCGAAAATGATTGGAAACTTGCATCCTCTAGTCGAATGACCAATCTTCTTACAGTTATCACAAGGATTAAGACAATGCCCAGGGTTATGATGATTTTGACACTTGTTGCATTTGGGTCGGGTACCTTTGTAACCTTTCTTTTTGGTTGGGCCTGCAGCATAGGCCTTGGCAACTTCTTGTCTCTTTGGTGGTTGTTGAGTAGCATTGTCACCCTGATTGTTGCCCCACTTTCTCTTGTTGTGGTTGTTGTTCCATTTTTGTTTGTTGTCATTATTGTTTCCTACGGCCATGGTGTGAGCTATGTGTTCCTTTGCCTCGATCGCCATATGGATAGCTTTATGCATGGTATCGGGTTCTAATGAGGCAACCAACATACGAATTTCAGGGGAGAGTCCCCCGATATATCTCTCAAGTTTCTTGCTTTCCGGTTCATCCATTGCAGGGCCTAGTCGTGCTAATTCGTAAAAACGATCAGTGTATTTTGCAACATCATCTCCTACCATGGTAAAGTCTAGGATTTCCTGTTCCATTGCTTGTAATTCGCTTCTTGAACAATATGTTAAAGTCATCATCCTTTTTAGTTTCTCCCAAGAGTTTGAGTAAGCAGCGTCGACTCCTACTATCTGAACATGTTTAGTCCACCATTCCTGGGCATGATCCCGAAAAGTGCAAGTGGCGAACTTAACTTTGTCTTCGTTGCGGCAGTCGCCAAATTGAAATATTGTTTCTACTTCTTCGAACCATTTGAAAAATCCCTTCGCGCCTTCAGTTCTGCTAAAGGTGTGGGGGTCGCAATCCATAAATTCCTCGTGAGTAAGATTTTTGGCGAGGGCTGCGGCTATGCTCTTGGCAATGGTTTGCTCAACAGTGGCTTATGACATGGCTGGAGCGGCTTGCTTCGACCTAACTTCTTCAAAATCATAAGAGACCCTAAGAATTTATAAGTAGTAAAGATAATCACACTCACGTATACGCAACTATGACATGTATAAATGGAGTGAAATCACAACAAGATGTAACCACGAAAATATCATAAATATAATCATAACCCACATGAATATATAAAATGAAAATTTCGGCCTACATAGGCCGATATCAAGCATAGCACAACCATATCCACATAGTAGAGTCAACACTTGGTAAGTTCGTTATACAACAACCAAAATACTTCAAGTTTCCTTGAACTATGCCACGCATCCCGTGGCTAGGATGATAGTAAAAGCTAGTAAAGATATAAGTCTAGTCTAGAGGTTCCCTGGTGCTCTTCTGATTGGATCCTGGATTGCGGCATCTTGAGGTTGGGAAGTGTTCTAATATGGGGCCTGGAGTTGTGCGTCGGCCATACCTGAGATAGTATAGATCCCAAACCATTCCTAAGGGATCTGCTGATGTTCCAATTGAGTCGGTGATCTTGGTACTATCCACAAGGTGTCATCTAATTTCCGATATGTGGGAATGGAAAAGGGGAATGACAATGGTGATAATGGGAAGATAGGGGTAGTCTCCTAAATCTCAAAAGTCTCAGTGTTATATCTGGTAGTTTCTTCTAAGTCTGGCTCAGGTGGTACTAAAACCTCAAATAGGTGGGAGTTATCATCTAACAATGGTGGGTAATATGAGAATGTCGAGGTATCGGAAGGTGAGAGTAGTGATGTAGGTGTATTAGTGGATGAAAAAGCATCCTTGATATCCGAGTCTGCTGGAATGATAATAGGGTTGTTGGGTGAAGACATATCGCTGTGAACCAGGTCAATATAAATATATATAAGTATAAGTAACTCGCATAGTGTATGTATGAAACCGCATGTGTAGTGAATATGCACTTATGATGAAATGATGAGATGCTATGATGATGTGGTTATAGTCTAGGCTCCGTGATACAACCTAGTTCGCTATAACCTTAGCTCTGATGCCAATCTGTCACACCCCCAAATACCTGATTTGCAGGGGAATGGAATACCTGGGGTGCGACTGTCATAGCATCACAGTTACAGTTATATTGAACGACCTAAAGGGTCGTTTTAAAAATACATCGTTTGATTTCATAAAACATTCAAAGTTTAGAAAAGATAGGTCCCAAAAGATAATTCAAATTTTCGGAAATAAGTTGTTACAAACCAAACGATAGTTTAAAGTGCATATAAATACAAGTGAGACGCGTCATCACCGCGACTCTATGATGTGTCCACATACATGCCTTGATGCGAATGCCTTATTTACCTGAAAATACATTGCTAAAATGGTCTACAATAATGTTGGTGAGAATCATAGGTTAATGTAAAAGGTAAATCTCTACGGTAACCACAATATAAAGTGAAATGATAAAGATGTTACATAAAAATCATACATTGGCTCTTAAGCTCATGACCCTGAAGCTAGACTGAAATAAATGCCCCAAACTGAGTGTTTTGCCAAACACTCTGATATGATACAAACGAAATGCGTTCGTATGACTAGTCGGCGCTACCTACCCGAATGGAGGAGTCACCCTCAATAGATCTATTTACTCACTCTCGCTTGCTCGCAATTAACGGTTCATGATAAATAAAAGGGGACTTTAATCTGGGCAATGATGTAACTTAAGCAATGTAAATGAATTTAATACTTTGGTCCGTGTATAAAAAAAATTGTGCAATGTATTATCCCCCGCATGTTTAGAAATGAAAATATAAATTGAAAATGGGGCTATGAAAACTCACCTGATGCAATAGTAATGATGACAAAATTGGATACACTGATATGAGGCACGATCTCTAACCGCAACCTAATATGAATGATATGATCTATTGTAAGTCATGAATTGATGCTACACATGCAAATATGTATGTTATTGACACCACTCGTGAATTTTTGGAAATAACGTTTATCGTCGAAAAATATATTTTTGACGTCTTGTTAAGTTATAAAATATTTTACGTGTATATATGTTGTAACGATATGTCACGATCGTCGTTTGGTGATTTATAGAAAAAAAAAATAGAGTTTCCGTCGTAATTTAATATTTTTAAACAACTAGTAGAAAATGACTGAGTAGCCTCACAAAGCTAGTCGTAAGTTGGTGTATAGTGAGTGTTAGGAAACGATCTCCGCGTTTTTAGAAAGCTTGTAACATCATCTTAAATTCGTATCATCGAACTTTTATCCATACGTGTCCCGATCATAAAGATAAATATTGGTTAAGTTAGTTGGCTAAATTGACTGTTTTTGTGCAGTTTTCGGGTATGTTTGAAAGGTCGTATCTTACTCGTTACAAGTCCGGTTGACGAATGGCTGGTCAATCTAGAAAATAGGCCGGGAGTACTTGATTTCACTTCAAAGGGTTAAGGTCTCAAACTGACTCGATCATTGAGAAAAACGGCCCTCAACATGACTACTCGCAAAAACAGTTTTACATTTAGAAACATTTTTCAAAAAAGCTGATGGAACTTGTGTTGTGAATGTCGAGTTTCAAACGCTTGTATCTTGGTCTTTATAAGCTTGTTTTCTACGTTCTTTATGTCCTCGGCTTCGTCCTACAGCGAACTAATATATTTTTGATATGTCGGCTTGATTAGATCGCATCCAACACCTCGTTTTACCCATTGAAATTCGTGTGACAGCACACTATTTTTCAGAAAATTAGTTTTCGTCGCCAAACTTAAAATTAACGTATCTTTCTCGTCGTAAGCTCGTTTTTGCTCATTCCAGCGGCAACGGTTTCGTTTTTGAGAATATTTTCTAATTATGTAAGCCAAAATAACCCATGGTCTACTGATTTTTCCAGAAATTGCAAAAATGGACAGAACCTTCACTATAACTTGTAAAAATCAATTTTTCTAGTTCAAGACTTGTATATATCCCTTCCAATCAACACCAAAACTATTCTAAGCCTACCATACACCCTCTTAGGGTGTCATGGGTTCCTAATCTTCACAAAATATGATGGATCTCATAAGATTACTCATAAAATTCATTAAACTCATTTTAGTGACAAAAATATATGCTAAGCGGTATATAACATATGTATATTTGCAAGATTTGCTACTAGAACTTAAAAAATAGATCAAATGAAAGTATAAAAGAGTAGAAAAATTATTTAGAACTTACTTGAGGTTGATGAGGTTTTTGTATCAAAATATGTAATTAACCTAGAGGTTTATATTTCAAAACCTTAAAATCTAGGACTAATAGAGATTGTAAAACACTTGATCTTGAAATTTTGGTGAAATCTTCTTCTTGTTCTTGCCTTGGCCAAACCACACAAAGAGTGGGAGAGTTGAGAGAAATTTTTGTTAGCTAAATTTTTGGTTACTTGTATGTGTGATTTATTTGAGATATTTTGAGGTATTTAAATGAGGATACATGTGATGATTATGAGTAGAAAACTAGGTTAGGCCTAAATTGGTCAAAGTGGGCTAGGAGGGGGGGGGCATGGGGCGTGAATTAAGGGGAAGGAGGGAGGGTGTTTGTGGGCTAATTAATATTCTTGTCTAGTGATGTGTACGATTTAGCTAGTTTTTGTTAGGATATAATGTGTTATCGGGTATCGAGTTAGCTAGAAATAAATTTTGACGAAACAAAATAAAGTATGAAGAAGTCGTAAAAATTATAAAATCATATTTCTTGCAAGAATCGGGTGTCCAAATAGTTATCGTGTTGAAATTTCGTAAACCGTCGTAGTTATAAGCTTTTAACGATATTCATAATAAATGATTTCAAATCTCCGGGTAAACTAATAATATAACTTTTATATCATTATAATGAGTGTGAAAATATATTAGGATCATAGTCGGGACTGTTGGGTATATTATTCGTAGTAAATGACTGAGTGGTAACGTTTATTAAATAAATAAACATACGTTAATTGAAATTATGCAAACCCAAGAATGACCTAACATGTAGATGATGTTACTGATGATATGTAGACTACTCTAGTCTATATGATGTGTCCTTAGTGATGTTTCATGAATACGCGGCTAAACCCTAAAGGTTATGCGAATTTTGAATACCCGTAAACCTAGTTTACGAAAGGATGAATGATAACCATGAATAGTGATTTTCCTCTGGGAATGAATAGTGTTTCGTGAATAGAAAATTTTTTTATAACGTTTCAAAGTCGCAAACTGACTTCAAAAATTATGAATAGTGAAATGATGAATAGTAAATTCCCGAGATGAATAGTAAAATTTAGAAGTTTGAAAAAGGACCTGAAATTATGATTTGTCACAAATTTACCAACCGAGATTTGCTTTATTGTGGTGAGTTTCATAGCGCCAATTTTTACATTATTTATACATGATTTCTAAACCCTCGGGGTGGGAATATATTGCTTATTTTTCGGACACAAATATTAAAACCATTACTTTGCCTAAATTACCGCATTGCCATTAAAGTCCCCTTGAATCATGAACCGTTAATTACTTGCGAGTGAGCACGGATGTTATGAATAGATCTATGATGAAGCGAAAAGTGTACCGCTTTTAGGGGGTCATTTAAGCCCTAATCCGCGATTATATGATCAAATATTGCCCTAAATCGTTTCTTTTCTCATTTTAGGTACTTGGGACGTGATTTCTGGAATATGAAGCATTTTTGGAGCTTTTTGGATGTTTTTATGCTCAAGAATGAAGAAAACAAAAAGGCCAAGGAAAGTCAGGATTTTACACCTGACGGCGTCAGGCTTTGGATGCTGACGCCGTCACTTGAAGATGAAAGTGGTGGAATTATACACGTGACGTGCCAGAAATTTTTACATAGGAAGTCTGACGGCGTCACGTGTTAATGGATGTAGGCCGTCAAGTGTTAAGTTAAAGAGAGACGGGCCAGAGGATTTTTGAAGGTGACGGCGTCAGGATCATAGACCTGACGACGTCAGATGATTTAGAGTGACGGCGTCAAAGTATTCTTACACGAGAAGGAACCTTAGTGAAACCGCCACAAGTTTATCAAGACAATCACAACTCGCGCGCGGAGTAGTTGTTACTGTTTTGGCCATAAAATCCTCATACGAACTCGGATTTAGGTGATTCATAAGGCCACGGATTCGGGACGAAGAAATCTACAATTTGGTGAAAAATGGGATCTGACGCCGTCAAGTGTATGGGCTGACGCCGTCAGATCGGGCCGACAGAAAGTTACCTATAAATATAACCTTATAACTTCATTATTTGTAAGCCCTAAACCCTAAGTCCGATTCTAGGGTTTAGGTAGGTGTTTTTCCAGCAACTTAGAGGGTTTCAATCACTTGATAAACATCAAATATTGGTTTGTTGATTCGAACTTAATTATGTCTTTCATTATTATGGTTGCTTGTTCTTCATTGATTATGTTTTACTAAATCACCTAGTGTTTACCTATGATTGTGTGAAACTTGTGTATAACAAATTAGATCTTATTGATTTCTTGTTGATGTGTGTGTCCATCTCCATCAATTAGGGCGTGACAACTTCAATAGATCTAGTTGGTTTAGTTTATAATTCTTGCTTCCTATTGTTTCTTGTTTTGATTGGGTGATATCGATGTTAGGCTTAAGAAAACTGGCTAACCTCCTATACGGTAACTTGCTTGAACGTCTTAAGAAACATGAACCAAGGTGTACTAAGGTTAATTGGTTGTATTTAATGCATAAGTGAATTCTAGTGATCCCATGTTAGGAGCTTCTTAGCCGGCTCGACATAGGAGTGAAGTAGGAGCTTATAGAGTTGTGGAAGATCGTACACACCCCCACGATTGGTATTAAGGAATACAACCCGTCAATTAAAACAAGGTGTGACAATTCAATAGGTAGAATTGGATAGCTAGCAAGGAGTAACATATCATAGGTAGACATGCTTCACTTCCCTTGTAGAACCCTAGTTTACTTTCCTGCACATTAGTTTAATTAGTAGCTTTTGGGTTAGTTGATTAGCAACTAATTCCGCCCACTCCTTCAAACCAGAGATTTTACTTGCTTTTCATAAAATATAAAAATACAAAAAGAATCATCCCTCACCTCTAGACCTAGTAGATAAATTTCAATCCTAACGAACACTATTCTTTGAGTTGAACGATCAATCCCCCGGTACTTGCCACTTCACTATACTACATCGGTCAGGTACACTGCCTGGTGGGGATTGCAAACTTCTCAAGATCCCTTGAGAGGTAAAACCTGTTGTAAGGTTGCAAAACCACGCATCAAGTTTTTGGCGCCGCAGCCCGAGGAGTAGTTATTGCTTAGGTTGAAATTTTATTTTTATTAGGTCTACTCATTAGATTCCTATCTAGTGAGATTTTTATTTTCTTTTTATTAGCTTTCTCGTAGTCTATCTTTTCTTTGTGCTTTTGTTCGTAAAACCTTTCCATTGACTCTTCCGTTCACCATTATGGAGTACGCGAATCCACCATACTACCGACCACGAAATCCATTTGCCCCTAATGACATCTTGATGTTCAACCAATATCGAGATGAACCCATATATGATGCATGGACTCGTTTTAAAAACTTACTCCGAATAGTCCCTCATCATAGCTTCGATTTAGCATCCCTAACCCAAATCTTTTACGATCGTGTCGACCGATATGACCAAATGTGCATTAACGATTTTGCCAATAGGGACCTTAGGGAATTAAATGCTGAAGAAGCATGGGATGCCAAAGAAAATTGTGCCCAATATTATTATAGAGTAGACAACCCAACAAACGTTAGTACAAGTCAATTGACCACAAATTTCAAGGATCATGAAACATGTTTGTTTGGGGATGAGGGTAGAGTTGAGCCACCTAGTTGCATGTCATGGTTAGGCACTACCATAATACAAGATGAACACATAGGTGATCTTGACACAAGGAATGATGAGGTATGTAACATAAGCCCGCTAAATACCCCACAAGTCCTACCATCATTTGAGGCACACACACCGCCCGTGACTTACCCGGAAGAAGTAGAAGTGACTTTAGGAATCACAATGGAGGTAGAACCCTTGGACCTAGCACAACTAGAGGATATAGGTTTGAACACTTTTAGTGATGACCTTACTCTTAGTTCTAGGGAATTTCCTAGTGTTGATGAAACGGAACCTCAACCTTTACACAACTTTCCATCCTTAGATTTACATCTACACTACTAGAAAAATAGCCTTTAATGACTCCTAAATTATGACACACACATTTTATTGACAAGCAAAAGTGTGAGTCATAAAAAAACTGTCATAACTTGTACAATTTGAAGGACTTATGACATGCAATTATTAGAGTCGTAAAAACTAAAACACGGGATACACTTTTTGTTTCCCGCTATTGACAAAACCCCACAGGTCCTTCAAAATCCCAAAAAAAAAACCAATACTAGGGTTAGCTATTCTTCTCTCCCAATCCAGCCGCCCACCTTCACCACATTTTTCCGGCCATATTTCTCCGGCATCTCCACCATCTCCGGCGACCTCATCACAGCCGTCATTAAACACCATCAACCTCTCACCATCACAACCCCTCGCCTCTTCTCTCTTTCTTGAAGATGCCGACCACCACCACCACCCTTTCACTGCCACACAACAAAGTTCGAGATATATCCACACCTCCCCCCCCCCCCAATCGACATCTATTATAAAAAAAACACTTTAATTATTTTATTTACATGCTTATAAATACCCACACGACACACAAAAACACACATAATAATCTGAGTATTAGAATAAATGGGGGCGTTAAGTGTGTTGGTGACAGGAGGGGCAGGGTACATAGGGAGTCATACGGTGGGACAGTTGTTGTTGATAATTTAGGTAATTCTTCTGAAGTAGCTATTACCAGAGTTAAGGAACTTGTTGGTGATCGTGCTACTAATTTATCTTTTCATAAGTTTTTTTTTTTTTGACTTGTTTGATTATTTATTGATCGAGTTATGTGCTAGTTTATATTTTTTAATGTCATGTTTGATTAATGATTTATTTATTTTTTTTCTCTTTTATTTGATTGATTGTTTAAGTTTCAGTGCATGTGAATGATTGAAAGTTTGTTGTGTGTCTTGTTTGAGTCATCATCCCTTTTTCAAAATGATAGTAGGTTGTTTGGGATTTTGATGAAGATGTTGTTGGATATTGAGGATGAGGCTGCGTGGCATACGGCTGAGGATGAGGATGAGGATGCGGGGGAGTCGAGTAATTATAGTGTGACGCAGGGTGCGTTTAGTTAGAAATTAGAAGAGACATTCCCTACTTTTACATCTATAATTCTATAGGAAGTTGGAACAGGGGGAGGGGGGGTCTCCACAAAAGAGTGCGTTTTGTAATTCTCTTTGTTTTGCTGTTCTACAGGTATGGTTTCATGTTTGGTTTTCATTTTCTCGTTTTTAGGTATCAGCAAGTAAATGACAGATAGACCTTTCTATGCTTGTATGTTTTTTTATGACTTACTCGTAGTTAATCTAATGTCTTTGCTTATCTGTGTGCTAAAATCTTTGCAATATATACCTGCTTCTTAATTTCAATATAATCGTGGTAATGGTTTCTTGATTGTCTGTTAAGGTGATGGAAGTGCTCATGTCGCTACAAGGATCTCAAATGGAAGCAGATGATCCCACCACTAGTTACATGCTTCAAGTAGGTGTTATAATGATTCAAAGTACATTTATGGCAATGTTTTTGAATTTTAAGCTATTGCTAATCGTCCCTTTTTCATCACTCTTTGTAGGCATGGGCCAGACTATGCAAGTGCTTAGGACAGGATTTCCTCCCTTACATGAACGTTGTTATGCCTCCTTTGCTTCAGTCCGCTCAACTCAAACCTGATGTAATTATTACCTCGGCTGATTCAAAGAAGGTGCGATATGATTGGCCCTTTCCTTTTGAAGAAGGGAAGTTATTCGTCCTTACTCTTAGTGCTGGCTTAGAGGGTTATCATATCAGTGTTGATGGTAGACACATAACTTCATTTCCATATCGAACTGTAAGTCTTATCCTTTAGTTGTTCTTAGCATTAGAACCATCTGATCTTCTATTAATATTAGAGGTGGCAATTTTGAACTATCTACTTATGAATGGGTCGATTTGGAAAGTGTCTTATCTCAAAAGAGTCGAACAGAAATTTAGCTTTACGGAGAACGAGTCTACTAAAGAACGTAGCTAAGGGGCATCGAATCAAAGTCAAAAAGCTGGCCAAAATTGACGTTGAACGATTATAATCCAGTTACCGAAGATGCATTGGCTGCTAACTTTTTGATTCCGCTTGACAAGAAAATGGGCGGTGGAGGTTCACTTGTTGAGCTTTGTTGTGATTCTTTGAAGGATTTTAATCCTATGGGGTTCATGTTTCTGTTGAGAAAGGTATTGGTCGTAACATATAGTGATCATAAGTGTTTATCGCAAGCTTTGAGCCCTCGACGATAGTTATATATGCTACGGGCATCTCATGTCTGAGTATTTGTTGTGCAGGTGATTTGTCAGGCTTTGATGTATCTTTCTTTGAAAAGTTCGACGTCGTGGTTATCAGGTTATCAGTTGCTGTTCACTTAATTGCAGCCAAAGAATAGCTCTTTATTACTAGTCTAAGGAAATTATAATTTAGTAAAAAGTTGTATGTATTATTACAAGATGAGCTCAGTTCATTTTGTTTTGTAATGCTGCAGAAATCAATGAATGAGAAATGTCGCAAGTTGTCAAAGCGAGTTGCGTTTTACACAGTGGATTGTAGGGACTCTTGTGGTGAAATATTTGTTGATTTGCAGAAGTATTCTTATGCCCAGGTGATTATATCAGCTAATTATTTCTCTCATGATGTACACACTCTTATGTAATATTTGTTAGTTTACTTTCTGGCTGTTAATTTCCAGTCATAGGGTTTAATGGAACATGTCACCACAAGAGAGTTGTCTAGTTGACGTTTGAACTTTAATTTGAACAGTTAGAGTTGAAGTACCCTAGGTGGTTGCCACAGATATTTATGTCCAACTCTGTAGATACGAATAGATTATAGGACTTAGTAGCCATGTTTTAGATGTTAAACTGATTATCACTTTTTCTATAACTTACATGTGACTGGTGTTACCAGCGGAACCGGGACTAAAAGAGACCGGATGCACAATAGAAAGCACACTCCGGGATACTTCAGACTGCGTGAGATCCTTTGTTTCAAGTCTGGTATGTTTCAACATTTAAATTTGAGTGTATATACTAATCCGAGGAGTATAATATGATAGACAAAAACTAAAACCATAAACTGCCATGTGGTGCAGAACTTTGTAGATTTAGCTGGAAGCGAAAGAGCATCACAGACAAATGCCGATGGTGCTAGGCTGAGAGAAGGTTGCCACATCAACCTTAGCTTGATGACTCTGACTACTGTGATTATGTAGCTATATATGTTCTACACATTTACCTGTATATCACCCATATATGTTTCTACAATTTTAGAATTTGAAAATAACTTGTAGTTGTATGAAACGCATTGTTTTGATATATATGAAATGCGCTTTTTTGCTATTTGTGTATTTATTTGTATTATGAGATTATCTGTTATTTAATGTGGGGATATTATTAATTTTATAAAAATTATTATTTTTTTTTTAAATTTGAACCATGACACGCAAAAAATGGGTCATAAAATAGTGTCATAAAAGCGTGTCATAAATTTATGACGCGCGAAATGCGTGTCATAAAGCTTTATGACGGGTCGATCAATGACACCAAAAAGCGCGTCATCTGACCCCTTTTATGACACGCAATGCGCGTCATTAAAGGCCTTTTTTCTAGTAGTGCTAGGAGATAAAAGAGGAACCGACCCACCCATCAACCCTTATTATCCGGGTAGTTTTAGGATGAAGGAAGCCATTCACTCACTCCCTTCACCTCACGTGGCATATTTCCACCCTAAGGGTGTGTATCGCTACTTTCACCCAAACTTAATCCTAAGTGTAGGGAAAACCTCCCCTATTTCCGTTAAATAAGGGTAGAGTCAGGCTCATGACTCGAACAAAAACAAGCGCTTATTGGGAGGCAACCCAAGCTTTATTTTTTTTAATTGTTTGATGTTTTTATTTTATTTGTTTGTTTGTGTCATATATGCTTAATCATAATTGTTTAATTTTCATGTTTCAAATAATTTGTGAAAATGCTTTATCTTGTTTTTAACCTCGTCTTAATTGCATATAAAGGTATTTTACAAAAAAAAAAAAAGATAAGTGTAGGAAAGTTTATATTTTGTTAAAAAGAACAAAATTCGAACATGAAAAATTTACAATTCATGATTAGCATGTATTCTATCTTGTTTATGTGTCAATACTTGTGGACATGTTTTATGAGTCCCTATTTGTAAGTCATCCCGCAAGTATCCTATCATTTTATTGCTTTGTTTTGTTTTTATTTCTAAGTCTGGAAATGCATCAAGTTGTGGTTTTTCTTTGTTCGGTTTGATGCTTTGGTTTTTGTGTTTGTTTTTTACAAGTATTATTGGATAAGAAGATGTACGTGCAACACATCAAGAGGATGATTATATTTCTGGAGTGAAGCTTATTGATGAAGCGAAAAGTGTACCGCTTTTAAGGGGTCATTTAAGCTCTAAATCGTATTTATTTGATCAAATATTGCCCTAAATCGTTCCTTTTGTCATTTTAGGTACTTTTGAGGAGAAATCTGGAAAAGGAGGCATTTTGGACGTTTTTGGAGCATAAAAGTGAAGAAAACGACAAAATCTCAAAATTGTGCTGGAAATTACCTTTGACGGCGTCAGGATTTGTTCTGGACGGCGTCATGGCTTGGCAAAAGTGGTGGATGTGAAAATTACTCATGATAAGCCAGAGAAATTTGCATGGAATTCTGACGGCGTCACGCTTTAATGTGATCAAGGTCGTCACGGCTTAATTTAAAGAGGGACGGCGTCACCCCTAAGTCTGACGGCGTCAAGCCTTGATAAGCGAGAACGGATTTTGGAGAGCTAAAGAGGGACGGCGTCAAGAAGGCCATCCGGGAACCCTAAAAGCGGCGAGGTGACGGCGTCACACTCCATAACGTGACGCCGTCAGATCTGAAAGTCTATATATAGTTTTGCAATTTTTTGTCATTAGTGTGGAACTTATTGAGGAACTTTGTGTGTGAAAACCCTAAGACGAATTTGGCAGCTTTTTCAAGGCTTTTTGCCTTGAGATCTTCCATGTTACATTGAAGATAAGTTATCAATTAATCATTCAGTATGTCTATGTGTTGTTTGATTCTATCTTGTTCTTGTCTTTTGTTTAACATGCTAGGCTAGATTTATCTTGTGTTTGCTTAGAGCTAATGAAACCTAGCTATTGATTATTGGTTATTAGTGTGTTATTAGTTGTATTGGATGATTGTTCATCTATGTTAGGCTTAAGAAAACTGGCTAACTTCCTATTCGGTAACTTGCTTGAACGTCTTAAGAAACATGAACCAATGCGTACTAAGGTTTTTATGGTTGTATTTAATGCACAAGCGAATTCTAGTGATCCCATGTTAGGAGCTTCCTAGCCGGCTCGACATAGGAGTGAAGTAGGAGCTTGTAGAGTTGGGGAAGTACGTACGCCACCCCACGATTGGTATTAAGGAATACACCCGTCATCCACGCGATTAATACACACTAATCAACCGGTAAAAGATAGTTAGGGAGTAAGGAAATCTAAGTAAACACATTTCTCTCCACATAAGTTTTACCACCTTTTCATTTTCAGTTATTTTATTTTATTTGCATTTGTAGTAACTTGGGTTAGTTGACTAGCAACTAATTCCGCCCACTCTTTCAAACCCGAGATTTTACTTGCTTTCATAAAATTATAAAAACATAAAAAGAATCTTCTCTCACCCTTAGACCTATTAGAGTAGTTTTTCATACCTAACGAACACTATTCCCTGTGGAGAACGATCAATCCCCCGTACTTACCACTACACTATACTACATCGAGAGGTAAAACCTGTTGTAAGGTTGCAAAACCACGCATCAAGTTTTTGGCGCCGCTGCCGGGGAATAGTTATTGTTTAGGTTGAATTTTTATTTTATAGGTCTACTCACTAGATTCCTTTCTAGTGAGATTTTTATTTTCTTTTTCTAGGTTTTCTTTAGTCTATCTTATTTCTTTGTATTTTTGTTTGTGACACCTTCCACCTGCCTCATGAGTAATAGTGATCACTTGATCCCTGTTATTCGTATTTTTCGCCGAGCAAATTTCCAACTACCCGTTCCCGCCCCCATCATAGAAAACAACAACCTTTCACCCGACCACCACTTTGGTAACAATTCTGAGATGGAGGAGTCTGACCATGAGAATGAATATGTTAGTCCGTTTTACTACTCAGACTCCAATGAGGATGCCGGTAATGGAGAAGTAGTTAACGAGGAATGGGGAAAAGAGGAAATTGATCCCTTTAAGTATGTTGACCCTAGGACTAAGATCGAAATGGATAGCCTCTTTAACATGCAATTTCCGTGTAAGATTGGTTATCATGATTTTTATGCTTATCTTAACTCATCTTTGCCTATGAACATTATCTCTCGCGCTAATTATAATAAAATCATGGTAGATGAGCTAGAATATCAAGGAGATAACATTGTTGCTAGGACTAAGCTACTACACGTATTCGTTGGAAGTTTTGTGTATTTGGTGGAATTTATGGTTATGGAGAACTTAGGAGAATTCATTGATAACAAATTAACCCAAGTCATTTTTGGAGAACCCTTCAAAAGGTTGACCAACCTTGACGAAAAACTTGTGGACGGGTTAATTACATTCTCGGATGGGGATGAAGATTTTACTTACCAAATGCCCCGAGCACATCCTAGGTTTAAAAACTACTCCATTGAATCTTGCAATAGACTTGTGCCTCTTGATTTGTTAAGTGAGAATGATAAGAGGAAGGGGCTCAAATATCCACATGAGAAAAACAAGAGATACTATCATGGATGTTTGGAGCTGAATGATGAATACAAGAAAGATGAGGCAACAATTAGATGGCTCACACTCGGATACGTGAGCATAAGCGACACTAGATGAGCCTTACTTTGAGTCTAGCTACAAGACTCGTTAATAAAGAAAAGCGCTTCTTGGGAGGCAACCCAAGTTTTATTTGCTTTGTGTGTTTATTTATTTGTTTGTTTGATTTTATTTGTTTCCGTATGTGTGTTTAAGTTTTATTATTATTGATTCATGTTAAAAACTAATTTGTGAAAATGCTTTATCTTGTTTTTAACTTCGTCTTAACTACATATAAAGGTATTTTGCAAAAGTTAAGTGTAAGGGAAATCTAAATCGGTTTATTAGAACACAAATGAACATGAATCGTAATAGTAATAAATGAACATACATATTAGTATTTGTTTGAGTCAAATGCTTGTATCGAGTCATAATGATGTTTTGCAGGAATTCCAGGAAGTAAGGTATAGGTTTTTCCAAAATTTTTTCGGAAACGTAACATGAGAATTCTGTCAGATCATTTCTGACGGCGTCAGGAGTTACAACCTGACGGCGTCAGGTTTAATTTTCTGAAAATTTTTGAAAGTTTTGTTTTCATAAAATTTTTTTATTAAATCTCTAACTTATAATCTCCAGGAATCTGCAAAATTATCATTCCACAAGCATTATATCCTTATATATAGATTTATCCCGCCGATGTTATGCAGGTTTTCGTGTTTGTTTTCTCAGGTTTAACAGGTTATTTTGGACAAGGAGATGTATGTGGAATCAAGCTTTTGGCGATGCATTAGTCATGGAGCTCCAACATTACCTTGGAAGAAGATCTAACCGTGTTACTTCATTATCCACCGAGCGAATCAGGGGAGTATTTGATTTCATTCTTTTACTTTATGCTTTTACATCTTGTTATTTGAACATTGGGGACAATGTTCATCTTAAGTGTAAGGGGGGGTAAAAGTACGATTAGAGAATGCTATTACGCTTGATTTTTGTTTGTTTAATGGTGGATGTGTAATAAAAATAAGAGAAATACCTGTTAGGGTAATTTTAGTGCCAAATTTAAATTTTTTTTACAACATTTAGGAGTGAAACATTAGTCCTAATAAGCGTCTCATTGATAGGAATTATATGACTAGCACAAAAACCGTACCACTAAAAAATTTTCCACCCCCAAATATGTGAGGTTCGCCACTAGAATTGGTAGGAAAAGCATTTATGCTATGATGTGTGTACCGGTAGCACTTAGATTCTAGAACTTGCGTTAGGACCATTCCGAGGCCACAAGTGAGACTACATTCGTGTAGTTAGATTTACTACATGATAAGAGGCATTAGGATTAACCCATTGTTTTACACCTGTGTTTTTGTTATAATTACATTGGCTACATTGGTCAAGTAATTCTCCCACACCCTTTGCGTTGTACTCATTTTTAGTACACGATACCCCTAGTACACCCCTCAGAGCCTATCTTTTCGTTTCAACCTTTAAGCATTTTACTTATAGGAAGAATTTGTTACACCCCACTTAAATGTACACCCAAATCGCCTTAGCCTACCTTGTATGCACTCATTTTTAGTGCATTATTGATACAACATTTGTTTAAACCCAAGTTAATTATCTAGTTGATTACATGGTTGCTAAGTCGAGTCATATCCTTGTACATATTGTTTTGGGACGATTGGGACTCATGGGTAAAGTACTAGTGTAATGGAGTAATGGGGAAGAACATCATTTATTACCCCCATATGTGCTAAATATTTTAAAAAAGTACTCCAAGTGTTTTGATTATCTTAATTCGAGTCATTAGAATAGTTATTTGTAAAGTTATGTAAAAGTTCAAGTGTAAGGGGAATGCAATGCCCCTATGATGTATTATTTTGGATGGTAGGGCAAAAGTGTATGCAAAAAAAAAAAAAAAAAAAAAAATCGAAAAATCAAGAAAAATACAAAAAAAATGAGAAAAAGAAAAGTATAAAAAACATACGGACTACCATCCCGTTTCATTTTATGTTTATTTTATGTTTTTGTTATTTTGTTTTTAGCTTAAGATCGAGTCGAGTCTTGGCTTAGCAACATTGTATAGTACATGTAATTAATCAAGATCTTTAACTCGCCCCCAGTAAAATATCCTTTATCCAACAAAACCGTGTTTTCCTTTTCCCTACACCTAACGTTATAACCCATTTAAAAGCCCTCTTTGATAGTTTATCTTAGGTGCTTACGCCTAGTGGAGGAGGTCTTCGATCCTTTCCCAAGCCTATGGTAATCTATTTGCTATGACAGGTAGTGAGAGATATTATCCGTTTTCATTTATGAGATTTATTTTGATGACACTTGAGAGATGTGAGTATCTAAACACTACTTGTGAGGTGCTAGTATGTAATCTCCGTGCTTATTATGATTAAAGTGGAATGAATATTTGTTGTAATTACTTTTATGTTAGCATTAAATGACCCCTAACTTCTATTTTGATTAGAATAAAAGCGCATTTGCTTGAGGACAAGCAAATCTCAAGTGTAAGGGTATTTGATGAAGCGAAAAGTGTACCGCTTTTAAGGGGTCATTTAAGCTCTAAATCGTATTTATTTGATCAAATATTGCCCTAAATCGTTCCTTTTGTCATTTTAGGTACTTTTGAGGAGAAATCTGGAAAAGGAGGCATTTTGGACGTTTTTGGAGCATAAAAGTGAAGAAAACGACAAAGTCTCAAAATTGTGCTGGAAATTACCTTTGACGGCGTCAGGATTTGTTCTGGACGGCGTCATGGCTTGGCAAAAGTGGTGGATGTGAAAATTACTCATGATAAGCCAGAGAAATTTGCATGGAATTCTGACGGCGTCACGCTTTAATGTGATCAAGGTCGTCACGGCTTAATTTAAAGAGGGACGGCGTCACCCCTAAGTCTGACGGCGTCAAGCCTTGATAAGCCAGAACGGATTTTGGAGAGCTAAAGAGGGACGGCGTCAAGAAGGCCATCCGGGAACCCTAAAAGCGGTGAGGTGACGGCGTCACACTCCATAACGTGACGCCGTCAGATCTGAAAGTCTATATATAGTTTTGCAATTTTTTGTCATTAGTGTGGAACTTATTGAGGAACTTTGTGTGTGAAAACCCTAAGACGAATTTGGCAGCTTTTTCAAGGCTTTTTGCCTTGAGATCTTCCATGTTACATTGAAGATAAATTATCAATTAATCATTCAATATGTCTATGTGTTGTTTGATTCTATCTTGTTCTTGTCTTTTGTTTAACATGCTAGGCTAGATTTATCTTGTGTTTGCTTAGATCTAATGAAACCTAGCTATTGATTATTGGTTATTAGTGTGTTATTAGTTGTATTGGATGATTGTTCATCTATGTTAGGCTTAAGAAAACTGGCTAACTTCCTATTCGGTAACTTGCTTGAACGTCTTAAGAAACATGAACCAATGTGTACTAAGGTTTTTATGGTTGTATTTAATGCACAAGCGAATTCTAGTGATCCCATGTTAGGAGCTTCCTAGCCGGCTCGACATAGGAGTGAAGTAGGAGCTTGTAGAGTTGGGGAAGTACGTACGCCACCCCACAATTGGTATTAAGGAATACACCCGTCATCCACGCGATTAATACACACTAATCAACCGGTAAAAGATAGTTAGGGAGTAAGGAAATCTAATTAAACACATTTCTCTCCACATAAGTTTTACCACCTTTTCATTTTCAGTTATTTTATTTTATTTGCATTTGTTGTAACTTGTGTTAGTTGACTAGCAACTAATTCCGCCCACTCTTTCAAACCCGAGATTTTACTTGCTTTCATAAAAATATAAAAACATAAAAAGAATCTTCTCTCACCCTTAGACCTATTAGAGTAGTTTTTCATACCTAACGAACACTATTCCCTGTGGAGAACGATCAATCCCCCGTACTTACCACTACACTATACTACATCGGTCAGGTACACTGCCTGGTGGGGTTGTAAGCCTCTTGAGATCCCTTGAGAGGTAAAACCTGTTGTAAGGTTGCAAAACCACGCATCACTTATCATGTTCATTCTCTTGGAGGGAGATTTAACCATATTATCACATCATCCATACCGAGCGAATCAGGGGAGTATTAGTTTCTTCCATTCTCATTTATTTTTACTTTTACATCTTTTGTCTAGAACATTGGGGACAATGTTCGGATTAAGTGTAGGGAGGGTAAATTAGGATGCCTTAGAAACTACAACTTCGCTTGATTTTTGTTTTGTTTTATAGTGAATGTGTAATAAAGCCAAGAGAAATATTGGTTAGGGCAATTTTAGCACCAAATTTAAAATTTTTTACAACATATAGGAGTGAAACTTTGATTTTAATAAGCGTCTCATGGATAGGGAATTGTATGACTAGCACAAAAATCATACCACTCAAAAATTTCCACCCCAAATATGTGAGGTTCGCCTTTAGATCTTTAGGAAAAAGCATTCATTGTTGGTGCTTATGAGTGTACCGGTAGTTTATAGATTCTAGAACTTGCGTTTGTGATGCATACCGAGACCGCTAGTGAGACTACATTCGTGTAGTTAGGATTGACTACATGATAAGAGGCATTAGGATTAACCCATTGTTTTACACCTTTGTTTTTGTTATAATTACTTTGACTACATTGGTCAAGTAATTCTCCCACACCCTTTGCGTTGTACCCATTTTTGGTACACGATACCCCTAGTACACCCCTCAGAGCCTATCTTTTCGTTTCTAACTTTAAGCATTTTACTTAAAGGAAGAATTTGTTACACCCCACTTAAATGTACACCCAAATCGCCTTAGCCTACCTTGTGTGCACTCATCTTTAGTGCATTATTGTGACAACATTTGTTTAAACCCTTAGTTAATTATCTAATTGATTACATGGTTGCTAAGTCGAGTCATATCCTTGTACATATTGTTTTAGGACGATTGGGACTTATGGGTAAAGTACTAGTGTAATGTAGTAATGGGGAAGAACATCATTTATTACCCCCATATGTACGTTAATATTTTAAAGTACTCCAAATGTTTCGATTATCTTGATTCGAGTCATTAGAATAATTTTATGTAAAGTATGTAAAAGTTCAAGTGTAGGGATGGTACAAAGAATCCCTAGTGATGTATTGTTTTGGATGGTAGGGCAAGAGTGTATGCAAAAAAAAAAAAAAAAAAAAAAAAAAAAAAAAAAAAAAAAAAAAGTGAAAGTGAAGAAAAAGCATACGGACTACCATCCGCCTCTATCTTTTGTTTATGTTTTGTTTTTTTCTATGTTTATTAGTTCGTGATTAGTTTAAGTTGCGTCGAGTCTTGGCTTAGCAACGCCTCATTCTACATGTAATTGACCAAGATGATTGACTTGCCACCAGTAAAAATATCCTTATCCAACAAACCGTGTTTTCCTTATCCCTACACCTAACGTTATAACCCTTTGTAAAGACCTCTTTGATAGTTTATCCTAGGTGCTTACGCCAAAAGTGGTAGAGGCGTGATCCTTTCCCAAGCCTATGGTAATCTATTTTCTATGACAGGTAGTGAGCGATATTCTTCCATTTCCATTTATGATATATAAATTTACAACACCCGGGGGATGAGAGTATCCAAACACTTATTGTGAGGTGCTAGTGTATAATTTCCGTGCTTATTTTGACCAAGGGGGAATGATCATTTGTTGTAATTACTTTTATATTAATGTTAAATGACCCATAACTTGTATTTCAATTGGTGGAAAAGCTCATTTGCTTGAGGACAAGCAAATCCCAAGTGTAGGGATATTTGATGAAGCGAAAAGTGTACCGCTTTTAGGGGGTCATTTAAGCCCTAATCCGCGACTATATGATCAAATATTGCCTTAAATCGTTTCTTTTCTCATTTTAGGTACTTGGGACGTGATTTCTGGAATATGAAGCATTTTTGGAGCTTTTTGGACGTTTTTATGCTCAAGAATGAAGAAAACAAAAAGACCAAGGAAAGTCAGGATTTTACACCTGACGGCGTCAGGCTTTGGATGCTGACGCCGTCACTTGAAGATGAAAGTGGTGGAATTATACACGTGACGCACCAGAAATTTTTACATAGGAAGTCTGACGGCGTCACGTGTTAATGGATGTTGGCCGTCAAGTGTTAAGTTAAAGAGAGACGGGCCAGAGGATTTTTGAAGGTGACGGCGTCAGGATCATAGACTTGACGAAGTTAGATGATTTAGAGTGACGGCGTCAAAGTATTCTTACACGAGAAGGAACCTTAGTGAAACCGCCACAAGTTTATCAAGACAATCACAACTCGCGCGCGGAGTAGCTGTTACTGTTTTGGTCATAAAATCCTCATACGAACTCGAATTTAGGTGATTCAAAAGGCCACGGATTCGGGACGAAGAAATCTACAATTTGGTGAAAAAGGAGATCTGACGCCGTCAAGTGTATGGGCTGACGCCGTCAGATCGGGCCGACAGAAAGTTACCTATAAATATAACCTTATAACTTCATTATTTGTAAGCCCTAAACCCTAAGTCCGATTCTAGGGTTTAGGTAGGTGTTTTTCCAGCAACTTAGAGGGTTTCAATCACTTGATAAACATCAAATATTGGTTTGTTGATTCGAACTTAATTATGTCTTTCATTATTATGGTTGCTTGTTCTTCATTGATTATGTTATACTAAATCACCTAGTGTTTACCTATGATTGTGTGAAACTTGTGTATAACTAATTAGATCTTATTGATTTCTTGTTGATGTGTGTGTCCATCTCCATCAATTAGGGCGTGACAACTTCAATAGATCTAGTTGGTTTAGTTTATAATTCTTGCTTCCTATTGTTTCTTGTTTTGATTGGGTGATATCGATGTTAGGCTTAAGAAAACTGGCTAACCTCCTATACGGTAACTTGCTTGAACGTCTTAAGAAGCATGAACCAAGGTGTACTAAGGTTAATTGGTTGTATTTAATGCATAAGTGAATTCTAGTGATCCCATGTTAGGAGCTTCTTAGCCGGCTCGACATAGGAGTGAAGTAGGAGCTTATAGAGTTGGGGAAGATCGTACACACCCCCACGATTGGTATTAAGGAATACAACCCGTCAATTAAAACAAGGTGTGACAATTCAATAGGTAGAATTGGATAGCTAGAAAGGAGTAACATATCATAGGTAGACATGCTTCACTTCCCTTGTAGAACCCTAGTTTACTTTCCTGCACATTAGTTTAATTAGTAGCTTTTGGGTTAGTTGATTAGCAACTAATTCCGCCCACTCCTTCAAACCAGAGATTTTACTTGCTTTTCATAAAATATAAAAATACAAAAAGAATCATCCCTCACCTCTAGACCTAGTAGATAAATTTCAATCCTAACGAACACTATTCTTTGAGTTGAACGATCAATCCCCCGGTACTTGCCACTTCACTATACTACATCGGTCAGGTACACTGCCTGGTGGGGATTGCAAACTTCTAAAGATCCCTTGAGAGGTAAAACCTGTTGTAAGGTTGCAAAACCACGCATCAATCTATTTGGGTTGACACCCCCGTCCGAGTTGGTCGCGCCAACCTGTCAAACGGACGCATATCATTCGGATTATTTTCGAGTGTCTGGCAAACACTTATGTGGGGCATTTATTATTATGCTAGATTGCATACCATTTCGTCGAGCTTCGGGGTCATGAGCTTAGAGCATTGTATATTATTTTTGGCCATGACGTTATATTTATTGTGAATGTCATGCTATTGAAATCTTGTGGTTCACATTTTACTTATTTACTTAAACCTATGAACTCACCAACAATTATGTTGACCTTTTAGTGTGTATTCTTAGGTAACTAGACGATAATAATCATCTATGTATGGAGCACTCTAGAGTCATAATTTGGAACGCACATCATGCTGAAGATTTCTTTGCAACACTTAGCGTTTGGTTTTGTATTAAAATCTTACATTTGATGGTTAACTCTGATATTTATGTTTTGTAAAACGTTTATGTTTAAATCAAACGCTTGTTTTAAAATAACTCACTTAGAGGTCATTCTTTATTACCTTGTACTTTGTTATCCATGTACGTTACGCCCCCGGAATTCCATTCCGCTGTAATCCAGATTTTGAGGGTGTGACAGATTGGTACCAGAGCCAAGGTTATAGAGAACTAGGATGCATCATTGACCCTAGACTATAACCACTAGGTCACGACACTTCACAACATCATGATGTGCATACGATTATGATACATGTTTTTATTTACCTACTTTATACGAGTTACTTATACTTATATATATTTATATTGACCTGATTTACAGCGACATGTCTTCACCCAACCACCCTATCATCATTTCATCGGACTCGGATATCGAGGACGTTTTTTCATCCACTAATGCACCTACATTACTACTCTTACCTTCCTATACCTCGACATCCCCATATCACTCACCATCGTTAGATTATAACTCCCACCTATTTGAGGTATTAGCATTACCTGAGACAGACCTAGAAGAGACTACCAGATGTGACACTGAGACTTTTGAGATTCAGGAGACTGTCCCTACCTTCCCATTATCACCAATGTCATTCTCCTTTTCCATTTTAATTGATAGTCAAAAGTCAATTTACTAATTAAACAATTAGTAAAGCATTAAACTAATACATGTATTAAACAAACGTAAATTGATGGCGATCCCCCATACCTTAAAACCGAGTTACATATTTGCTAATGTAACTACATCATCAATATCATTAAAGAATATGCCATGTTTTTTGAAACAAACACAAAAGAATCAACTATCATCTTGTTCTATCGAATCTAACCGGTATTAATTTCTATAAATAACAAAACAATGTGGAAATTTATATAGATACAATCTAATTTACATTGATCAAATAAACAAAAATAAACAAAAATATTAGTTACAAACCCCACACTCAGATGGAAACTTACCATTTTGAAAACTACAGTAACCTTATCTAATGAAGGTAGTGTAGAGGATTGTTACTGGAATAGTGAGGTTTTTTATGCTTATCAAAAATTGTAGATCCATAAGTGCGAAAACCCATTTCGATTAGGAGAGGAAATTGAAGTCCACAGAAAAAAAGGACCGGGATAGTAGAGAGAATAATAAGAGGTATGGAGACCCATGGTAAACTCTTATGGAGCATTAGATATATAGCAGCAGCGAAAGAGATCATCATGGTAACTATCGAGAAGAAAAGACAAGCAATTCCAAAGACCAATTTAGTGGGCAAGGAAATCAGAAAATCATCCTCTGCGTATCGTGCAGTGAGAATTCCTAAGAACATCAACACTGAAGTGGATGACGAGAAGAGAGAAAATCCATTTGATACCATAAAGATCAAGAATGTACTGCTATCACTCTCCAACATTAGGGGTAGGCCAGTTTTTTGGTCGTTTCCACCAGGCATGGTGAAGGCAGTTGTAAACATGACTGCAGCAATAAGAGTTCCTACAATCATACTTGATCCTGCAGTGTTCTTCATCCATCTCTCACCTTCTTTTGCTAGAGCTTTATGTTCTTCTGTAAATAAGACACCTGGCTTTCTATTGGTCTCATTCACCTGATCTTTGTATTTTGGTTGTACCAAGCTTTCCACCTCCTAATATAATTTTGTAAAAGAATTATTACATATAAGATAGTATTAATAGTTTCACCAAAAACGTCTCCAAAGGAAAATTTGCTCTACCTTATACCACTGCAGTTCTCTTTGCATTTGTAAGGCAGCTCCTGAAACACGCTCAAGTTGAGCCGGAGGAGAGAGTTTGGCAGCAAGATGTAGAAAGTTATTGTGGAATATATCATGTCGACTTGCTACTATGCTTTTCTTTGTTCCTAGTCTATAAAATAGGCTGAATATTTTTTCTTGACGAAGAATGATTGCATGTGAAAAGATTGATCTTCCCTTTTTGTCTTTCCTCCATATGAACTCAGGGTTGTATTTTAGTAGTTCATCAACGAACTCAACTATTCCATGTTTAATTGCAACGTGCACAGCTTTGTCTATTTCCATATTTTCAAGCTGTGAATCATTCAGGCCCCTAATTTCTTTAAAAATGCAACTTAGGAGTTTACTTGCTTCATCGTTTACCAACTTTCTATCATGCAAATCCTTGATATCAGGTACTGAAACAAAATATTAGATAAAAAATAAATGCTACTTTCATGAAATTGTGCTGAAGATAAGTGTGTGCCCAAATAACATACATACCAACACATCGTAGTATGATCCAACCTATCCGGTGTAGTAGATTAGGTTGGGTTTTGAATTCATCTTCGATAGGGATTGGTCGGCTGCTGGATGCTTCTTCATTGGGGATATCAATTTCGTGGTGAGAGTCATTTGACCTGTTAGTTGATTTGGGGTCATCATCCCATGGAGAGTGTACACGCAAACCTATTTAGGTATCAAGTTATGAGTGAACCTTCAGTTTCCAAATAACACAATCATCATTGTAGTTAATGATTACAACCATTCGCGCCATTCGGATTCTGCCTTTAAACCTCATTTAATAAGATTTATTTATTTATTTCCAAAGATGCTAACAAGCCATTGCTTAGGGCCTTTAAACCCTGAGTATTCAACTCTTCACCAAAAGCTAGTAGCGTGAGATAGCTTGTTGTAGTTCACTAGAAACCATTATCTATGGACTAAGACATATACGAATCATAAAGATTGAGCACTAGCTTCTGTTAGAAATTATGAGTATGTGACCAAACTTCCTTATATTACATAAATACCTTACTAGCTAAGAACAAAGATTTATGTGATTACAAACATTCAGTGATGCATATATATATGAGTTATATCTCAATGTAATTTTATGAGACAAACTCTGTTTTTTCTTTAATTTTCATGTGCATTTTAAAAACCTTAATGCCAAAAAGGATCAAAACTCCAAGATCTGGATGCAAATAGTTGGTTAGATAAGCAACCAAGTTCAGTTTGTTCTATGACTGTCATGTACTAAAAGAGGTATTTGTAGCATATATAGTAATCACCAAAACCATACCATTCCACCCTCTATGATTATTTATAGCTCATTAGGCCATCAACGAGATTAACTGTTCTTAATGTAACAAAAAAACATTGCATCAACCATTTCATGGCACTGAAGATTGTGTTTCTTATCAACATGTATCAAACAACGGTTTTAATTGGCTAAATATCTTGTGATCACTCTGGCATTAGTGTTTGTTCAGTTTTGTGTACTCGTCAGCTCTATGCAATCATTCTGATCATATATGTGATGATACTAAAAGAAATTCTTGTTACAATTTTAACATGAGGCCATATCATCATCTTAGATTAATTAAATCATGGTTTAAAGCCACAATCTAATTTGGCACTGAAACGCGCAAGGGCTTGTAGGCATAAATTTAGAAGAATCTATTTAGGATGTCTTGGCTATAATTTTCATTGTCTATGATCGTTACTTTTTCCTGAGCTTTTTGTGATTCTTTGACCTTTTGTTATTCAATTGATTACTAGTACTTTAAATTTTGCAACGCTAGTAACTTGCTTTCTTGTAGTTATATGTCGTAGTTAGAGGTGGCTTTTTGAGGGTGCAAAGGGCTGATCTCTTATATGGGATTACTAGTTAGTGGTAGGGTTGTTAATGTGATCATGTCAAAATTTAATATAAAAATTTCACTGCTTTGATCATGTTATTTAGTACAATTTTCCTGGGCATCTAAGATTTCCACTAGAATTCTAAATGATGTGATTTCATGTTTCTTTCATGATGCAATGTTAGTGGAAAATGTATAAAGCATTGCAAGTACTCACATGAATAGATCCAGTGTTTCCAAAATGGAAATTCACTTCCACTTTCAAATGCAGAAGACTTGTGTGCCAATTTATAAAGAGCGTAATCGCCATGGTGATCAGCAATTACTCCAAGCTTTGGGAATGTTTTTAGCAGCCTTGAAGCAACATCTACATCATTTAGAATAGAAACAATTAGTGAATGTGGGATACTTATATAAATATATATATAAATATATATATATATATATATATATATATATATATATATATATATATATATATATATATATATATATATATATATATATATATAATCCCTAAAATTGTTGAATTATTTGTGTACGAAAATTTAAAAGAACACACCAAACAAGTCTGCAGTGATCAAATTATTCAGAAGTAATACACCATCAGAGCCATTTGCTGGATCCAAGATTTCCATTGGAGTCTTAGAGTATAGATATTTAACCATTCGCTTTTTACCGTACATTGAAGCCACAATAACAGGAAGTGAACTTTCATCCTTATGTCCTTTTTTTATTGTAACCAAATTTTCATTCTTCTGCACCATGGCTTCAACCAATTCTATATTTTCGGTTAAAGCAGCAAGACTGAGAGGAGAGGCACCAAACTCATTACAAATTTCTAAATCATCTTTATCCATCTTCTCTACCAACTTTAGTGCAATCTTTAGTTTTCCGGAGAGAATTGCAACATGGAGAGCTGTGTCTCCATGCGAAGAAATTTTTGCTTTCATAGCATTGGGTTTATCCCTAAGGATCTCATTCACTTGTTCCATGTCATCGTGTTCTATAGCAATGTATAGGTCTTCATATTCAAGGTGCTCTTTCCCCCCTATTAAAGTTTCATCAGTACTTAATTGATTTTGAAAAAAAAAAAGCAAAGTAAAATCTAACTGCAAAAAGGGTTAATAGTGATAAGTTTAGCCACTGACTTTGATGGTGTAACCCTTAAACTCTTTTTGGTGATATTCCGTTCCCTTAACGGTTTTTATGTTAACTTTAATAAACCAACTTACATCCTATAACCCCTTAACTTTTTTGTGTTATTTTTTTGTACTCACAGTAACATTGCGGAAAAGTGACCAAAAAGGTTAAGGGACTCAACTTTTGTGGAAAAAGGACCAATTAAGGGTTGAACCAATTAATAGGAGAAAGGAGAAAGTTTCGCACTTGTACCATTAATATTTTATAACCCGACAAAAACCGAACCACTATTCTAAGTGCATTACCAGAGACATCTTGTTCATGTGACACTTCAGCATGAATTATTGGGCTGTGATGCATCTCGACCAAGTGATCCCAAGCAAATTTAGCAGAGATATGTGTGTTCTTCTTGTACTTGGAGTAAGCACGCGATCCACAGGCCAGTTGAATAGCATGTAAAGCCTGAGCATTCTTCGTTTTCCAATCAAGCGTCTCCTCTTCCTGCTTCGATGTAGCTTCTCTTGAGACAACATCCCATAGGCCTTTACCAACTAGATAACTTTTTAAGCATACTTTCCAAAACTCATAGTTTTCTTCTTGGAGTTCCTCAGGTACAATCCCGGTCATAGCCATTGCTTGCTTGCCTGCTTTAAAAGTTGCACAACAACGCAATATAAGCGTATGTGTGAAAAATATGCATAACCTTGTATTCTATGGCATATTAAAGCATGTATATTAGCTATATATGATCAACCATTATCGTTATACTTACACAATGAAAAGAGAAACCAAGAGAAACAGTAATCAGGTTAGAATGTAAATATCACTATCATTTAATGCAAGAAAAATAATATAGCTCAAGAGTTAAATGGTTCTAGTAGTAAAAAAACATTCACTTACTGGGTTTTTGTTTTTCTGAAAGTTCAGTTTGTTAATAATCCGAGGATGCAACTATTTATAAACAGGAATAAAAAAACATTCATGGATACAAAAGGAGGTAACCTTAACCTCATTACAAGTGATTCTTATGGTACAATTGGTGCTTAAATTACCTTATCAGTAAGGTTAAAAATTCGTTCTAAAAAAAAAAAGCAAGGTTATAGATCCTTTTTGTCTCATTTCTCTTTATGTCTCTACAACAAATTGACCATATATACACGCTTGTTAAGGTAGTTTTTCACATCTAGAAGTGTATAAATTTAATAGGGATAATTGATTGAAAATGTATACAAGTTGGCACTTTTTACTTTGTTGTGTAACATTATTTCGTTTTTCTTATTAAATGTATCGACATTGCTAATTCTCCTATCTAGCTTAAGAGTTAAATGGTTCCAGTAGGTCCGAGGATGCAGCTATTTATAAAGAGGAATAAAAAAACATTCATGAATATAAAAGGAGGTAACCTTAACCTCATTACAAGTGATTCTTATGGTACAACACTATTAATTGGTGCTTAAATTGCCTTATCAGTAAGGTTAAACATTCGTTCAAAAATAAAAAAGCAAGGTTAAATATTCTTTTTGTCTCATTTCTCTTTATGTCACTACAACAAATTGACCATATATACACGCTAGTTAAGGTAGTTTTTCACATCTAGAAGTGTATAAATTTAAAAGGGATAATTGATTGAGAATGTATACATGTCGACACTTTTTATTTTGTTGTGCAACATTATTTCTTTTTTCCTATTAAATGTATCGACATTGTTAATTCTCTCATCTTATGTAATTAATGAGGTGATATTAATGATTTCGGCTAACATGGCACTAGTTGACTCATTTGACCCGTTATATTTACAAGTTCCCGTCAAATATCCCTCTCACACCTGCACTCCATCGATCCAACCCCACCATCTTCAACCCCATTACCAATAATAGATTCTCCACATTAGTGTTCAACAAAATTCAACCCCATACTGAATATATTATCAACCTCATCGGCATCTAGAGAGACAAACACATAAAAACATCCAATGAAACTGCCATTTACAATCTTGCGATCTAACCCATGTTGTCAACCTATCAATTCGCACCAACACTATTTTTAAATGGGTTATTTAGGGTTTGAATTAAATTTTGTAAGTTTTCTTCATTGGGGTAATGTGTGTTTATGTTAAAGTAAAAAGAGAAAAAGAAAAAAAAAATGAATAAATAAATAAAAGAAAGATACTCTAGAAAAATGTTAAGGAAGATTAAAAATGATGAAATGACCAAATTATCCACACATGCTATGCATGGGACTCTTAAAGACTTTAACGTACGCAAAGTGAATAAGGAGTGTTATCCTATTTATGTAATTATATGATACATGCAATAGAAGAATTAGCAATGTCGATCCATTTAATATGAAAAACAAAAATGTTACAGAACAAAGGGTTTTGGCACCCAATGAAAAGAAAAATCCATCCATTTATAATTAGGCCAACCAAATATACCGCGCTGATCGATGGCCAGAAAATATAAAAAATTAACATTTAATACAACCAAGAAACCCGAAGTAATAACCATCTTACTGCTATAATGTTGCAAAGTAATTCATGATGAAGAAAGGAAGAATCAGAGTTAGCAAAAACAAAATTTTATTTGATAATATAGTACAAGATTCACGTCACTTGCATTTCTTATTTTAAGCACTAAAGCCCCCAATCTTCACTCAACCACAATTACATTATGTCAAACATTTGGGCCTTCAAACATGACAGGTTGTGGTAGAGGTGCTGCGCCACAATAGCCTTTGAGAATATCACCTTCTTCTGAAGTGAAACCAAGAGACGTAAGCATTGAAGGCCAGCATCCGTAAGTTATTATACGGATGGCTCTACAACAATCTATGGTCAAGTAGCTGTCTCCATTAAGTAAGAAAAGTATGATTTCGTTTGTGCACGCCTTCAACTCAAGTAATGCGTTCCAACAGTCCATTAGCCCGCCTTTATCCTTTTCTCCGTTAATCCCTGAAACGAGGTCTTTGTCAGGCTTGATCTCGTCCATTTTCCGAGCCATTGAACCACTTTCAGAAGTGACAAGGAAAAATAGTAGGAGTAATGTGATGGGAAGAACCTTAATTTCAGCCATAGGAATGTGGGGATTATCTCTAAATTAAATCTTTGTTTTGTTAAGGGTATATATTATGGCCTGCATCTCACGCTTTCAATTCTACGGTGCATATGTAGAGACGCTATGTAGAAAATAAAACTAATGGGTGGTTTAATGAAAGAAAACCAAGGGATTATATGGCTCTTGAAAAAGTGTCTAATTAAATTGATAAAATTCATTAGTTATTGAAACATAATGGAGGATTCAATGAAAGAAACCCAAAAGTTTACAAAAATCACTAAAGGAAATCAGGTGATGGCGAGTTGCTATCTGTAGTGGTCGTCAGTAACAAGGAGCGAAATGTTGCAACTTTGTTATAGCACTATATTTTTTCTTTCTTTCTATAAATGTTGTTTATTGTTTTTTTAGATCAAAGATATGATTTTACAATAAAATATTACACTGAAGTTCATTATACGTATTATAATCGGAGTTTAGGGTTTGGGATTCTACTTACATTTTTTTTCTTCATCTAAAAAAGTTTATCCTCATCGTTCTTAATAATCAATCACCCCTAAATCACATAAGACCAACCATATGTGCATTATAATTTATAAAATAGTAAGATAATAAGATAGAAATAAAATAGCTTTCAAAAGTCACATAAAATCGTTTTTAGAGCCCCATATGAGTGAGAACTAGAGATGCACAGACGGGCTAAAGCTCAAGCTTGGGCTTAGGCCCAGCCCAATAAAAGCCGGAAAAAGCCCTGTGTGAAGCCTGGACCCATCAGACCTTAATGGTCCTTATATTTTCCACCTAAACCCGGTCTGGCCCGGGCCTGGTCCGGCCCAGGAAAAGTCCAAATCCTGAAAAAGCCCCCAAAAAGCCCGAAATCCCGGGCTTTTGTTGTTAGAGAGCTTTTATTGTGCAACTTTCTTTATAATCTGTAACTTTGTTTTGTTATTTTTTAGTAATGTATTTACAAATGATCAAATAAAATAACTATATTATTATTTCAAAATATATACAAGGCATCCCACCCCTTTAATTGTTTTGTTAAGGTGGTGGATACCTTTATTTGTTAAGGTGGTGGGTTGCTTTTATTTTGTAATTTGGTTTCATTTATTTATACATTGTTGGCTTAAAAAAATAATAATAAAAAAAATGTCACAATATACGCATAACAAATCAGTCTTAAGTGTCTTGAGCAATACTTTAACTCACAAACATTTAATTGGAATAGTTTGTGAAAAGAGCAAGTCCATGGAGCTATTACTAGCTATAGGATCATAATATATATATATATATATATATATATATATATATATATATATATATATATATATATATATATATATATATATATATATATATATATAATATATATATATAATTACTTTTTGTTTTCATATTGTAGAGTTCAGGTTATAGTGTGAAATGTGAATTGCTAAAATTTGTATTTGATGTAAATTAGTTGATACAAAGTCAAACAAAAGAATAATTGATAATTTTTTTTTATTTTTTTTTTTATTTGAAATGGAATAATAGTTAGAAATGTAATCGGAAGCATGAGGCACGATAGAGTGCTTGCTTCGTACTTATAGCATGAGCAATGCATCAAGCTATTGTTAGGTCTTCTTTTGATTATTTTTGCCATCTCAATATTTCAATAACTTTTATTTTCTAAAAAGCAATCTTTTTAAAAACACTGTAATGCATAAAAGCTTTTTATGAATAAATTATATATAAATATGTTCATGAAGGGAGTAAAGTGAAAAATTAAATAAAACTTAGTTTGCGGTGTGTCTTTAAACGCTTGTAAAACTACAAGTCATTTTGCTAAAAGTCTTCAATCTAACTTTGCTTACAATGCAACAAGCCATTCAAATAGCTTTTTGTAATGAAAAATGTTATGTCTACGAAAGATTCGCACAAAAGCTTACACACAATGATGTGGCAAAAATAATTTGTTTAATCGAATAACTTCTGCTTTTTTATAATTGTTTTGATTAGACAAATTATGTTGTCAAATAATTGTGTGAAAGGTTTTGCGTGAATCTTTTGTGGACATAGCAATCCTTTTTTTGTAATTGTGTCATGTCTTTGCTCATGTTACCATTACATACGTTCTTAGGTTTACTTTTTTAGAAAGTTTTAGAACATTATTGCCATCTTTGAAACAAAGTTTGTTTTAGATGCATGAAACTTTGTTCATGTTACTTCAAATAAAACTCGGTCTTAAGATCATAGTTCATTCTTCTTTTGAGAAGTATTTAATAAGCACTATCACAAAAAGTAATTTTCAAGTTTAGTGATAATATTATTACTCCAAATATCTTTCGAAGTGAAATTATTGACCATGTGCTTTGCATTAATCTTTCATAGTTTAATTTTATTTTTTAGTGGAACAAAGCTTTTATAGAAAAACTTTACCAAAATGGGGTTGAGGTCCACTTCTGTGTGTTTAGTGTGTTTAACTTTGCTTATATATGAATCGTATAACACAAATGTTTGCTCATCATAGCAATAAAACAAGTGTTAAGCTCTTGTAGGCTAGGTGAACCGATGGTCATACTCATTGTTTCACATCAAAGCAAAGCTGAGGTTACTACCATTTTGATTTCTTTTACTCCACATGTTCTATCATTTCAAAGAGTTCAATGTAATCAGCACTATCACAAAAAGATATATTCAAGTTTAGAGATGATATTATAACTCCATATACCTTTTGAAGTGAAACTGTTGACCATGTGAATTGCATTAATTTTTCATAGTTTTTCTTAAATGAAATAGTTAGTAACAATGAATATTATTTTGTTAGAAATTTTATCATGTAATATATTTCTGTAATTAGAGTCTACTTATATATGTTCAATAAATGGCTGTTAATTTATATTTTGGATATCATCATTTTCTTGGAGGAAATGAGTAACCGGGGAAAATACTATTTCATTATAGAGATATATTATTTGCTCACTATTTTTTACACACTTTTTAAAAGTGTGTAAAATTAAATTAGATTATCTCTACCTATAAATGTTCATAAAATTATTACGTTAATACGTGTGTAAATACATAAAGAGTCATCACAATCTTCACAATTACAAGTGTAAATAAAAACGGTTAACATTTATAGAGTGTAAAAATGTAAAATTTATTCACACTCATATGTGCACACCAATGTGTAACAGCCGATTTCTATACACTTCATCTTGTGTGAGAAAAATTGGTGTTACAAATTGATTTCCACATTTTTAAGTGTGGACAAATTATAAATTTCTTCGCGCTTATAAGTGTCAAAAGTCTTCTATTTTCTAAAATTTGTTAACCAACTAGTAAGATACGTCCGCATTTCGTTGTTGATTCACCTTGTGTGTGTTTATTCGTGATCTTAGGTTACGATAAACAAATTTTGTACATAAACAAATTTTGTGATCAGTTTATTTGAATCATCTTAGATATATAATGTTTAATTTCTTGGTATACTTATTATGTTGTACTAATAACCAGGATTTTGTACTATGTTTTATAGTTTGAGTTAAGCTCTAACCTTTAAGTTATTAGATATTATTTTTAGTTCCAAGACAATTCAATTGGTGAAATTATATAAGGTATCTAAGCTAATATATCAATAATGTAAATAAAATATAAACATTAGTTCATAAAACTAATAACGGGACGACAAAGGGGTTTGAAAATCTCTCATAAATGGTGTTTATAAGGGCAACATTTTTGAAAATGTATAGCAGAATAATAATATAAGTATAACTTAAGCGGATTTTATGATACCATAACTGTTTTAGAGGAGGCTTTATGAAACATATTTTAAATAAGGGGCTTTTATCAAACTATTATTATTTTAAAGAAAATCTCATAAAATATACTAAAGTCACAAGACGAAAATACATTATTAATAAATAGTATTTATGTTATTTTCTCATAAATGTATATGTTGGGGCAGATTTCGACTCAATTGTCTTTGACAAAGTATTTAAACATAAAATAGCTTAATTCATTCACTGATGATCAGTGAGCATTCTGACCTCTGATAAGGATCAGAGAGTAAGTCGCTCTCCGATTTTACAAGTTTCACAAACCCGAGGGGGTGTTTGTTCTATCCTTTTTAGTGGTCTTATTAACTTATTTAGCAAATAATAAGTCCATTTTAGCGTTTGGATAAGCTAATACACTTAAACTTATGAGCTTAAACAATAAGTCCAATTTGATTAGGTAATCAAATTATATAAAATAATATGGACTTTTGTTCTCTCTTTTGCTATATACGTGATACAATTATATTCATAATACAATCAAATGGTGAGCTTATTAAAGGACAATAGATTAGTTGTGACTTAAAAAGGAAAGGTCTTATATAAATCTCCTCTTAACTTGAGTTCTTTGGTAGTGGTATGTAGAATAACCATAAATGTTTTAATGATATAGGATGTTATTTAGCCATTTAGGGTGTTGATGATTGAGGTAATTTCAGTTGGTAATAACGATGACACTAATATTATAGTTTTAATCACTTTTCGGGCTATTAATTATGAGTTACGGTATTTGGCATCATTATAATTTCCATGGAAATATCAAGGGCAAATTGCACAAAAATGTATCTAACTTACGCTTAATTTCAATTTAAGGTATTACATCTTTTTTTCTTCAATTTAGTGTACTCAACTTAGTTTTGATTGCAATGTAAGACATATAACGGGTTTTCCAGTTATTTTATAATGAAAAAATTACATGTTTCATCCCTATGGTTTATCCCAAATAACACTCGTAGTCCTTATTTCATTTTAATTATGCCAGACATACGTTTTCGTCCGTTTTTATACGTTTTCATACGTTTTGTCCATTTTTATACGTTTTCATCACTTTTTATACGTTTACGTACGTTTTCGTCTGTTTTTATATGTTTTCATACTCTTTTGTCCGTTTTTAAACGTTTTCGGCCATTTATATTCGTTTTCATACGTTTTTATCCGGTTTTATACGTTTTTGCCTGTTTTCTTATGTTTTCGTCTGCTTTTATACGTTTTCATAAGTTTCTGTCCGTTTTTATACGTTTTCATCCATTTTTATATGTCTTAATATAGTTTTCATATGTTTTTATTCGTTTTTGTCCGTTTTTATTTTCGTCTGTTTTTATACGTTTTCATACATTTTAGTCCGTTTTTGTAGGTTTTCGTCCGTTTTTAAACGTTTTCGTCCGTTTTTATACGGGTTTATACTTTTTTATGTATTCATACGTTTTTATCCGTTTTTATACGTTTTCTTACACTTTCATACGTTTTTATACATTTTCGCTCGCTTTCTTAGGTTTTCGTCCGTTTTATGCGTTTTCATAAATTTTATACGATTTTGTCCGTTTTAATACATCTTAATATAATTTTCTTACGCTTTCATATGTTTTTCTACATTTTCGTTCATATTTAAACGTATGAAAATACAAAAAAAATGTACGAAAATGTAAGAAAACGGGCGAAAGCGGATAAAAATGTACGGAAACGTAAGAAAACGTATAAAAACGGATAAAAATGTGTGAAAATATAAAAAAGGTATAAATCGTATAAAAATGTGTGAAAACGTATAAAAAAAATATAAATCGTATTAAAATGGATGAAAACGTATAAAAACAAACAAAAACGTATTAAAACGTATGAAATTTATATTAAGACGTTTAAAAACGGACGAAAACTTAAGAAAACGGGCAAAAACGTATAAAAACATAAGAAAACTGATAAAAACGTATGAAAACATATAAAACCGTATAAAAGCGTATAAAAACGAACGAAAACGTATAGAAACGGATGAAAACGTATAAAAGCGAACAAAAACGTATGAAACGTATAAAAACAGACGGAAAACATATAAAACGCATAAAAACATACGAAAACATATAAAAACCGACGAAAACATTTAAAAACAGACAAAAGCGTATGGAAACATATAAAAACGGACGAAAACGTACGCAAACATATAAAAACTTATGAAAATGTATAAAAATGAACAAAACGTATGAAAATGTACAAAAACAGACGAAAAAGTATGTCTGGCGTAATTAAAATAAAATAGGGACTACACGTGTTATTTGGGATAAACCATATGGACGGAATCTGTAATTTTTCATTCTAAAATAACTGGGAAACCCTTTATATGTCTTACATTGCAATAAAAAATAAGTTGAGTACACTAAATTGAAGAAAAAAATGTAGTGTACCTTAAATTGAAATTGAGCATAACTTGGATACACTTTTGTGCAATTTGCCCAAATATCAATGTTTAAATGTCCTACCAAAATAATTTGTTAATTTTATCTTATTAGTTATTGTTCCTCATCAAGTTAATTTTTCTATGCAGTTAACTATTTTTTTTTTCATCCACCTCCAAAGTGGTCTCCTCTAACATTATCTTTCCTTTCTTGCCAAAATTAATCTTTTATGGTAAACAATAGTCATTAGCTAATCATTAGTTGGTACCATATATGTTTTAGATTAAATTTTCTACCTACAAACAACTCTCGTTTTCTTTCTTTCAAAGTATCGAATGAAGAGTTTTGCCTATAAACAGTACTCTGTATTCCTAATGACACTTGCTTTTTGTGGATAATGGCTTACTGCTATTGATTTTAGTTGTTACATGTTGTCATGTTTTTTTAAAAATATAAAGAGAAGTGCTAAATTTGAGTTTGAATAAAAAAAATGTAGTTTATTTATAGTTTGGATGTTAGCATGTAATACGATAACCTAATAGAGCCAACCCATTAACCCACAACCTGATAGACCCGTTTACTTTAGGGATGGTTTGTGGGTTAGTTTAATTGTTATCAAAACCTGTTATACCCGACCTGATAAGCCCCTAACCCAATCCGACAACCCGATTAACACCCCTATTTAGTGTTGCAGGTCATTGCATGGTGCGCCTAATTTTGACTCTAATCAAGTTGCAAAAAGTTTACAGACCGTTAGAACAACTATTTATACCTAAAATATCACTCTATATGTAAATGACATAGATCATATATAATGTCGTTATGACCTTATAAAGCTTTTGGCAAAAATGTTCTATATGCATTAATTAAGAAAAGAATAAGTAAAATTGCAAAGATAAATATGTTAACAACCAACACAAAAGAACCAACAGAATCTGTAAACTAAAAAATAGTCATGATGTTTAACAATTTATCATAAGTAGTTACAAATTTTAATACTCTTTAGAAGAAGGTTTTATTAACAATTGTGGCTTACTACTATTAAATAGTTTTATGATCTGTTTATAAGCATCATGCTTTTATGATTTTTGTAGCTATCTGCTCGAACCAGTTCTGCTCCAACAAATTTGGACGAGCAGAAATGAGCCCAGGTATATATTTGTTCTTTGTTTCATGCGTGTTTGTTAACGCGGTAAACTGAATATTGAATCTAAGTGTGACAAATCACAATTTCAGGTCATTTTCCGAACCTCGATTATTTACTATTCACGAGTTACTATTCATCATTTACTATTCATCGATCACTATTCACCATTTCACTATTTATCATTTTTGAAGTCAGTTTGAGACTTTGAGAAGTTTTCAAAAATTTTACTATTCACAAAACACAATTCATTCCCGGAAGGAAATCACTATTTATGGTCACTATTCATCAGCACGTAAACTAGGTTTACGGGTATTCAAATGCGCGTAACCAGGTTTAGCTGCGTATTAATGAAATATCAGTAAGAACACATCATATAGACTAGAGTAGTCTACATATCATCAGTAACATCATCATCATATTAGTTCAAGCACGGGTTTGTGTGATTTTCAATTAACTTATGTTATATATTTAATAAATGTTACCACTCGGTCAGTACTGCGAATAATATACCTGACACTCCCGACAATGATCCTAATATATTTTCATGCTCAAAATACTGATATAAAAATTATATTATTAATTTACCCGGTGTTTTTAAACCGTTTACTATATTTCCCGGTATACGTTTATAACTACGTTGGTTCGCGAAATTTCAACACGAAAGTTATTTTAACACCCGATTCTTATCAGAGATGTGATTTTATAATTTTTACAACTTCATCATATTTTATATTGTTCCGTTAAAATTTATTTCTAGTTAACTCGGTACCAGGTATCACTTAATAATCAAAATATCTAGCTAAATCTACTCAAAATCACCTAATGTCTTACAAGTTACTTACACACTCTTCCTTTACCTTACACATTGCCCCCCCCCCCCCCCCCCATGCTTTCTTTACTTCTTTGACTTAATTTTCACTAACTCCTATTATGACTAGTCATTCCAAGTCTTCACAATAATTACTTCCATATCATTTTATTTTATTTTAATTTATACACACATTCATTTAACCAAACATAGAACACAAGGAGAAATCCATCAATTTTTCAAGAACTAGTGTTAATCAAGGCTCATTTGTAGTCCTAGTTAGGATTTTGAAATAAAAATCCCAAGGATACTTACACATTTTCTCCAAAACTCATCTAATCTTCAAGTAAGTATCTACATATATTTTTCAATCTTCTATACTCCCATTTACTATATTTTTATGTTCTAGTAGCTAGTCATGCAAATATATGTATGTTAGATTCCACTTATTGTTTATTTTCCTTTCTAAAAATAGATCCAAGCCTTTTATTTGAAATCCCATGAGACCCTCCATTTTTGGTGATGATTAGGAACCCATGACACCTTAAGAAGGTGTATGGTAGGCTTAGACTGGTTGTGGTGTTGATTGGAAGTGGTTAGAACAAGTCTTGAACTAGAAAAATGAGTTTTTGACAACAATAGAAAAGCTACTGTCCATTATCACGAAATCTGGAAAACTCAGTAACTTTTGGGCCATTTTGGCATACATTTTTAGAAAATACTTTCAAAAACAAAACCGTGGCCGCTTGAATGAGTAAAAACGAGCTCACGACGAGAAAGATATGATTTTTCTAAGTTGAACGACGAAAACTAGTGTTCTGAAAATTATACGCGCTGTCCCACGAATTTCAATGGACAAAACGAGGCGTTAGACGTGATCTAGAAGAGCCGACCTACTGAAAATATGTTAGTTCATATTAATACGAAGCCGTGGATATAAAGAAGGTAGAAAACGATCTTATAACGACCGAGATACACGCGTTTGAAACCCGACAAACACTAAACATTTGCATCAGCTTTTACACTAAAATGTTCCAAGTATAACAACTGTTTTTGCAATACCTTATATTGAGAGCCGTTTTTCTCATTGATCGAGACCCGTGTGGTAAAAAGTTAAATGATATGAACTCTAGAAATTGTTAAAAGGTTTCTAAAAACGCCGAGCTTGATTACTAACTCTTAACGCACAATATTTCACGACTAGTTTTGCGAGGCCATTTGGGCATATTTTCACTAGATGAGAAAAATAGTAAACTACGACGAAAACGCTATATTCACTAATAGACCACCAAACGAGGATCATGGAGTATCGTTTCTACATATTTACACGAAAAGTGTTTATTAAATTAACGAGACGTCAAAAATATATTTTTCGACGGCAAACATTATTTCCAAAAATTCCCGAGTGGTATCGGTAACATACGTATTTGCATGTGTTGCGTAAATTCATGACTTACATTAGATACATCATTCATATTAGGTCGCGGTTAGAGACCGAGCCTCATTTCAGCATATCCATATTTGTCATTGTTGCTATCGCATCAGGTGAGTTTTCATAGCCCCGTTTTCAATTTTTTATTCAATTTCTAAACTCTCGGGGGAGAATGCATTGCACCATTTTTCATACGGACCAAAGTATCAAATTCATTTACATTGCTTAAGTTACCATCATTGCTCAGATTAAAGTCCCCTATTATTATCATGAACCGTTAATTGTGAGCAAGCGAGGGTGAGTGAATAGATCTATTGAGGGTGACTCCTCTGTCCGGGTTGGTCGCTCCAACTTGTCAAACGGACGCATTTCATTTGAATCATATTAGAGTGTCTGGCAAAACACTCAGATGGGGCATTTCATTTCAGTCTAGCTTCGGGGTCATGAGCTTAAGAGCTAATGTATTATTTTTATGTGACATTTTTGTCATACACCTTATGCTTGTGGTACCGTAGAAACATTCATTTACATAAACCTATGAACTCACCAACATTATTGTTTACCATTTTAGCAATGTATTTTTAGGTAATTAAGGTAATCACATCATGGCCTGCATATGGACTTATTTTGGAGTCGCGAAGATGACGCGTCTCACTTATCTTTTATGCACTTAATTATCGTTTGATTTATATAAACTTATTTCCGAAATCATGAAACACCTTTTGGGACCTAACATTGTAACTCTGAATGTTTTTAATTGATAAAACGATGTATTTTTAAAATGACACTTTAGGTCGTTCAATATAACTATAACTGTGGTGCTATGATCAGTCACGCCCTCAGAATTCCATTCCGCTGCAAGTCAGGTAATTTGGGGGTGTGACAGATTGGTACCAGAGCAAAGGTTATAGCAAACTAGGTTGTCCATAACACCCTAGACTATAACTACATCATCATAGCATCTCATCATTGTAACTCTGAATGTTTTTAATTGATCAAACGATGTATTTTTAAAATGACACTTTAGGTCGTTCAATATAACTGTAAATGTGGTGCTATGAACAGTCACGCCCTCGGAATTCCATTCCGCTGCAAGTCAGGTAATTTGGGGGTGTGACAGATTCCTTTTTGGGTGGGCGACTGTGACAAATCACAATTTCAGGTCATTTTCCGAACCTCGACAATTTACTATTCATGAGTTACTATTCATCATTTACTAATCATCGATCACTATTCACTATTTCACTATTCATCGTTTTTGAAGTCAGTTTGAGACTTGGAGAAATTTTCAAAAATTTTACTATTCACAAAACACTATTCATTCCCGGAAGGAAATCACTATTTATGGTCACTATTCATCAGCACGTAAACTAGGTTTACGGTATTCAAATGCGCGTAACTAGTATGGTTTAGCTGCGTATTCATGAAACATCAGTAAGGACACATCATATAGACTAGAGTAGTCTACATATCATCAGTAACATCATCATCATATTAGTTCAAGCACGGGTTTGTGTGATTTTCAATTAACTTATGTTATATATTTAATAAATGTTACCACTCAGTCAGTACTGCGAATAATATACCTGACACTCCCGACAATGATCCTAATATATTTTCATGCTCAAAATAATGATATAAAAATTATATTATTAATTTACCCGGTGTTTTTAAACCGTTTACTATATTTCCCGGTATACGTTTATAACTACGTTGGTTCGCGAAATTTCAACACGACAGTTATTTTAACACCCGATTCTTATCAGAGATGTGATTTTATAATTTTTACAACTTCATCATATTTTATATTGTTCCATTAAAATTTATTTCTAGTTAACTCGGTACCAGGTATCACTTAATAATCAAAATATCTAGCTAAATCTACTCAAAATCACCTAATGTCTTACAAGTTACTTACACACTCTTCCTTTACCTTACACATTGCACCCCCCCCCATTGCCCCCCCCCCCCCATGCTTTCTTTACTTCTTTGACTTAATTTTCACTAACTCCTATTATGACTAGTCATTCCAAGTCTTCACAATAATTACTTCCATATCATTTTATTTTTTTTACACACACATTCATTTAACCAAAGATAACTAGCAACTTTCCTCTCTTCCTCTCTTCCCTATAGTGATCGGCCAAACATAGAACACAAGGAGAAATCCATCAATTTTTCAAGAATTAGTGTTAATCAAGGCTCATTTGTAGTCCTAGTTAGGATTTTGAAATAAAAATCCCAAGGATACTTACACATTTTCTCCAAAACTCTTCTAATCTTCAAGTAAGTATCTACATATATTTTTCAATCTTCTATACTCCCATTTACTATATTTTTATGTTCTAGTAGCTAGTCATGCAAATATATGTATGTTAGATTCCACTTATTGTTTATTTTCCTTTCTAAAAATAGATCCAAGCCTTTTATTTGAAATCCCATGAGACCCTCCATTTTTGGTGATGATTAGGAACCCATGACACCTTAAGAAGGTGTATGGTAGGCTTAGACTAGTTGTGGTGTTGATTGGAAGTGGTTAGAACAAGTCCTAAACTAGAAAAATGAGTTTTTAACAACAATAGAAAAGCTACTGTCCATTATCACGAAATCTGGAAAGCTCAGTAACTTTTGGACCATTTTGGCTTACATTTTTAGAAAATACTTTCAAAAACGAAACCGTGGCCGCTTGAATGAGTAAAAACGAGCTTACGACGAGAAAGATATGATTTTTCTAAGTTGAACGACGAAAACTAGTTTTCTGAAAATTATACGCGCTGTCCCACGAATTTCAATGGACAAAACGAGGCTTTATACGTTATCTAGAAGAGCCGACCTACTGAAAATATGTTAGTTCATAATAATACGAAGCCGTGGATATAAAGAACGTAGAAAACGAGCTTATAACGACCGAGATACACGCGTTTTTGCAATACCCTATATTGAGAGCCATTTTATACTTGGTTCCAAGTATAAAAACTGTTTTTGCAATACCCTATATTGAGAGCCATTTTTCTCATTGATCGAGACCCGTGTGGTCAAAAGTTAAATGATATGAACTCTAGACATTGTTACAAGGTTTCTAAAAACGCAATGCTAGATTACTAACTCTTAACGCACAATATTTCACGGCTAGTTTTGCGAGGCCATTTGGGCATATTTTCACAAGATGAGAAAAATAGTAAACTACGACGAAAACACTATATTCACTAATAGACCACCAAACGAGGATCATGGAGTATCGTTTCAACATATTTACACGAAAAGTGTTTATTAAATTAACGAGACGTCAAAAATATATTTTTCGACGGCAAACATTATTTCCAAAAATTCCCGAGTGGTATTGGTAACATACGTATTTGTATGTGTTGCGTAAATTCATGACTTACATTAGATACATCATTCATATTAGGTCGCGGTTAGAGACCGAGCCTCATTTTAGCATATCCATATTTGTCATTGTTGCTATCGCATCAGGTGAGTTTTCATAGCCCCGTTTTCAATTGTTTATTTAATTTCTAAACTCTCGGGGAGAAAACAGTGCACCATTTTTCATACGGACCAAAGTATCAAATTCATTTACATTGCTTAATTTACCATCATTGCCGAGATTAAAGTCCCCTATTATTATCATGAACCGTTAATTGTGAGCATGCGATGGTGAGTGAATAGATCTATTGGGGGTGACTCCTCCGTCCGGGTTGGTCGCTCCAACTTGTCAAACGGACGCATTTCATTTGAATCATATTAGAGTGTCTGGCAAAACACTCAGATGGGGCATTTCATTTCAGTCTAGCTTCGGGGTCATGAGCTTAAGAGCTAATGTATTATTTTTATGTGACATTTTTGTCATACACCTTATACTTGTGGTTACCGTAGAAACATTCATTTACATAAACCTATGAACTCACCAACATTATTGTTGACCATTTTAGCAATGTATTTTCAGGTAAATAAGGTAATCACATCATGGCCTGCATATGGACTTATTTTGGAGTCGCGAAGATGACGCGTCTCACTTATCTTTTATGCACTTAATTATCGTTTGATTTGTATAAACTTATTTCCGAAATCATGAAACACCTTTTGGGACCTAACATTGTAACTCTGAATGTTTTTTATTGATCAAACGATGTATTATTAAAACGACACTTTAGGTCGTTAAATATACTTGTAACTGTGGTGCTATGATCAGTCACGCCCTCGGAATTCCATTCCGCTGCAAGTCAGGTAATTTGGGGGTGTGACACTAAGAGTGCTCGAAAATGATCATAATGTGTGCTGAAACCCAAAATAGACAATTTACTCAAAAATAGGTTTGGTATGACTATTACGATCCCAACTAATATTGCTTAAGTCTGTCAAGGAAGACAAAGTTAAGTTCGCCACTTGCACTTTTCGGGATCGTGCCCAGGAATGGTGGACCAAACATGTTCAGATAGTAGGGGTCTACGCTGCTTACTCAATCCCTTGGGAGAAACTAAAAAGGATGATGATTTTAGAATATTGTACAAGGAGTGAATTACGAGCAATGGAACAGGAAATCCTAGACTTTACCATGGTAGGAGATGATGTTGCCAAATACACTGATCGTTTTTACGAATTAGCACGGCTATGCCCTGCAATGGTTGAACTGGAATATAAGAAACTTGAGAGGTATATCGGGGGACTCTCCCCTGAAATTCGTATGTTGGTCACCCCATTAGAACCCGATACCATGCCTAAAGCCATCCGTATGGCGCTCCGGGCAGGAGAACACATAGCTCACACCAAGGCCATGGGAAACAATAATGACAACAAATGAAAATGGAATAACAATAACCAAGGTGAAGGTGTTGCACAATGACCACCTAAAAGATAAGAAGTGGTGAAAGCCTATGCTGCTGGGCCAGGTGATAAGAAAACGTATGCTGGAACCCTACCTGAGTGCAACAAATGTAAGTATCACCACACTGGACCTTGCCCCGCTATATGTTGGAATTGCAAAAAGGGCCGGTCATCAAGCTAAAGATTGTAGGGTCCCTACCCCGGTAATTTGCTTTGGATGTGGTGAAAAAGGACATCTCAGGAGTGATTTCCTAAAGCCAAGGAATCAAAATGGAGGAAGAACTAGTGGAGGAGCATACGCATTAATAGGAGGAGAAGCTTGCCAGGATCCTGTCGATGTTACGGGCAAGGATAATGTTTAAGGAAAAGTTTCTGCTTGTATAATAAAGCCGAAGTCTAAACCCTCTAGGGTTGTATTTTTCCTATTGTATTTCACCTTAGTAAGTTAGCGTAACCTAGTTGTAACCAGTACCTTTTTATCTAATGTAATCTCTATCTTTCATCCACGAATCTCACAACCTTCGTCTATTACATTTTCTATTCCATTTACCGTATTCCTAGCCATTTCGTAGAGACATACTACTATCATATCAGGGATTAGGCAAATTTCATCTTTGACTATAGACTATTATCATTCTGTAAGATTCTCCCACACATCCTATAACCCATCAACAAATTTTATTACAAGCTATTTTACTACCACTTTATAGAACTGTTTCACATAATTTTATTACAAGCTATTTTACTACCACTTTATAGAACTGTTTCACATAATTTTACTCAAAGATATTTTACTACCACCTTAGGAAATTATTTCACAAGAATTTAAAACGCGTTATATTACCATCACCTCATAAATTGATTTTCTAGCATTCTACCAACTATTTACTTCTATACGAACTGATTTTTCTTGTAAAATAAAAATTTTAGGCTACCATTTTACCAAACAAAGCGTTGAACACCATCTCAAACTTTTGAAAAACATAATACTACTTTGACTAGACCAAGCATCGCATCATTAGTCCTCAATTATACATAGCCTCATCACCTATGTCTAATTCAGGAAGAAATATGCCATGAAGGAGACAATCATCTTTTTAGAATTTTTAAAACAATCTTCATTCAAAACATCAAAAAGCAAAGCTTTGTAACCAAATAAATTTTTCATAAACATCTCTTTCGTCAAACCCTATCTAGATACCTACACCACTTGTCACTCACTCAACCGTTAAGTTGGAATTTTACCATTGACCTTTCTAGGAAAGACTTTCCATTTACAAGGAGGATTCCATGACATAAGAAAACAATGAAAGGATTACGGAACTACAAACAAGGACTAGAAATATACAGTAAGTTGATTCATAACGCAACGGAAATTTTAAGATCTCATGAGGCAAACCAAACCACTATCTCTAGCCTAGTCGCCCAATCCTATCATTTTAGAAGTACTAGTTAGACCAAGTAAGACAACAAACCTAAGTCATAATCCATTTTAGAAATAACCAAGTAAGTTGAATGCTCATACCTGTAGGACTTACCTAATATTAACCAATAGACATTATCTGACACCAGAAACAAAACGTTGGACATCTAAGCATTCATGCAGACATACCTACCCGAATATTTCATCCTTTTAATGCTTTCACTTCAAATGGATTTTGCTTTAAAATGTGTTTATACAAAACATATACCTTGTAGGAAAATATTTCTCTAAAGTACCTATTTTGACGAGTAAATCCCTTTGGTCAACCTTTAACAAAACTATTGTGCATTAGGAAATGTATAACACCAATCTTTGCTAAACAATTCTATTCACATCATGTTGAAAACCCGTCTATAAAGCCTTGGGTCGTATTTGAAAACAGTCCAATCTTGCATAACTACTAAATTTTGAATCATATTCAGAGAAAGATTCCATTTATTCAAACTTGTAAATTCATTTATCGAAACAAAAAGAGTACTTAAAAATTCGTTTGTTCAAACTCGTAAATTCATTTATTCAGAGAAAGATTTCAAACAAAACACTCGATATCGAGTCAAATTTTGAAAATCAACCACCGTACTAAAACACTTCACACATTTAGTATCTTGTGATTGACAAACAGTAGCATGGAAAATTTCGATGAAGGAAATATAGGGAAATACTATTGAACAGTTAAATATTAGTAATGAAGACTAAGCACCTTAGGCGAAGAAAGACTCATGTCATGACATTATTTAGAGCAAAACACGAGGAATCAAAACTGTTACCATAGCTTTATCCTTTCGATAACGCCCTTCACGATGAACTTATCATTGTAGAATTAGTCACGAGACACGTTGTACCAATTTCAAATACTCCTAATAAGAGTTAGTCGATAAACCTCAAACTTCTGGCAATCCCTTTAAGATTATTTTTACCCAATTAGATATAAGCACGATCTATCATCCTCAGACCAATGAACAAAGTAAGAGAGCTATCCAAACGCTATAGGACATGCTCAGTGCCGTATGATCAACTTTGAATTGTTTAGGGTAATCTTTTGACATTGACAGATTTCACCTCCAACAATAGTCATCACGCGAGTATGAAGACCGCACCATTTGAGGCACCCTATAGTCGAAGTACCAATTAGCTGTTGTCAGGCCGAAATCAGAAAAGCCCAACTCACTAGTCTAGAACTTATTCATGAAACAACAAAGGAAAATAGTACAGATCAAGAATCAGTTACAAAGAACAATAGAAAAAGTTATGTCGGTACATGACGCGAATCATTGGAATTAGGTTTCCCTAAGTCGCGAACCATTAGGATTTCGAGTTGGAGAATGAGTTATGTTGAAAGTCTTGCCTTGGAAAGGCGTGATACAATTTGGGAAACGCGGGAAATTGAACCCTAGGTATATTGGACCATTTAAAATTCTAGCTAGAATCGGCCGAGTAGCTTATAGACTTGAACTTCCACCAAGAGCTCAGTAGTGTGCACAATACATTTCATGTTTCCAACCTCAAGAAGTGTTTATCCGACGAATCCCTTATCATTCTGTTAGGAGAAATTCAACTCGATGACAAACTTAACTTTATCAAAGGGCCAGTAGAAATTATGGATCATAATGTCAAGCAATTAAAACATAGTAGAATTCCTATCGTCAAGATTTGTTGGAATTCTCAACATGGTCCCCAGTTCACTTGGGAACGAGAAGACCAGATCCGTCAAAAGTATCTGCATCTCTTCAATGAAAACACTCCTATGACCAACACTAACTGAATCTTGAGGACGAGATTCATTTTTATGGGTGGTAGACTATGACAACCCGCTATTTTTCAGGTGAATACTATTCAACAAACTCGAATTTCTTTTCTTGACATTTATTTGAGAACAATCTACATATAAACGTGAAATTTAGAATATCTTTCAAGTACACTAGGACTTAGGTTATATTTAGTCCACAACGTTCCAGTACCTTGCTCCTACTCCGGTTTGAAATTTTAAACCCTAAAACAATTTTCTTTTTTTATTTATTTATTTACGGTTGTCAATTCAACAAACGCTATTCGCAATTTAAATTTAACACCCGATATACCCAATACTCCTAACGATTATTTCTAACGCATTTTTATACTTGCTAAATTATTACAAAAGTTCCAAAAATATTTCCTTATGCCTAATGTAATTTCTTTATTTCTTACGTTTAATTACGTATAACTTACGTTAATCACCAAACCAACAACCAATACCTATTTTTAATACCCAATACATACAACATATACATTCTTGTACCAAAACAACTCATCTACTCCAAGATTTAACCTTGTGCCACCCCCCCCCCCTCTTGTTTTATAATTATTACTAGACAAAAATTTCATAACATTAATTACCAACATTGAAGCTTAAAACATGGAGTCCAAAAACAAAATGGTGGCTTGACCACCAAAATGTCCCCCCCCCCCCCGACCTCAATCGGCCTAACCATTAATAACTTAGCCAAAGATATTTTTGACCTAACTATTTCTACTTTGAAAATCCCTAGTATATATATGTATCCATGCACATTATATAGGATCTAGTTAGAAAGGAAAATATATATATATATATATATATATATATATATATATATATATATATATATATATATATATATATATATATATATATATATATATATATATATATATATATATATATCACTCACTCATACATACAATTCGACACACATAATAGAGCAAGGAAGAAGAGAGCTTGATTGTGGCTAATTCAAGTGTCATTAGAGTATTTTTGTAAGGGTTGGGAAACACTAATCTTGGGTTAATCAAGTATATTACATTCTCAACACACTAATCTCCCTAAGTAAGTGATCTTGATCTTGATAAATTTCATACTCTCTATGTCATGATGTTAGTTCAAGTGCATATACTTATTTTTCACTTTGTACATGTTGATAAAACCTTGTAACCACAATAATCTTTTAACAAATGATTATGTTTTGAACAAATCTTTATTATGAGTAAACTGGTTGGTATAAATTTCAACAAGAAAGTAAGGATAAAAATATCATATATATATATAAACTAGTGAACTTGTAATCTTAACTATACTTGATGATCATTTACATTCATGAGAAATGGAACTCTTTAATATTTCTAAGTTTAGTGTTAGATCACTATTAATATGTTGAGAAATTGGTGGATGAACTAGGCTTAGTTTTGGAGTTGTTGATAAGTGGTTTTGATAACTAGAAGGCTAGGAAAAATGTTTTGACACTTTTAGAAAGTAATCTGTCCCATTCGACCTTCCACAGAAAACTCAGCAGCTTGGTGACAAGTTTAGGCTAGAAATATAGAAAATTGACTCAATAACGAAAACGTAGCCGCTTGAATGAGTTAAAACGGGCTTATAACGAAGAAAATACGTTAGTTTTAAGTTATGCGACGGAAATGAATTTTCTGAAAATGTTAGATGCTGTTGGGAATTTTTGAGTGTTAAAAACTGATGTTAAAAGTTAACTTGAATAGCCGAGACACTAAAAACATGTTAGTATACTTAAACATGAACCCGGGGATAAATAAAACGTAGGAAACGGAGCTACGACGAGAAAGTTATGGCCTAGAAAATATTACGACGACATATACTTTTGATAGCTTATTATTTTGGCTATTAGAAAAGCTGATGGGAATATTTAGAGTGGATTTTGGACACTTTAGGGTGTATTTTGGCTAAAATGACGTAAACAAAAATGGTATAACATTATGTATACTTATTAGGCGCATTAGAAGTTTTCAAAATACTTATTAACAAGACGACTATAGTTTAATCACGAGGTTAACTAGTACGTTTTCTAAAAAGGGATACTTTGCTAAATAAAAGAACACATTGACGCAACTACATTTTTGACGATAAATATTACAACAAACATGTACAAGTGATAAAGTAGCGTATGAACTTGCGTGCATGACCTTGTTTTCGAACCTAAGACATATGAATTATTTAGGTCGCGGTTAGAGTTATCGAACTTTATTCATCGTTTACCAATTTACCAACCGAGATTTGCTTTATTGAGGTGAGTTTCATAGCCCCGATTTTTACATTATTTATACATGATTTCTAAACCCTCGGGGTGGGAATACATTGCTTATTTTTCGAACACAAATATTAAAACCATTACTTTGCCTAAGTTACCGCATTGGCATTAAAGTCCCCTTGAATCATGAACCGTTAATTACTTCCGAGTGAGCGCGGATGTTATGAATAGATCTATTTGGGTTGACACCCCCGTCCGAGATGGTCGCGCCAACCTGTCAAACGGACGCATATCATTCGGATTATTTCCGAGTGTCTGGCAAACACTTATTTGGGGCATTTATTATTATGCTTGATTGCATACCATTTCGTCGAGCTTCGAGGTCATGAGCTTAGAGCACTATATATTATTTTTTTCCATGACGTTATATTTATTGTGAATGTCATGCTATTGAAATCTTGTGGTCTACACTTTACTTATTTACTTAAACCTATGAACTCACCAACAATTATGTTGACCTTTTAGTGTGTATTCTCAGGTAACTAGACGATAATAATCAATTATGTATGGAGCACTCTAGAGTCATAATTTGGAACGCACATCATGATGAAGATTTCTTTGCAACACTTAGCGTTTGGTTTTGTATTAAAATCTTACATTTGGTGGTGAACTCTGATATTTATGTTTTGTAAAATGTTTATGTTTAAATCAAACGCTTGTTTTAAAATGACTCACTTAGAGGTCATTCTTTATTACCTTGTACTTTGTTATCCAAGTACGTTACGCCTTCGAAATTCCATTCCGCTGCAATCCAGATTTTGGGGGTGTGACAAAACGCCACATCAAGCCTTGTGCATCTCACCGCATACATAATAGATCCTACAGCCGAAGCATAAGGGACTCTCTTCATGCGTGCCACCTCTTCAGGTGTTGAAGCACATACTTTGCTACTTAAGCCATGTTGTTCTTGCATCGGCAAATATCCCTTCTTGGAATTTTGCATATTGAATCTCTTCAATATTTTATCAATGTAAGCACTTTGGCTTAATCCAATCAACCGCCTTGATCTATCTCTATAGATTTTGATTCCTAGAATGTATGTTGCTTCTCCTAAATCCTTCATGGAAAACATTTCCCAAGATAGGTTTTCACCTCTTTTTATCTTGGAATATTTTTACCAATGATTAATATGTCATCAACATATAGGACTAGGAAAATCACATCACTCCCACTAGCTTTGTGATATACACATGGCTCATCAAGATTTTGAGTAAATCCAAACCATTTGATTTATTCATCAATTCTCTTATTCCATTGCCGTGATGCTTGCTTCCATCCATAAATGGATCTTTGAAGTTTGCATACACGGTTTGGAAATTCTGGATTCACAAACCCCTCAGGCTGCGCCATATAGATGTCTTCATCTAGGCAACCATTTAAGAAGGCGGTTTTGAGATCCATTTGCCAAATCTCATAATCATAGTACGCTGCTATGGCTATGAGAATCCTAATATTCTTTATGTCAGCTACAGGAGAAAAAGTCTCCTCGTAGTCCCAAGAAAACATCCTTCTAGCTGCCCAGGACTAGCCTGCATAGGAAAATCCGTGACTCCAATGTCACGGTACCGTTAAATAGGCCACGGTACCGTTAAATTTAACAGTACCGTGCGGTATTTAGTGGTACCGTGCCCTTGTTTGACGAATTTTCACTTTTTCCACTAGATCCCTGAACCTCAAACCTGAAACCTGCAAATTTTGCAACCTCACATACACCCCAAGATTCCCTTGCTACACCATAGAACACTACTACCAACTTTAATTCAAATTCCACCACTCTTGCCTATATAAGGACTCACCATTGCAAGCTTATCTTGCCAATCATCTTCAACCACACACCACTTCATCACTATGTCTTCCACACAAGAGTCAACAACCCACATCTCAAAGAAACCTAGGATAACCGTAAGACCACCCACCAAACCTCTCTTTGTGGATCTTACAAAAGATGATGAAGTCATGACACCACCTTCCCAAGCCACTCCCAACTCACCATCTCCGCCTAATGCACCTTCCAAAACATCCTCTACTTACACAACATCTTCATCATCTCTCTCTCTCAACACCATGCCATCATCCATGGACTACACTCTATCACCCATCACTCCATTGGATTATGCCATGCCAACCCCATCACCAACAAACTCACCACCACCTCCTTCCCCAATCATGGGGCAACCAATTCAACCTCATCCCTTTGATCTACATAGTGCTAATTGCCTATGTTGCCTCCATAATCGTAATCTCATCTTCTCCTTGAGAAATGAGATACATTTCCTGTTCTCCTATGTGGAGCATCTCTTGACACCACCACCACCCCCAATCATGTCACCATCTCCACCAACTCCTAGCCCACAAAACTAAACATGTTCATATTTAGATTTCAACAATAAACCTTTAGGACCCCTCTTGGAAATGAAGCTTGCTTCTAGTCATTAAGAATTTATGCTTCTTGTTGTTTATTTTTATGTTTGTCATGTAGTCATACCTATGTATGATATTTGTTTTCATGAATGAGTGGGCTTTTATGTGGTTGTTTTTTTTTTTTTTTTTATGTTTGTCTACTTAGCCATTTTTTTGTGTCCCGGTTTGATCTTTCCATCTCTTTTCTTTACTTTCATTATTTATATTAGTTAGTATAGTTTAGAGTTCATATTGGTGTTGATTGATTACACTTAAGATTCGAATCATAGTTTTTCAAAAGTAAAGTTTTGAAACAAATTAAAAACCGATAAAACTATTCAACCCCCCCCCCTTCTAGTTTTCCACATAGCTAATAACCCTAACGTATTGAATAAGCACTTTTCTTATACTGATTTTTGCTTTAAAACACTTTAATAAGCTTAGCATTGATCTGTTTTCACTAATATTAGAGTTTTGCCTTCTTAATCAGCTTAAAATCAGTTTAAGGCATGTTAAGGGGGTGTTTGGCATAAGGGTAGAAATGGGTCAAAAATGTGTTTAACTAATTATAGGTCATTAAGCCAATTTCATTTAGGTCTAATCGAGTCATTTAAGCTGAATTCTAGGTGTTTTAAGCTATTTTAAGTAAGTTTGTAGGTTTTATGTTGGTTTTTAAAATTTAAAGGTTTAAAGCTTTCTAACTTAGCTTATTTTGAAAAATTAAGGATAAGCTCTATTTTGTGTAGTTTTTAAGTTAAAGATCAAGTAATATAAGTGTGTTCTCAAATTGGTCTGTTTTCATAAGGATTTGAAGTCTTTTGTTCCATTTTTGGTTAAAATCTGTCATTAGTTTTTAGAAATATTAAAAACAGTCTGGTTCAGCAGTTTAATAGGACTTTGTGAAAACTTATTTTAGACTATCTAACTAACAATAAGTTTTGTGACCGTTTATGGGCTCAAGGCTGTTAGACCTTGATCTAGGATTTTAACTATGATAAGTACGATGATAATATTGGCGGAATATTCAAATGAAAGAATACAATACTATCACAACAAGGTTTTTCCAACTTCTCTGTTTGTTATTAAATCAGCCCCAATGCTATGTGATCAAGTATAGCACGATTACACTCTAATCAGGGATCAATGATCCTTGAGGCTAAACAAACCTAACAACATCAAACCCCTTGACTGATGTTCCCACACACACTCTTTTGTTGTTTTACATATTGACACCCTTTGGTGTTTAAATTCTAAGTACACTAGAACACTAAATAAAACATACATTGGATCTAAGCTATGATCTCCTTTTTATAGAACAAATGAGATCATTACAAAGTTGTTAAGTCATGTCTACTACTTGCTTGTGTATGTCAGTCATTAAGATACAACTTGTATCTTTGTTGACTGAACAAACATCTAGATATTATCTATAGTATATAAGTGATTCATATAAATAATATCTTCTTCATCCTTATCCATCCAGCAGTAGTATGACTCATAGCAGCACCTGATACACTAGAAGACTTAACTGTGTAATCACCAGACTTAACTAGGAGAGTTAACTGGGAGACTTAACTGGGAGACTTAACTAGGAGACTTAACCACCAGACTTAACTGGGTAATCACCAGAATTAACCACTCCTGCAACCAGAATTAATGTTTCATTTTTTTTGTTTTGTATCATCAAATCTATAGAATATATAATTCCCAACAATCTTTCCATATTTGATGATGACAAAACAAACACGTTCTTGTATGAATTTCCCTAGACGAAGTAGAGAAATTGAGATAATTAAATCTCACCATGAATGAAACCATATTGTCTTCCCCTTAATCCATGCTATCCACCACTGTATCTCTTCCCCTTTTTGTTATCAACAAATAGATAATGTATACAAATATGATATTTACTACTACAAACCAATACCATACATTCAATCCATCCTTCCAATGTCTCAAATTACCCTCCATGAAGTTTTTCGCACTAAAAATGAACTTGAGATAGTAGAAATCTAAACCATCAGTAGTAATGCTAATCAATAGTAGTAAGAATCAAAAACTTCCCCTGTGGTGATGCACAAACATAATATGATTAAACACATCATAATATACTTCCCTTGAAATCAATGTGTTAACCATCTTCATGATTCTTCAAATCTGTAGGCTTTATGTAATGATGAAGAAAAACTAATCATTTCTAACTTGATGATGAAATAGAATAAACCAACCTTGTGTCTTATGTATTATACTAAACTAACTTCGAACATATACCCAATCTCTTGGTATAGAGAGACCTTACTCTCTTGACAATAAACTCATCTTCTATTAGACACCGAGCACTACAATGTAACTCCTTTAAGTGTTTGTCAATTCGTAGTCACTTGAAATATCTGAACAGTACGAACAAGTTATCTTTAAAGTGTAGTAATCACCTTAAGATATAATAAGAACACAACCTTGAAAAATTCCTCTTCATCTGCAAATATGTAATAAATAACCTTCTTCGCCAATGAAAATAAAAACAAGCCTTTAATCTTTTAAGAACATAAACCAATTCTCTTCTGTGTGTGTTTCTTCCCCTTTGTGTGTGTAGTAACAAATAATGCTAGCAGTAGAATAACATGACAGCAGGAGAATCACTCTAGCGTAGCAGTAGAAACTTCCATATGAACGCCATCAAACCTTAATGAGCAAACAACCAGATCGTCCTTTTCCCTTCTTTTTTTTTAAAGTATAAAGACGACACTTTTTAGGCTTTAGTGACACTTTTTAGTGTCACTAACCTGTTTTATGCTCCATGATCAACAAACCATCAATATTGATCAATATAAGGGTTATCAAATAAACCATTTTCAACTTTCAAATAGAAACCTGAAAAATTCGAAATTCAGAAACACCTCTGCAGCAGTTTTCAAAAATTTATACCTGACGATCTAGAGCTTAGATTGAAGATCCCTTCGGTGAGAATATACCTTGATATATGTAGAATCTCCAGTAAAAATTTCAGCTCGATCCAACGGTTAACGAAGGAGTTATCGCCCTTTGAAAACAGCCCTGCAGTGAGTTACGAAAATATGAACCAGATCCGAATTTTTCTTGTTTTTCTGCATTTTTCGACAAACCAAAACCTTGTAACATCCTAGATCGAGAGCCCCCCGCTCTGATACAAACTGTGAAAACTTATTTTATATTATCTAACTAACAATAAGTTTTGTGACCGTTTATGGGCTCAAGGTTGTTAGACCTTGATCTAGGATTTTAACTATGATAAATACAATGATAATATTGGCGGAATATTCAAATGAAAGAATACAATACTATCACAACAAGGTTTTTCCAACTTCTCTGTTTGTTATTAAATCAGCCCCAATGCTATGTGATCAAGTATAGTACGATTACACTCTAATCAGGGATCAATGATCCTTGAGGCTAAACAAACCTAACAACATCAGACCCCTTGTCTGATGTTCCCACACACACTCTTTTGATGTTTTACATATTGACACCCTTTGGTGTTTAAATTCTAATCACACTAGAACACTACATAAAACATACATAGAATCTAAGCTATGATCTCCTTTTTATAGAACAAAGGAGATCATTACAAAGTTGTTTATTCTTGTCTACTACTTGCTTGTGTATGTCAGTCATTAAGATACAACTTGTATCTTTGTTTACAACTTTGTTGACTGAACAAATATCTAGATATTATCTATAGTATATAAGTGATTCATATAAATAATATCTTCTTCATCCTTATCCATCCAGCAGTAGTATGACTCATAGCAGCACCTGATACACTAGAAGACTTATGTAATCACCAGACTTAACTAGGAGAGTTAACTGGGAGACTTAACTGGGAGACTTAACTAGGAGACTTAACCACCAGACTTAACTGGGTAATCACCAGAATTAACCACTCCTGCAACCAGAATTAATGTTTCATTCTTCTTGTTTTGTATCATCAAATCTATAGAATATATAATTCCCAACAGACTTTTCTAGTGCTTATTTGTAGGATTAAGAGTTTAAAAATCTTCATTCAAGTAGTTATGTTGTAGCTTATTGCTGTTTTCCATTTTCCAATTTAATACTTGCTTAATTAATTGCTTATTGGTGGCCTAAAAAGTTACACATCAGGTGCATTTTACTGATATAGTAGTACTAAAAGTGTCCTGATCAGTCTTCTTCTTGAGCTTCTTTTTAAGCTCTTAATAAGCTATTTAGGGTCTGAATTTTAGTTTTCAAGTTCTTTGGTAGCTGATCTTTATTTGATTTGAGGTTTTTTTTTTTTTTTTTTTTTTTTTTTTTTTTTTTTTTTTTGTGGATTAGCTTATAGTTTAATAGCTTATTCTTAAGCTCAAAATTGCCTATCTGGGCTGTTTGGCTATGCAGCTTGATCTATTGCTTAATTTGTGAGTCTGTGCTTATTTGGTAGTTTAATATTGCTTATTTCAGTTTAGATATGCTTTTAAAATTAGAATTTAGGTTTTAGAATTTATTTTGGAATTCACACAAGCTTATTCAAGCTTGTGTGAGTGTACTAGTTAAGCAGTTAAGCTTTTAGTTCTTATAAGCAGTCTGATCTTTTATAGCTTTTTCTGTCTTATTTCCTTTGATCTAAAAAGTTTGCTTTTACAAAAAGTTATTACTTTTAGCTTATTTACAAGGTCCAAAAAGAAAATTTGAAAAATAAAATAAAAATGGAAGTTGGGAAGTCCAAGGTGAGCCGAAGCTCGAACCTGGGACCTCAACCAACCTCAACCTTAAACACACACACTCAACACCATCTCGCCCTTGGGTCTTTTCTGTTTGGAATTTCCCACATTTATTATTTAACCAAGTTTAGCCCTTATTGCTTATTTCTCTTTTGTGCTTTTTAACTGCTTATTCTATTAAGCTGTGATCTTTTGCTTATTTTTCCTAGATTCTTCATCACTTAAAGTATTTTTCTGTAAATTTTTATAATTTTTCCCTTTAGTTTATATATTTTTTATATATTTTTTATTCCAAAAGTGTTTTTAATTCATAAAAAATAAAATACAAATCTTTTTTCTAAAATTCTTTTTTGTTATTTATGACTTTTAGGAACTAAATTTGCACTTCTAGATTAGTTTTTTTTTTTTAAGATTTTGGTTTTCTTAGCCCGTTTTAAGGCTCGTTAAGGCTCGTTTTTAGTTTTACTCGCGTTTTTGGTAATTTGTGCTTAGCTTATTCTTTTTATATGCTTTTTAGTTACTTATTAGTTTATGTTTTATAATTTTAAATATAATCCCAAAATTCCTCGCTTTATCAAATCACTCGATCACAAACTAAATTCACCGTTCCATTCACTGTTCGTTCGGAACCTCACGACCCGGGAATAACCAATTCTTCCGGTTTTATATTTTGTTTGAAATTCTTTGATCTTTTGGTTTGTTCAATCTTGACTAGAGATTGAATTTACTTTTTGGTCGGGTTTTTCATACACTAATATATATATATATATATATATATATATATATATATATATATATATATTATATATATATATATATATATATATATATATATATATATATATATATATATATATACTAGTTGTCGAAGCCCGCTCAATGGGCGGGCACGCTTTGTGATTTTTGTTTTTGTAATTTACACATTCTTTATTGTAGCAATTGTCCATATTCTTTATATTTGGCTTTAGTATGTTATACGTTGTCATTATTTAGTATATGTAGTTATTGGACAAACTATTATTGTGAATGCCAAGCTGATATAGTTGTTCACGAGAGAGGAGTATCCAAAGAAGAAGGTGATAATGAATGTGAAGATGATAATGAGTGTTTATAAGATGACATCGACTATTGTGAACATTATTGATATTCCGATTGGAGAAAAAACTAAATCTTACGACCCTCAAACCCGATGGGCCGGCATGACTTGTAATTTACGTATATATGGTTATGCTATTGTTATTTTTGTACAATTTAGTATCAGTTGATGTTAGTTTTAACTTAGATATGTAAGGATATAAGTTCTCTTCTATAGTTATAACTCTATTTTATAAGTTTATGTTTGTATACAAATATGTATCATATCGAGTATTGTGAACATTATTTATATTCCGATTTGAGGAAAAGCTAAATCTTACGACCCTCAAACCTGATGGGACGGGATGACTTGTAATTTACGTAAATATGGTTAAGCTATTGTTATTTATGTACAATTTAGTATCAGTTGATGTTAATTTTAACTTAGACATGTAAAGATATAAGTTGTCTTGTATAGTTATAACTCTATTTTATAATTTTATGTTTGTATAGAAATATGTATCAGCTGCATGTAACTATCCACCTTTAATTTTTTGTACAATATGTTTACATGAATTATAGTACATGATATACATTTTAAATGCATGTTAAATATGTATAGAGTGTTTCATTAACAAAATAGGTAATCATTACATCTAATTTTTTTTTTTAGGCTTATTTAATTTATGACCATTTAATAAGGCAATTTATATGTGGTTTTTTAATCTTCAGGTTAGTAAAAAAGCAAACATACGCATCACCACCATTCGATAATTTCCTGTGTTCATAAAAGGTGTGTTTTTTTAAGAACTTTTATAAACAAGGCATGAATATTGTGTTACCTTAAGAGTATGTGTTTGTAGATTATTTATTTACGTTTTAAATTGTTAGTTAATATAGTATAATAATGTAACTAAAATAAGGTTTTCCGTCAAATCAGGTATTGGTTGTAATTAGATTTCTTGTTTAATTGTAAGATTTTAATATTGTATGTTGGATATGTTGCTTAGTTTAAAAAACCCCAAATGTTGTAGTGGGGCAGTTAAATGAGAAATTAGGCATTTTTTATACATGGTAAGTGATTTGTTTATGCATTTAAGTCACTTTTTTATGTGTGTAACATTATGTTGTATTATGTGAATGGTTTTAGTATACTACAATTTTGTTTCCTTTTCCATTCATAATGGTTATAGATTGTGATAGGCATCATTTTATTTCTGGAATTTTATATATCACAAATTACATATACTGTTTGTTTAGTTGTATTTCATTTTGGTCTAATGAGGATTTCTAATGCTTTTTAGGTGTGGTATATTAGATTTGATTAGTTTGTTAGGTTTTATAGCGCTTATTCAGTTGCTAAAAAGTTTTAACAGTACTAAGCTTAGGGAGCAGTTTTAATGTGACAATTAGTACTGATTGATTATTAAAATTTTGTTGTTGTTGTTGTTGATTATAATCCTCTAATTTAAGTTGTATAAAGCTTATGTATGTGTTTGTTGGTATAAACCCTAAATTGTGTTCTATGTTGTTAAGAGTGTAGAAAATCATGGGTTGATACTTGTTTTAGTGTATAATGAATCAACCCTGTTACTATGATATGTTGCGAAAGTGATGTTTGTTAGATGTAGATGTTTTGTTTGGCTGTTATCTAATCGTGTTTTCACTCTTAATCATATAGAGTTCAATGTTTATGTTGTCACAATGTGATAATCATGAGGTGTTTGGCGTTAGGTTACTATCGGGCTGATAAGCTTATTTCAGTTTGCAAAAGCTTATAAGCATAAGTTCAACTTAATAAGCTCATAAAGAGGAAAAAAACAATAATGGGCTCATGAGCTTTTTAAATAAACCCATAAGACATCTCATTCAATACCAGAACATGCTTATTGATTTTGGAAGGATGTATAGAAAATCATGTGTTGATACTTGTTTTAGTGAATAATGAATCAACCCTATTACTATGATATGTTGCGAAAGTGATATTTGTTAGATGTAGATGTCTTGTTTGTCTGTTATTGCATACATATTGTACTCATGGTCGCTATTATAATAGTGTTTGAATGTGTATTTGAAAGACTGCTTCGTGTTTTCATGTTTGCTAAATGTTGTGTGTTTTTCGATTGGTTGCAGAACAATGACAACACAATTCGTCAAGGATTATAATCATGTAGAAGATATGGGAACTTTGGTAAGTATTTATGGAATTATATTCCAATAATAATCTTCCTATAGCCGTTTTTTTGAGTTTGTTTGCTTATGTATTTGTTTGTTTTTTGTATGTAGGTACTCCCTGATTACTATCATATTAACTACTATAACAATAAGGACTATCTGTACCTGATTAATAATAATAGGGTTAAAAGGAAACTTTATATTTGTCGGGAAAGAGGTAGTGAAGAATGGAGTATATCCGGTCCAAGGTGGAATAACTTCATAGAGCAAAGCGGCTATTTGAATATTAGGACTTCGCATTTCATAAAGGAGGCTGCAGACACCTTTTTTGTTACAGCGTATGATGCAGATGGATGGGAGAGCGGTGGTTATGGGAGAATTCATACACGGAACAGGCTGGTTAGGTGCATTGCTGAAGTTGGGATGGATCGAAGTTCATCACCGGTAAAGTTATGTTATACTTGTATATATGTAAAATTATTGGAATTCATAAAGTTTGTTTTAATAATTTTGAGATTTGTTTTATCAGTGGTTTCCCGTGGAGTTCCTTCAAGGTGTTGAACGCAATAATTTTGTGATTGAATTTTCAGATTATGAAATATATGTGGTTGCAAACCGAGGTATTATTCCTGGGACTTTGGATAGCGTTGGTTTTCAGTTTAATGTTCACTGGAATACGGTTGTTAATCGTTCAAATCTAATGGTTGGTGAGCGAGTTGTGTTGACCAAAAAGACTGATATGCGATTGGCGTTGATGAGGTTTGATAACGATGGTTTTCAGCTCATACATGAACAGCACTACCCCACACGGCTTGCGTTTGTTCAAGGACATGATGCAAATGAGCCAGGTAGTATTATGTTTTTTTGTAATATTTATTCAATTTTACGTGTTAGTTTGAGGTGAATCAGTTGAATGAGTTTGTGACTAAGTAACGTTTACTTTGTGGCTGATATTCGTTAGATGAAAGGTTGGTACACAGATGTAACTGGTTCCAGCATCTGAAGAAAATACTTTCTACAAAAGGCTTTTCCCGTTTGTAGTTGATTGTGGAAGAATGGTAAGGGTTGTTACTTTATATACATTATGTAGTGTGAAAGTTTTAATAAATATTTAATATTAAAAGGGTTGAAGTTAATAAGTTGTCGTAATTGCTTTCAGACTATACCAAGCGGTTTTGTTTCTGATAACAATTTGCAACAATTTACCCATGCGCTTCTAAGGAGGATGGATAGTGAACGCCGTATTTTTATGAAAATTGAGCATCACGCTGATAGGCCATGGAGAAATGATCATATGAACTTTAGGACAAATTGGAGGACTTTGGCTGAAGATTTCCAGTTTCCAATGAACAAAATGATCAAATTCCAGATGGTTGGAACAACAGTCGATCTGGCCTTTGAAGTTCAGTTGTTTAATGGCCCTATTCCGTTGGTGGTTGTGTTTGATGTATGCTGAAATTGTAAGGTGATGCTAGTCTGATGCTTTGTGTTTTGAGGAAAGTATTAACTTTGGTTTTTTGTAGAGTTAACTTATGGTGTAGTTTTTACTTAAGTAGTGTTTGATGGACTTATTTTGAATTCGGGGTAAATTGATTTTAATTACAAGTTTCAGGATTGTATGGGTTTTGTAAACACTATGGCTATGTCCATGTAAAACCATATCAAGGTTGACTCGGTAACATCGTTTCTTGTGTATGATATCTCCTTTTTGTGTAATTGTGCATGTTCAAGTCGACCTGGATTTTTGATTTAATTTTCTGTTTGGTTCAGTGTTGTTATTTTTTTTTAAAGTTAAGCATTCATATAAACTTCCATTATACCTTTGCTAAATGTACAATTACAAATAACAGCCCCAGATATATTAGAACGTCATACTAAGCCCAACACGTACCTCTCATGCACATCAGGTTTTATAAAGTAGTTTCAAGTTTACTATTTCATCCATGTGGGACATCATGTAGCTATTTACATAAAGCTTATAAACTCAATATATAATAACCACTATTAAGTGTAACATAACAGATTTAAATTTTTTTCAAGTTAGGGAGTTTTTTTGATTTTGAACATTGGATTTCTATAATGACGTTAAAACATTAAAATCAAGTATGCTATAATAACATAACAAATTAAAAGTTTTATCAAGTTAGGAATGTTTGTTTGATTTTGAACATTGGTTTTCTGTAATGACGTTAGAAAATTACATTCAAATATGCTATAATATAAGTCATCACTTGTTGTTGAAGATTTGTACACAAACAGTTCTTAATTACATTTGAAAACCTAATCATACATACTATAACAATTTTGTTTAGGCAGTATTAACTTTCAAGATAGTACTGCTTCTTTAAACTCATAATATCATTACTAAATTTCAGTTTAGTATTGCTTATATAAACTGATTACTGTTAAAGTTTTTCAGTAACACAAAATTCAAAAAGTATAAAAGCATTTCATAATACGATTCATATAATTTGGTATAGATAGATTATAAGGTTTATAAAGTTAGCATACTAACAAACATGGAATATTGGGAATCGTTGTAATAGTACTAATTTTAAAGTAGCAGTACTAACTTCAAATTAGTACTGTTGGTTGGGTTTCGCTTATTTATGGCTAAATGTGTTTAAGGAAACATGTAATATGTGATTCCTATTTGATATGTAATACATACGTTGTGAAACACATATTCATACGACATTGTTAAGTTCTTAAGATAGTGTATGTTTCCCTATTTTGATCACTACAAATGTTATGAATGCGTTAGGTAATGGTAGATGGTTTTTTTTTTTTTTTTTAGGTAGTAATTATAAAGGATCTTGACACATTTATATTGTTTAATGCGAAGTGGAATGTGTTTTTATATCTAACAGGACACATCATATAAAGATTCACTAAAAGGAACATATAAATTTTAAATTGCTTATGAATTACTAATGCAAATACCCTTGCGAAATCTAAAACTGTTTTCATTAACAATTGAAATTTTGATTTTGCTTAATATCTAGGAATCTTATTTGTTATAAATTGTTTTTCGGATTGCATATTAACTAAGGAGTTAAAGTGTCTTTAATTGTTACACATTTTTTTAGGATTTCATGCCCAAATTATAATACAGGGTTAACAAAATACATTCAACCCAATTTAACAATAACTGAAGGATGACAGATGCACAAAATTGCCACACATTTGGCATGCCATTCTAAGTCAGCCATACAAACTAATCAAGAAGTATTGTAAATCAAACTTACCAAGTACCATTCTACATAACATAGTGGCATATGTACAAAAGTGCCTAACATGTGGCATGCCAATATAAATCAAACCTAACAACTATTCTATTTTAGGGTGTTGAAGCAAAAGAGTAAGCCAAATGCAAGTCATCATAAGTGAAAGTTTCAAAGTCTTCAGAATCAATGTCGTCTTCGTCTTAAGCAACATCAAATTCTTCATTCTTGGCTATTGATTTCTTAAATCCATCAACTTCTTCCAAAAGTTTCTTAGCAGCTTGTCTTTCTTTTTTCACCTTTTCATCTCTTTCCTCTTTCTGTTGCCAGTTTCTCATTCTCTTGGCTAATTGCTCATAAATCAACCAATCATAAACAGAACTTATGGTCTCTGTTTCATCATCATTTTCAGAATCCTCAACTTCTAATAAATGAATAAATATAAATCAAACGTAGTGGTTAGATACCATATCAGTTTAATGAGGTCATTTTTACCCTTAATTACACTATGTTAACAAAATACCTTCAGATGTTTCTTCTAATTGAGATATTTCTGCAAGTGGTTGATTTTCAGTGTGTGACACTTCATTTTCATCCTGTTTGAGTTGCTTGCTACAAAGATATCAAACACATTCAGTTGCCAAATATATAGGATAACATATACTGTAAAGAATTTAACATACTTTGGTTGATCTTGTTGATTATCTCCAATATCTACAACTTCTAGTGTTCTTTTCCTTGTAGATGACATTCTTTTGATCAACAGTACCTTCAGTTTAGGATTTTCTTTTAAGCTAGATTTACAAATATGATTATACAATGGTGTTTATATAAAATTTTATAATCGATGTGACATATGAACAGTGCAGCCGTATTTCACATTGAAAGTGTATATTTGAAGAGTCAAGTTGTGAATTGATGAGTGCGTAAATACTCATCATTTTATACCCATAAAAGACACTAAAATGACCTAAAACACCCAATTTATACTGCAGATATCCTTGGTTTGTGTTTTATGTGTTTCAGGTACTGAAGGATTGAAAACGGAACAAAAACGAATATTTTTGGATCGACTCGACAACAATTGATCAAGTGAAGACGAAAGTCAAAGACAAAAGTCAAAGTCAAAATCCTAGTCAACCCCCTAAAATACCAAAATGACACAACTGGCCCTTGAAGATAATTTTCAGAATTGGCACAAATGGTCCTTGGATTTTTAGAATTGTACAACTTTAGTCCTTAAAATTAAATCCAAATCCAAAGTTAATCCTAAAAACTAACCCAGCCAACCCAATCCTAAATATTATACCCCATTTCTATCCTAAATCCAACCCAATCCCAAAACAGATAACCCAGCCCACACCATACACTTACCCAAGCCCAATTCAAATAAAAACCAACCCGATCCAACCCATCCTTAGTTAGCCAAAGGTTTGACTTCGGTCAAAACCTTCTTCTAAAACCAAGACCCGCCAAAAAACCATACCACCCATACCCACCATTTCCACCGCCCTTATCCCTGACAAACCCACCCCCTCCTCCTATCCCACTCCACCTAACAAGCCAAAAGCATTTAATGTTTCTTCCCCAACACAAGTTACCAGACCAAGTGGTATTTCTCCATTATGAAAATTTTGGCGCCAAAATTAGTTTAAATGGCTGAGATCAATTCAAGAGGATCCAATGGTGCAGAAATGTTCAGAGAAGAAGATATGATCAATCCCACCTTAGTAGTAGTATAAATAGCACATGTTGTAGCCTATTATGGCAAGTAGTTAATTTCTTTTAATCGTATTGTAATTTTATTGCTTAAGTTGTATCAATTTTAATTATCAGTTATAATTCCAAGTTAATCTAAGTTTGTTCATTATTAATCTCTTTATAATTTCCATTAGTGAATGTTGATTCCAAGTTTTTAACTTTTTATGTTGTACTGAGAAATCGAATTAGGTTAAATGTTATTAAAAATAGTCTCTTATATGTTTCCATATGTTCATATAAGCTTAATATAGCTTAGTGTGAGCTTATTTTAGTTCAGTATCAGTTACATTCAAGAAATCCAAGAAAAGTCAATGAAAGTCAAAGAAGCTCACAATAAGCTCTTCTAGTGGAATAAGCTGTTCAGGAGAGTTGAATTGGGTTTTCTAGCTTGTTTTTGACAAGCTAGGTGTGATTCTGATCTAGTTCTATTGTTCTATAGGCCAAGTCGATTGTAAGCTATTTTCAAGTTTTTGCATTATTGTCTATTTCACTGTTCTATAGCTTATTTTTAGCTCATTTCTTTAATTATCTGCTTATTGGTAGTTTAAAAGTAATTCCTATCTGTTTTATTAGTTTAAAATAGCCTATGCTTTATTTGTCTTAAAAAAACCTCATAAAAACCAAAAATAGCTTAGTCTAGTAAACTACTTATTAGTGCTTAATTTTGCATTAAATATTGATCATTAGTACTTAAATTATCTAGTTGAACTTCTGTCAAGCTAAATCATAGTTAGAATTGGTTGTTGCCTTTGAAAATCACAACACAGACCCTTATTAAGGACTGTTTGGGTGTATGGGTCAAATGGGTCAATTTAGTTTCTCACTGTTCATTGACCATTTGTCCAGCTTTGATCTTGCTTAAAATAGTCTACATAAGTTGTTTTCAAGTAATTTAGAGTTAATTTAATAGTTTTATAGACTTGAGTGGATTGAGCAAAATCTAGAAACTCAACTGATCAAATAAGCCAATTTGAGCAATAAGCTCATTTGACCTTTCCTTGTGGCTTTTCTGAGATCATCTGAGTGCATTTAGTGTATTTGAAAGAGTTGGACTCATTTCAGTTGGATTTGAGTTGTTTTGAACCAAAAACACAGGTCTGCACAAGGAATCCACATATGCAGGTCTGCACAAGATTTTCTAAACCATAATCAGTGCTTATTTGTGTTAATCTAAGCATGATTTTTGGTTTCTCAGTAGTTTGTTAGGTGATCTTTGCTTATTTCCATTTCCAGCCCATAGCTTAGCTTAATTGAGCTTAAAAATAAGCTCAAAAGTCCCCTATTCTCACAAGCATACACTGATTGCTCAGTGTATACTTGCTTTGAATAGCCACTTTCTCAGCTTATTCTTAAGCAACAAATAAGCTTCCCTAGGTCTGAATTTTGGTTTTATGTGATCCTCGGTAGGTGAATTTTAAGAATAATCAGCTTTTGTGGAGTTTAGTAATCATTTAAGTGCTTTAAATTAAGCTCAAAATTGCCTAGAATCCAAATAGCTGCCCTGTGCATCAGTTCACTTTTTGGCTTATTTGTGATTAATCAATGCTTATTTCTGAGTTCTTGTGCTTATTCAGTGTTCATTCTAGCTTATTATTGGTTGCTTAGCTTGTTTCAAGTTTCCTTTAGCTTATTTAATAGCTTATCAGCCATATTGATCAAGCCTTGGGCTTATTTTCCTTTTTAGCCTACTGATCAGCAAACTTAGCTGATTTTTGAGCTTATTTGAGGTTTTCAAAATAAGTGCTAGTTATCAAATTTTCTTATCTCATTGTGCTTAATCAGTTTCTATAATAAAAATCAAAAAATAAAATAAAAGCAAAAAGGTGTTGGGATTTGAACCCTGGCCACCCAGCTCACCACACAACACACTTACCACTCTGCCCTTGGGTCTTTTCCAGTTAGATCCTACACCCATTAATACTTAAACCCTATTTCATTTTAAGCTAATCGAACCATTTAGCTTATTTACAGCTTATTACAATAAGCTGGATCCTTGTTTCTAATTTTCCTAGGCTTGTTTTAGCATAAGGTAATTTCACAAAAATTTCCAGAATTTTTAGAATAGTTTTAATATTTTTTATGTATTTTTCTTTTTAAATCAGTTTTTAATTCATAATAATTAATTAAAAAGTCAGAAAAATATAAATCTTTTTTCTAAAATTTTCTTTTATTATTTAGGATTTAAGAAAAATAATTTTGCACTTGTAAGATTAGATTTCTATATATCTTAGTTTTTAGCCCGTTTTAATAATTCCCGTTTCGCATTTTTTTATATAAATTGGGTTAATCTTAATTTTATTTTGAGAATTAGTTTCTCATTATTTAATTAGAATTAAAATAAAAATACAAGCAAAATTCCATATTCCAAATATCAATCACTCTAATTCCAAACCTTTAACGATTGTCCATTCACACCTCGTTGGGACACGACCTGGGTAATCACTTACCTGGTTTCACGCACATATCACAAACGTGAGTTTTTGCAAGCTAGCCTTTTTCCTAAAGGGTTGATTTGTCCTTATTCACGTGTATCCGTCTGATATTATTTATATATACACTTTAGCACGGATCAAATTTTGGCGCCGCTGCCGGGGAGGTTGTGTTGCGACTATATCGTTGAGATTTTAAAACGATTAGTGACTTGAGATACTTCTTTTAAAAGTTTCTACTTTCATAAAAACATGTAAAATACAAAAATATTTTTTTCTTTTCTTTTATATATATTATCATATAAAAAATAAAAACCAAAAAACATTTTCCGTTTTATTGTTAAGTAAAAGATAAAAGCAAAATCAATATAATATTCCTCAACTTGGAGTATTATCATAATAAGTTCCCAAACATCAGATTAAAACTTGCCTTTGTGTCGCTTGCGAATTCGGCTCACTTTTGATTGATAAACAAACTCTAACGGAGGTTTCAGGAGGTTTGACATTAAATTGTCGAACCGAAAGGAGCGGGTTTTTAAGGAGCATTTATTGCCCACCTTTGCTTCTCTGCCACTCTGTGCGTTTTTCAGTCAGAGAGCTACCGTACGCTTGTTGATTTAAGGTTTAAGTTTCTTGTGTTTTGCTTCGATCTTGTTTTAATTGAATTATTTTATTTAGTGCATGCGCACTCGTTCTTCTACGTCGACAAGTCCTTTACATGAACTCTGATGAGGCGAAAAGTGTACCGCTTTTCGGGGGTCATTTAAGCCCTAAATCGTATTTATTTGATCAAATATTGCCCTAAATCGTTCCTTTTGTCATTTTAGGTACTTTGGAGATGAAATTTGGAAAAGAAAGCATTTTGGACGTTTTTGGAGCATAAAAGTGAAGAAAACGACAAAGTCTCTAAATCTGCTGGAATAGTACCTGTGACGGCGTCAAGCCCCAGTGTGACGCCGTCAATCCTTGATAAGCCAGAGAGGATTTTGGAAGATTAAAGGGGGACGGCGTCAAGAAGGCCATCAAGAAACCCTAACCGTGGCGAAGTGACGGCGTCAGGACTCAACCTGACGACGTCAGAAGCCATTGAGTGACGACGTCAGAATGACAACTTGCACAAGAAGAAACCCTAGTAAAACCGTCACATGCTGATCAAGACAATCACAACTTACGCGCGGAGTAGCTGTTACTGTTTTGGCCATAAAATCTTCATACGAACTCGGATTTGGGTGATTCAAAAGGCCACGCGAAGAGGACGAAAAGATCTACAATTTGGTGAAAATGGGAAGTTGACGCCGTCACTTGTACGAGCTGACGCCGTCAAGCCTTGCCGACAGAAATATTACCTATAAATACAACATCATAACTTCACTTTTTGTAGGCCCTAAACCCTAAGTCCGATTCTAGGGTTTAGGTAGGTGTTTTTCCAGCAACTTAGAAGGTCTTAATCACTCCATAAACATCTTGTAATGGTGTGTTGATTCTATCTTAATTATGTCTTCCATTATTATTGTTACTTGTTCTTCATTGATTATGTTTTACTAAATCACCTAGTGTTTACCTATGATTGTGTGAAACTTGTGTATAACTAATTAGATCTTATTGATTTCTTGTTGATGTGTGTGTCCATCTCCATCAATTAGGGCGTGACAACTTCAATAGATCTAATTGGTTTAGCTTATAATTCTTGTTTCCTATTGTCTCTTGTATGATTGGATGATATCGATGTTAGGCTTAAGAAAACTGGCTAACCTCCTATACGGTAACTTGCTTGAACGTCTTAAGAAATATGAACCAAGGTGTACTAAGGTTAATTGGTTGTATTTAATGCATAAGCGAATTCTAGTGATCCCATGTTAGGAGCTTCTTAGCCGGCTCGACATAGGAGTGAAGTAGGAGCTTATAGAGTTAGGGAAGATCGTACACACCCCCATGATTGGTATTAAGGAATACAACCCGTCAATTAAAACAAGGTGTGACAATTCAATAGGTAGAATTGGATAGCTAGCAAGGAGTAACATATCATAGGTAGACATGCTTCACTTCCCTTGTAGAACCCTAGTTTACTTTCCTGCACATTAGTTTAATTAGTAGATTTTGGGTTAGTTGATTAGCAACTAATTCCGCCCACTCCTTCAAACCAGAGATTTTACTTGCTTTTCATAAAATATAAAAATACAAAAAGAATCATCCCTCACCTCTAGACCTAGTAGATAAATTTCAATCCTAACGAACACTATTCTTTGAGTTGAACGATCAATCCCCCGGTACTTGCCACTTCACTATACTACATCGGTCAGGTACACTGCCTGGTGGGGATTGCAAACTTCTCAAGATCCCTTGAGAGGTAAAACCTGTTGTAAGGTCGCAAAACCACGCATCAAGTTTTTGGCGCCGCAGCCTGGGGAGTAGTTATTGCTTAGGTTGAAATTTTATTTTTATTAGGTCTACTCACAAGATTCCTATCAAGTGAGATTTTTTCTTTTTATTTTGTAGCTTTCTCGTTGTCTATCTTTTCTTTGTGATTTTGTTTGTAATTTGCTTCAAATGGACTTTTCATTTAGATTTCTAAGATTGCAAGATATGGTTGAGTGGCTAGAACACCAAGGAGTTCAAAATACCTCATTTAGAGACACCTATGAATCATATGAGCCTTCACCTAGGATAGATTCTTATGAACAACCTCCATGTTTAGGATCTCATCTTAGTGAGGCCAATAGGAAAAGCGACCTAGTTTGCCAAGGAATTGTGGATAGAGCCGAAGCAATAAACCATAAGTTGGATGAAGCGCTAGGTTTTTTATCATCACTACCTAAGAAAACAATTGATGAGGATATAGGTGATCTTGACACGTGGAATGATGAGGTAAACACCATAAGCCCACAAAATACTCAACCATCATTTGAGGCACCCACACCGCCCGTGACTTACCCGGAAGAAGTAGAAGAGACTTTAGGAATCCCGATGGAGGTAGAACCCTTGGACCAAGCACAACTAGAGGATATAGGTTTGAACACTTTTAGTGATGACCTTACTCTTAGTTCTAGGGAATTTCCTAGTGTTGATGAGCCGGAACCTCAACCTTTACACAACTTTTCATCCTTAGATTTACATCTAGGAGACAAAAGAGGAACCGACCCACCCATAAACCAATATTATCCGGGTAGTTTTAGGATGAAGGAAGCCATTCACTCACCCCCTTCACCTCACGTGGCATATTCACACCCTAAGGGTGTGTATCGCTACTTTCACCCGCACTTAATCCTAAGTGTAGGGAAAACCTCCCCTATTTCCGTTAAATAAGGGTAGAGTCAGGCTCGTGACTCGAACAAAAACAAGCGCTTCTTGGGAGGCAACCCAAGCTTTATTTGTTTGTTTGTTTGTTTGTTTGATTTTATTTGTTTCCGTATGCAAGTTTAATTGTTATTGTTTGTGCTCATGTTTCAAAGTAAATTGTGAAAATGCTTTATTTTGTTTTTAACTTCGTCTTAACTACATATAAAGGTATTTTGCAAAAGATAAGTGTAAGGGAATCCAAATTTGTTTACAAGAACAAGATTGAACATGAATCACAACAATATTAAATGAGCATGCATACTAGTAATTGTTAGAGTCAAATGCTTGTATCGAGTCATAATGAATATTTTGCAGGATTTCCAGGAAGTGAGGCATAAGTTTTTCCAGAAATTTTCCGAAAACTAACCATAAAATTTTTGCAGGTCACTTCTGACGGCGTCAAGGTTAACACCTGACGGCGTCAAGTGTAAAATTCTGGAAATTTTGCAAGTTTTGTTTTTCTACCGGAGTCATAAAGTTTTTGTTAAATCTTTAGTTTTATAAACTCCAGGAAATCTGCAAATATTCATTCTACAAGCATTATATCTTTAATCGTTTTGTTTTTATTTCTAAGTCTGGAATTACATCTAGTTGTAAGTTTTCTTTGTTCAGGTTGATGCTTTGGGTTTTTTTGTGTTTGTTTTCTCAGGTTTAACAGGTTATATTGGACAAGAAGATGATTTATATTTCGGAAGGGAAGCTTTCAACGTTCATTTTCTTGGAGGAGGATTTAACCATGTTACCGGATTATCCACATCGAACGAATCAGGGGAGTATTTGTTTTCATTCTTTTACCTTATTTACTTTTACATCCTTTGAATGAACATTGGGGACAATGTTCAGCTTAAGTGTAAGGGGAGGGTAAATGATGATACCTTAGAGAATACAATTGCACTTGATTTTTGTTTGTTTGATGGTAGATGTGTAATAAAACTGAGATAAATACTTGTTAGGGCAATTTTAGTGCCAAATTTAAAATTTTTTACAACATTTAGGAGTGAAACTTTGGTCTTAATGAGCGTCTCATGGATAGGGAGTTATATGACTAGCACAAAACCGTACCACTAAAAAATTTTCCACCCCCAAATATGTGAGGTTCGCCCCTAGAATTGGTAGGAAAAGCATTTATGCTATGATGTGTGTACCGGTAGCACTTAGATTCTAGAACTTGCGTTAGGACCATTCCGAGGCCACAAGTGAGACTACATTCGTGTAGTTAGATTTACTACATGATAAGAGGCATTAGGATTAACCCATTGTTTTACACCTGTGTTTTTGTTATAATTACATTGGCTACATTGGTCAAGTAATTCTCCCACACCCTTTGCGTTGTACTCATTTTTAGTACACGATACCCCTAGTACACCCCTCAGAGCCTATCTTTTCGTTTCTAACTTTAAGCATTTTACTTAAAGTAAGAATTTGTTTACACCCCACTTAAATGTACACCCAAATCGCCTTAGCCTACCTTGTATGCACTCATTTTTAGTGCATTATTGTGACAACATTTGTTTAAACCCCAAGTTAATTATCTAATTGATTACATGGTTGCTAAGTCGAGTCATATCCTTGTACATATTGTTTTGGGACGATTGGGACTCATGGGTAAAGTACTAGTGTAATGGAGTAATGGGGAAGAACAACATTATTACCCCCATATGTGCTAAATATTTTAAAAGTACTCCAAGTGTTTCGATTATCTTAATTCGAGTCATTAGAATAGTTAATTGTAAAGTTATGTAAAAGTTCAAGTGTAAGGGGGATACAACCCCCCTACGATGTATTATTTTGGATGGTAGGGCAAGAGTGTATGCAAAAAAAAAAAAAAAAAAAAAAAAAAAAAAAAAAAAAAAAAAAGTAGAAAAAACATACGGACTACCATCCCGTTTCATTTTATGTTTATTTTATCTTTTTGTTATTTTTTTTTCTCATTAGCTTAAGTCGAGTCTAGTCTTGGCTTAGCAACGCCATATTGTACATGTAATTAATCAAGATCTTTAACTCGCCACCAGTAAAATATCCTTTATCCAACAAAACCGTGTTTATCATATCCCTACACCTAACGTTATAACCCGTTTAAAAGCCCTCTTTGATAGTTTATCTTAGGTGCTTACGCCTAATGGAGGAGGTTTTTGATCCTTTCCCAAGCCTATGGTAATCTATTTGCTATGACAGGTAGTGAGAGATATTATTCATTTTCATTTGTGAGATATACTTTTATGACACCTGAGAGATGTGAGTATCTAAACACTACTTGTGAGGTGCTAGTGTGTAATCTCCGTGCTTATTATGATTAAAGGGGAACGACTATTTGTTGTAATTACTTTTATATTAGCGTTAAATGACCCCTAACTTGTATTTTGATTAGAATAAAAGCGCATTTGCTTGAGGACAAGCAAATCTCAAGTGTAAGGGTATTTGATGAGGCGAAAAGTGTACCGCTTTTCGGGGGTCATTTAAGCCCTAAATCGTATTTGTTTGATCAAATATTGCCCTAAATCGTTCCTTTTGTCATTTTAGGTACTTTGGAGATGAAATTTGGAAAAGGAAGCATTTTGGACGTTTTTGGAGCATAAAAGTGAAGAAAACGACAAAGTCTCTAAATCTGCTGGAATAGTACCTGTGACGGCGTCAAGCCCCAGTGTGACGCCGTCAATCCTTGATAAGCCAGAGAGGATTTTGGAAGATTAAAGGGGGACGGCGTCAAGAAGGCCATCAAGAAACCCTAACCGTGGCGAAGTGACGGCGTCAGGACTCAACCTGACGACGTCAGAAGCCATTGAGTGACGACGTCAGAATGACAACTTGCACAAGAAGAAACCCTAGTAAAACCGTCACATGCTGATCAAGACAATCACAACTTACGCGCGGAGTAGCTGTTACTGTTTTGGCCATAAAATCTTCATACGAACTCGGATTTGGGTGATTCAAAAGGCCACGCGAAGAGGACGAAAAGATCTACAATTTGGTGAAAATGGGAAGTTGACGCCGTCACTTGTAAGAGCTGACGCCGTCAAGCCTTGCCGACAGAAATATTGCCTATAAATACAACATCATAACTTCACTTTTTGTAGGCCCTAAACCCTAAGTCCGATTCTAGGGTTTAGGTAGGTGTTTTTCCAGCAACTTAGAAGGTCTTAATCACTCCATAAACATTTTGTAATGGTGTGTTGATTCTATCTTAATTATGTCTTCCATTATTATTGTTGCTTGTTCTTCATTGATTATGTTTTACTAAATCACCTAGTGTTTACCTATGATTGTGTGAAACTTGTGTATAACTAATTAGATCTTATTGATTTCTTGTTGATGTGTGTGTCCATCTCCATCAATTAGGGCGTGACAACTTCAATAGATCTAATTGGTTTAGCTTATAATTCTTGTTTCCTATTGTCTCTTGTATGATTGGATGATATCGATGTTAGGCTTAAGAAAACTGGCTAACCTCCTATACGGTAACTTGCTTGAACGTCTTAAGAAATATGAACCAAGGTGTACTAAGGTTAATTGGTTGTATTTAATACATAAGCGAATTCTAGTGATCCCATGTTAGGAGCTTCTTAGCCGGCTCGACATAGGAGTGAAGTAGGAGCTTATAGAGTTGGGGAAGATCGTACACACCCCCATGATTGGTATTAAGGAATACAACCCGTCAATTAAAACAAGGTGTGACAATTCAATAGGTAGAATTGGATAGCTAGCAAGGAGTAACATATCATAGGTAGACATGCTTCACTTCCCTTGTAGAACCCTAGTTTACTTTCCTGCACATTAGTTTAATTAGTAGCTTTTGGGTTAGTTGATTAGCAACTAATTCTGCCCACTCCTTCAAACCAGAGATTTTACTTGCTTTTCATAAAATATAAAAATACAAAAAGAATCATCCCTCACCTCTAGACCTAGTAGATAAATTTCAATCCTAACGAACACTATTCTTTGAGTTGAACGATCAATCCCCCGGTACTTGCCACTTCACTATACTACATCGGTCAGGTACACTGCCTGGTGGGGATTGCAAACTTCTCAAGATCCCTTGAGAGGTAAAAGCTGTTGTAAGGTCGCAAAACCACGCATCAAACTCGTAGATATTTCGAGAAGACGTAATCGTAGACGTGCTGCCCGAATAGTCAAACCCGAGATTCGTACTGTTCCCATTGATAATATGGCAGACGATCGAACAATGGCAGAGATGCTCCAAGCACCCACCGAAGGTTACGGAGATGCCATCGTTTTACCACCAATCGACTCTGATCATTTTGAATTGAAAACGCATTTGATTCAACTCGTGTCTACAAACCAATTCCACGGGTTTGAACGAGAAATCCGTATGCACACATCCGTTGGTTCAACAAGTTGACCTCAACCATCAATTACAAGGATGTGCCGCAAAAAGTTGTCAAATTGATGCTATTTCCGTTTTCACTCGAAGGGGCAGCCCGGATTTGGCTGGAAAAAGAACCCCCTCGATCCATTGAAACTTGGGAAGATCTCGTACAGAAATTTGTTAATTATTTCTTTCCTCCTTCAAAGACGACTAATCTGAAAAATGAAATTTCTGGATTTTGTCAAGGTTTCGATGAAATCTTCGGAGAGGCATGGGACCGATTTAAAGATCTCCTAAGAAAATGCCCGCATCATGATTTCACGGAGTTACAACAGATCAATACGTTTTATAATGGGTTGAATGGAAACGATCAAGATTCTCTTAACGCTGCCGCCGTTGGCAATATCTTGAATCGTCGACCTAAAGATGTGCTTGAAATTTGCGAGAATAAATCAAAAGTTCCTATTTCTCGAAACAAAGTGAATGTTCCTATCACTCCTGCTTCTTCATCCGGTAACTCATCAGAGTTAGCCGCTCTAACGGACGCAATTCGTTACATGATGAAGGAAGTGAAAGAAATTAAGAGTGAAATTCATAAACCAGAACAAATCAAAGCCATAAACAAAGTGTGTGAAACTTGTGGTGGCCCGTATGCGTATTACGATTTTCAAGCAACCGATGCTTCTGTTTACCAAGCTTCCGTAGCTGCAGTAAACCACAATCAAAACCGACCGCATGCTGAAGCTCATTACCGAGCACCAAATGCTATGGTACCACCTGGTTTTCCACCCGTGCCAAATCAAAACAATCAAAATCGCTTTGTTCAAAATCAAGGACAAAATTTCAACAATTCTCAGAATTTCAACCAGAACCGTAACAATTTCAACCAGCCTTATCAAGCTCCGAATCAACATGTTTATCAACAACCTCATCAAGCTCCTTTGACTGATGATTTCATGAAAATTACTGAGTCCAGCATGCGTTCAATGCAGACTCAAATCAATAATATGAAAGTCGAGTTGAGAAAGGAAATTGATACTACGATGTCACGTCAAACAAATGAGTTGAAGAATATGATGGGCAGTTTCATGAATATGAACCTGAACCAAGCTTCTTCATCTTCCGGACGACTTCCGAGCAATACCATTCCTAATCCTAATGCTGAGTTGAAAGCCGTCACCACTCGTAGTGGTAAGACGCATAATGGACCCTCAACTCCTATGCCCCCTTCACCGGGGGAAGTGAATTGAGATGCCGAGGTGACAACGGACAAAGTGCAATTCTCAAGCCCACAAAGTACCGCACACGTCCAACCTCCAAATGTCCAAATTCAAGTTCCGGAACCCGATGTTCCGAAGAACAATCCTAAGCCTTCAATTCCATATCCTTCGATGCTTAATGATCAGAAGCTTAAAGACAAAACGAATCAACAGATGGAGAAATTCTTTAAAATCTTCAGTGATTTGCACTTTGACATCAGCTTCGCAGATGCTCTCATTCTTATGCCCAAATTTGCATCTACACTTAAAAGTTTGCTAAGCAACATGGATAAGTTGTCTGAGATGGCAAAGACCCCACTAAACGAACAATGCTCGGCGGTGCTCCTCGAAAAGCTTCCTGAAAAGCTCGGAGACCCCGGCAAGTTTTTAATCCCTTTTGATTTCTTGGGGATGGTTTAGTGCTCAGCCTTGGCCGATCTTGGCGCAAGCATTAACCTTATGCCACTCTCAGTATGGGAGAAATTATCTCTTCCAGAGCTTACATCTACTTGCATGAAACTCGAGCTAGTGGACCGTACTATAAAACATCCACTTGGAATAGCCGAGGATGTCGTTGTGAAAGTAGGAAAGTTCCATTTTCCTACTGATTTCGTTGTGGTAGACTTTGATGCCGATCCTCGAGTTCCACTCATACTGGGGAGAGCCTTCTTAAGAACGAGTCGTGCTAACATTGATGTATATGCCAAAAAATTAACCATTCGGGTTGATAATGAAGAAGTCACGTTTAACATTAATCAAGACTCTAAACCTCTAACCGCCAAAGGCAACATTGCTATGGTTGATCAAAAATCTGATTCCGTAATTGCTTCCAAAAGAAGTGATTCGATACTTTCAAGATTCACGGTTAAGAGTCTTTCACAAAAACGTGCGAGCTCAAAGCGATGCAAATTACTCCTGGTTCAAGCAAATGGTTTAAAAGTTGTAATGCAGAAGTTAAGAGCGTTTTCGATTATGATGAACAAGAATCGGAGATCACATCGGAAGTGGTGAAAATTGCTAGCTCTAAGAGCACACCACTTGTCCCACCTCCGGAATCGGTTTATCGTGTTGAAATTATTGATTCTGTGGATGAAACTTCTAAAAATCCCACTCCTTATTCTGCACCAGTCATTTCCGACTCTTCCCATCCTTCTCCTCCGCTTGAGGGAAGTGATATCTCTATGGAAGAGCTCGAGGTTTTCTTGTTTGATGCTCCAATTTCGCTGGAAATTGTTGAGCCTGATTGTGATCCGGGGGGAGATGCTCCGTTATTAGAAAAAATGGTATTTGATGAACCATTATTTTCCTTCCCCCCGAAGGATGTTGTTGTTAAAGATAAGCCGTTAGATCCTCCGGAGCTCAAACTCTAGGATTTTGTTCCCAATATGAGAGTTTTATCTTTAATGACGAAGATGAAAGTAGTGGCAATCCCACTCCTCATTCTGATTTTTCTCTCCCGGCTTATGAAGCCTTTTGCTTTGATATCGATCATTCGGAAGAAGTGGGAAGTGGCAGTACCACTTCTCATTCTCAAATCTCTCTTCCCGAGTATGATGCATTTCATTTTGATATGAATGATCTTTATCATGAGGAGTTCTCCAGTGAACTCTCTCATATTATATCTCCTCCGGAATATGATCATTTCTATTTTGATCCTGAGGATGATTCTAGTGTGGGGGGAGGTGTACGTAATCATAAGAATGTGCTTATTGATAAAATCATCCCGACCCTCCCTCCCGTTGAAGACAAATTTGATTCTGATGATGAAGAGTTCTTCCTGATAATCATCATGACATTTCTCCTCTTCATCACATATGGTGTGATTTCTCTTTCCCTTTTCTCCTACGGGAATGAGGACACCATCTTTGACCCCGGTATCCTCCCTTATAGTTTCTACTATTAAAATACCGTGGGTATCTCGTCGGTGTGGAACTTTTTTATGTTAATCCAAACACATTGAATGAAAGTCCGATGGAGATGGTTTCTTCCACTTGCTTCCCCATGAACCAATGAATTCGGGGTCGAGTCAAGCTAGTGACTCGGTTAACAAAAACATTAGCATTGCATGGGTAAACGCCCATGTTTCTGTCTTCTCTCTTATTTCTAACACTAAGTGTGGGGGAATCCCACTGTGCTATGCTCTTTTGTGTTGTTTGCTCTGATTTTTAGGTTTCCCTTGGATTGTGATGATTGCCGCGCCTGTTTTTAATCCAGCCGCCCAATATCCTATCCTTTTGCTAACGATTATCTAGGGATATCTTTTTAATCCTTTTTGTGAAAATTGAGATTTCTTTCACACACTTGGCTATTAGTCTTACCTTTTTACGTTCTAAGTGTCGGCATAATAGCCGGTACTTTGAATATTGAGGGCAATATTCAATTCTAAGTGTGGGGGGGGGGGGGGGGAAATTCTCTTGAATTTTGTCACATATGTACCTTCTAGTGCCCTAGTACCCCCGTTTTGCCCAAAATTTTAAAATTTTGTCGTTTTTAGATAAGAAATTGCAATAAAAAAGAAGTGTTTAGTCTTGATTAGGTTAGAACAAAGGGAATCCCAACTCTGCCAGAGTATTGATCTGGCTGCTTCCTTAACGATTAGACTAAGGTTTTACTATATGTGCAAATGAAAATGCTAAGCGTAGAATAGTTGGTTTTATTTAGAGCTTATATAAGTAATCTATGGCTTTTCCTCCCAGGAGATAATTAATCTGACTTAATTAGTGCTTATTTTCAAACTTTTGAACACACAAAATCATTTTTCTTTACGATTTTGAAAAATACTAGTTCAAAGCTTTATTTAAACTTCGGAACAAGAATATGTCATAATAATGTAAAAGTTTAAGTAACAAATAAATGTGCTAAAAAGCTAACGTTCAAGATCGGCCCTTGGATCCTTATTTCCGGAAGGCGTTTAGGTCTTGGCTACCCTCTTACACCGGCCCTTGGACCCTTAATTCTGAAAGGCGTTAAGGTCTTGGAACTCTCCGTTGTAACGGCCCTTGGATCCTTTATTCCAGGAAGGTTTAAGGTCTTGGTTCCCGTGAAACCCCGTTAGTTTATATTGCACAAAGTTAAGTATCAAAAAAAAAAAAAAAAAAAAAAAAAATGATGAAAAAAATGAGAAAATAAAGAGGAAAGAAAATGGAATGATATTGCAAAATGCAATAAATTTTGAAGCTTGCTTGTTGTGAATTTTAAATCTATCTTTCAGCTAGTATTAGTCAAAGTTTTATAAAAACGTCGATTTTTGTTATCAAAAATTTGAAAATCAAGCACAGTCGCCTAACTTGAATATATGCGGGAGTGAAAAGTTAAGTTTCGACTTACATAGATTATTTGTATAAGTAGTGTTAGCATTTTACAAAAGCATTTGCACATTGAGTTTAAGCTTAGTTGGGAGTATTAAAAAGAGGATGACGATTACAATTCCTTGGAGACACCCAGTTTGTGTGAATCCTGTTCCGTGATACCATTTTTGGAAATCAAGCATGATATATATTTTGTTCTAAGTTTAAATTTCGTGCATTGTATAAAAAATCAAATCGGGGTATACTTGGTATTCTTTTGATCCTTTCATTACTTTATATGATCGGATTGCTAGGGACTAGCAATAGCTTAGTGAAGGGGATTGATGAGTGTGTAAATACTCATCATTTTATACCCATAAAAGACACTAAAATGACCTAAAACACCCAATTTATACTGCAGATATCCTTGGTTTGTGTTTTATGTGTTTCAGGTACTGAAGGATTGAAAACAGAACAAAAACGAATATTTTAGGATCGACTCGACAACAATTGATCAAGTGAAGACGAAAGTCAAAGTCAAAATCCTAGTCAACCCCCTAAAATACCAAAATGACACAACTGGCCCTTGAAGATAATTTTCAGAATTGGCACAAATGGTCCTTGGATTTTCAGAATTGTACAACTTTAGTCCTTAAAATTAAATCCAAATCCAAAGTTAATCCTAAAAACTAACCCAGCCAACCCAATCCTAAATATTAAACCCAATTCTATCCTAAATCCAACCCAATCCCAAAACAGATAACCCAGCCCATACCATACACTTACCCAAGCCCAATTCAAATAAAAACCAACCCATCCTTAGTTAGCCAAAGGTTTGACTTCGGTCAAAACCTTCTTCTAAAACCAAGACCCGCCAAAAAACCATACCACCCATACCCACCATTTCCACCGCCCTTATCCCTGACAAACCCACCCCCTCCTCCTATCCCACTCCACCTAACAAGCCAAAAGCATTTAATGCTTCTTCCCCAACATAAGTTACCAGACCAAGTGGTATTTCTCCATTATGACAATTTTGGCGCCAAAATTAGTTTAAATGGCTGAGATCAATTCAAGAGGATTCAATGGTGCAGAAATGTTCAGAGAGAGAAGATATGATCAATCCCACCTTAGTTGTAGTATAAATAGCACATGTTGTAGCCTATTATGGCAAGTAGTTAATTTCTTTTAATCGTATTGTAATTTTATTGCTTAAGTTTTATCAATTTTAATTATCAGTTATAATTCCAAGTTAATCTAAGTTTGTTCATTATTAATCTCTTTACAATTTCCATTAGTGAATGTTGATTCCAAGTTTTTAACTTTTTATGTTGTACTGAGGAATCGAATTAGGTTAAATGTTATTAAAAATAGTCTCTTATCTGTTTCCATAAGCTCATATAAGCTTAATATAGCTTAGTGTAAGCTTATTTTAGTTCAGTATCAGTTACATTCAAGAAATCCAAGAAAAGTCAATGAAAGTCAAAGAAGCTCACAATAAGCTCTTCTAGTGGAATAAGTTGTTCAGGAGAGTTGAATTGGGTTTTCTAGCTTGTTTTTGACAAGCTAGGTGTGATTCTGATCTAGTTCTATTGTTCTATAGGCCAAGTCGATTGTAAGCTATTTTCAAGTTTTTGCATTATTGTCTATTTCACTGTTCTATAGCTTATTTTTAGCTCATTTCTTTAATTATCTACTTATTGGTAGTTTAAAAGTAATTCCTATCTGTTTTATTAGTTTAAAATAGCCTATGCTTTATTTGTCTTAAAAAAACCTCATAAAAACCAAAAATAGCTTAGTCTAGTAAACTACTTATTAGTGCTTAATGTTGCATTAAATATTGATCATTAGTACTTAAATTATCTAGTTGAACTTCTGTCAAGCTAAATCATAGTTAGAATTGGTTGTTGCCTTTGAAAATCACAACACAGACCCTTATTAAGGACTGTTTGGGTGTATGGGTCAAATGGGTCAATTTAGTTTCTCACTGTTCATTGACCATTTGTCCAGCTTTGATCTTGCTTAAAATAGTCTACATAAGTTGTTTTCAAATAATTTAGAGTTAATTTAATAGTTTTATAGATTTGAGTGGATTGAGCAAAATCTAGAAACTCAACTGATCAAATAAGCCAATTTGAGCAATAAGCTCATTTGACCTTTCCTTGTGGCTTTTCTGAGATCATTTGAGTGCATTTAGTGTATTTGAAAGAGTTGGACTCATTTCAGTTGGATTTGAGTTGTTTTGAACCAAAAACACAGGTCTGCACAAGGAATCCACATATGCAGGTCTGCACAAGATTTTCTAAACCATAATCAGTGCTTATTTGTGTTAATCTAAGCATGATTTTTGGTTTCTCAGTAGTTTGTTAGGTGATCTTTGCTTATTTCCATTTCCAGCCCATAGCTTAGCTTAATTGAGCTTAAAAATAAGCTCAAAAGTCCCCTATTCTCACAAGCATACACTGATTGCTCAGTGTATACTTGCTTTGAATAGCCACTTTCTCAGCTTATTCTTAAGCAACAAATAAGCTTCCCTAGGTCTGAATTTTGGTTTTATGTGATCCTCGGTAGGTGAATTTTAAGAATAATCAGCTTTTGTGGAGTTTAGTAATCATTTAAGTGCTTTAAATTAAGCTCAAAATTGCCTAGAATCCAAATAGCTGCCCTGTGCATCAGTTCACTTTTTGGCTTATTTGTGATTAATCAATGCTTATTTCTGAGTTCTTGTGCTTATTCAGTGTTCATTCTAGCTTATTATTGGTTGCTTAGCTTGTTTCAAGTTTCCTTTAGCTTATTTAATAGCTTATCAGCCATATTGATCAAGCCTTGGGCTTATTTTCCTTTTTAGCCTACTGATCAGCAAACTTAGCTGATTTTTGAGCTTATTTGAGGTTTTCAAAATAAGTGCTAGTTATCAAATTTGCTTATCTCATTGTGCTTAATCAGTTTCTATAATAAAAATCAAAAAATAAAATAAAAGCAAAAAGGTGCTGGGATTTGAACCCTGGCCACCCAGCTCACCACACAACACACTTACCACTCTGCCCTTGGGTCTTTTCCAGTTAGATCCTACACCCATTAATACTTAAACCCTATTTCATTTTAAGCTATTCGAACCATTTAGCTTATTACAATAAGCTGGATCCTTGTTTCTAATTTTCCTAGGCTTGTTTTAGCATAAGGTAATTTCACAAAAATTTCTAGAATTTTTAGAATAGTTTTAATATTTTTTATGTATTTTTCTTTTTAAATCAGTTTTTAATTCATAATAATTAATTAAAAAATCAGAAAAATATAAATCTTTTTTCTAAAATTTTCTTTTATTATTTAGGATTTAAGAAAAATAATTTTGCACTTGTAAAATTAGATTTCCATATATCTTAGTTTTTAGCCCGTTTTAATAATTCCCGTTTCGCTTTTTTTTATATAAATTGTGTTAATCTTAATTTTATTTTGAGAATTAGTTTCTCATTATTTAATTAGAATTAAAATAAAAATACAAGCAAAATTCCATATTCCAAATATCAATCACTCTAATTCCAAACCTTTAACGATTGTCCATTCACACCTCGTTGGGACACAACCTGGGTAATCACTTACCTGGTTTCACACACATATCACAAACGTGAGTTTTTGCAAGCTAGCCTTTTTCCTAAAGGGTTGATTTGTCCTTATTCACGTGTATCCGTCTGATATTATTTATATATACACTTTAGCACGGATCATGAATATAATGATGATGATTTAACTTCTTTTGTAATTAATGATTTAACTTCTTTTGTAATTACGATAAGTAATTTTTTTTTTTGGCTGAAATATTTAAAAGTTTGATATCTTTCAATCTTCTAAATATATAGAAATATTTTTGTTTGAATTAGATGTTTATCTGTTTTGAATTTTTAAATTAAAATCAACATTTGTTTGTGTATAAACATTTAAAGATGTTGTTAGAATTAATGATGTATAAAAATAATGGACTATGTATATTTAAAGTGATAATGTGTTTTAATAGAACTATTATGAATTGCTTATATTAGCAGTACTAATTCGGGCGCATAGCAGTATGAATACAAAAAACAAACTGGCGACATCTCAGCGGTACAACTTAACATATACGTATTGTTAATATCAGTACAAAGGACCCTTGTGTCCCCTTTCAATTTCAGAATAGCATGACTCTTGTGTGCAAACTTTTTATGAAAAGTAAATTAAGTAACTTTACAAAACAACATAATCTTGCATTAAAGTAGCATAAATCAAACTTACAAAATAGGTTAGCAATTGCAAATTAAAATTGACAAAATAAAGCAAACATTACATATAATTTAAATCAATCATAGTCCAACATTACATATTGTCAAATCTCATAGTACATACATTTTAAATAGATGAATAATCTTCAATACTTTTATAAACTCCAACTATTTTCTGTCGGTTTTCTTCTATGTCTTTATTACGATCTTCAATCTTCTTCTGATGCACCAATATAATTGCTTCATCTTCTTTGTTTTTTTCTTCAAGCCTTTTGATACGATTATTATAAAGTTAAATAAGAGCTTTTTCTGTTCCAAATTGACCAGAATTATATTTTTTCCAAGTAGCTTCGGAGATGCCAAAGATTTGGTATTTTGAAGGCATAGAAGGAGGATGAGTATCTCTTTCACGTTTTTGTTTATTTGAATCAGTAATTAAAGATGATGAATCCATTCTACTTTGATTTCAGAATATAATTAAACAATGAAAATATGATAGGAGTTGTTTGTTAAAGGATTGTATTTATAATCATTGTAAAGTCGTGTCGTTTTAAATAGTAAAAAAAAGAAACTGTTTATATTCCAAAATACAACCTTCATTCAATAAATTAGGATGAATTTAAAAGATAATATATTTTTTTTAAATATATCGCTATCTTTTTAATTTGCTTGGTATAGAGGTTAATACTGTTCGACATTATGCGTTAACAAACCCAATATAATTTTCATAATAAGACCACATAACATATTCTTTACTAATTGTCTTATTAAAAAGCCGAGATAGGCTTATTTTTATGAATGCAATTTTTCTAAAACTTCTTAAATAAGGCATAAATAAGCTGAACATAAACAGCAGTACCAACTCTAATGTTTGTACTGCTCCTTTAAAATTCGTACTGCCATATTTTTCATCAACAATGATGCCTATTCAATTAATCAACTGTGTAACTATTTAACACATACATTGGATGCAAAGCAATAAATTGATAATAATTTCGAAGATAACTGAAAATCCTATGGATGTAGTCAGAAATCTACCAACATTAAATGTTAAAAATAAATAAATAAATAAATAAAATTAAGAAATATTATTGTATACGAAGGAAACTACAAACAATAATAATTATCCACTTGTTTCTTAATATCGTTTATCCTCTTTTGATACTCTAATATTTTTTTCCTTCGTTAATCAATAGCCTCTTTACATTCCAATACTGTTTGTTCGTCGCGTACGATTTCTGCTTCCATCACTGCTATTAGTCGCCTAAGATGAGCAATATATCGTATTGGTAGAAAATACCTCACAACCCCTTGGACTCTTTTTGAATCTGATGAGGGTTCTTTTGGTGGGGAAACACTTCTTGGGCGTTTGTTTGCCGACTTTGATGGGGAAAAAAACTCACGACCCATTGGAATTTTTTTTTTCTTAAATGAAAGTGGAAAAGCTTTGTAGATGTTTATTTGATTGTGAGATGGAATTAGCATTTATAGATGGTGAAAAGTTGTATAATCTATAATGAATATATTTTAAATTTAAACAAAATTCGGTATACCATATTTATCTATTACTATATAATAGTATATATGTTAACAAAATAGTACCATTCGATAAGTAAGAAACGAATTTTATTTACTTGATTTAAATATAACCTTATATTCGGGAATGATGTGCGCATATCATATATTTAGAGTATAAAATAATTGAATTATTTACATTTATTAAAATGGTGAAACACCATATATAAAAAAATTAAACAAATAACAAAAAAACATTTATAAGATATATATATTTAACAGCCGAAATTCACTTTATATCATAATACGATTCATGTAAGCTATCAATCACACAATATCAATGTATTAAAAATCAATATTAAATTCAAAACTATATAATTCCATAACAGAAATAGCGGTACCAACTCTAATGTTTGTACTGCCGAAATTCACTTTATATCATAAACGTTTCATGGATTAACCAACAAAAAATGATTGAAAATCATGAAAATCAAAGTAATTCATTTATTATTTAAACTTAAAGCAACTAAACTTGTGAACAACGTCTACTAATAAGATAATGAAACTTCAATCTTCATCACTGAAGAAGTTTAAATCCACAAAGTAATCACCAGTTACCTCATGACCCATCTCGCGTATTTCGTTAATCATAGCTTCTGCTTTTAGGATCTTTGACTTAACGGCGTTGAGAACTTGTTGAGACTCGTGAGGATCTCCGACATTTAGTTTAAGCCAGTTGAGGAAAATAGATTCGTCTAACTCATCTACTAAATCAAGAGTACATGGACTAATAAACTTAATATGAAAACATATATTGATTTAAAAAATATTAGAAAACTTATATGCGATACCTTTATTACTTTAAGAAGGTCCACCTTCTTCAAAAACTAATGCAAGAAATCTCAATGCATCGTCCACCTTAGTATTTGGCTCTTTATTATGACGATCACGTACTCCATCTTCCATCTTTGGTTGTGTCACAATTTTTTTTTTAAGAACGGTTTGATATTCGCACTGTGAATCATTGTGAGGCGCACGTGAGTTTCTATCTTGAAAGGTTTTAGGGTTTGATGATGCCATGGGAGGAATATATGTTGATGGATGGTATACTTTTACCCATTATATAGTTTTTCATTGACTCGCAATGGTTATTACTGGACTGGGTTTCTTGGGCCAGAATTTTTTTTATATTTATTTAAACAAGTATATGGTGTTTATTAAACCATACAAAAATAACCATGCTCTTATTTTCAAATTTAGCATACATGGAGTATAAATATATTCGTACACAATATATGTTGTTTATTAAACAAACCAGAAATAGCCACGTTATTATTTTTCACTTTTAGCATACATATAGTATAAATATATTTGTACACAATAGAAATATGTAAAGTTATTGTTTCTTACTCCAGCTTTGATGATGGGGGGATACTTCCAAACACTTCACCTTCTTTTCTTCTTCAGGGCTTGTGTCTCTTCCTTTCAAACTGATCATATATCATCTGAATTAGATTTTGAACTACTTCAGAATATTTTTCACATCTGATCTTTGAAGAAATCATCACTGCAAGTACTTCATAACTTAATGGATATTCTAGTTCAGCTAACATAAAGATATCAACTCCATCATGTGTTGACAAATGATGAACATTGCAGGTACCAAAGAACTCCCATACAGTAGATACATCTTACCAAGGAAAATTCCAATAAACATCTGTAGGATCTGGTTCATATAACCTCTTGAATTTAACCCAAAGCTCTTGCTCTTTCACATCAGGCTTCTTCTTTGTTTTGAGCTTATCTTGGACTAATCTCCATAAAGTATCTAGATCTTCCCTATCAAAAGCTCTCAGTAAATTTTCAAAATTATTGTACACTGCTGTCTCTCCACCAAATCTAGTAACCTTCCAAGCTTTTCCAAATTTGTCTATGTAAATATCCCAGTCCATTATTGGATGTCTAGCTTGAAGTGGATCAACATGTAGAATCTCTGGCACTATAACTAACATTTTGCTCACCTGCTCTCGTGATAATTGTACCATTTCTGCTTGTGCTTCCACTTTCCCAAGTTGTTCTTTCCCAGCAGTCTTACGCCTTTTTGGTAATCTTTCATATTGGTCCATATAAAATTTAATATGAGCTCTTCTGTATGCATTGTAATACAGCAATTCAATTTCTTCATGTGATTTTCCCTTCAACCGAACTGCCTTCCACCCAGCTTGATTCCTAAGATACATCTTCATCCCTCTGATGATTTCTACCTTTGTTGGGTTTCTCTTTCTCTTCTTACCTTGATTCTGTCTAATAGTCTGCATTACCTCACTATAGGCTTCTTCAGAACTCCTTGATTTAATAAAATCATCAAGCATAGCTGACCTTTCTTCAACAGTTAGGCTTTCATTTGCAAGTAGTTCTATAGCCTTTCCCCTCGCAGCTGGATCATAAACAACCAGTTGTTTTATTTGCTCTTCATGTGATTGTTGTACCACAATAGCATCTAAAGCTACTCTCTCCCTTTCCAATCTTTGGGCCTCCACAAAACTTGCAACTTCATCTTCATAAACCTTTCTTGCCAATTCTTTATCCAAATCCATTTGAACTTGTTTTCTTAGCATAACTTTATTTTGTTGCTCAGCTTCTTGCTCAACTTCCTCTAATGTCATTGGTGCCTTTCCTTTTTCTGTTCTCTTTCTTTCATAATCTGAAGACTTAGCAGTACCTTCTTCCATGCCAGCAGTTTGTACTGTTACCTCTGCGCCAGCAGTACCTTTTTGAGATATTTAAGCAGTATCATGAACATCTTGGAACTCTTCAAGATTTACCAATTTAGTACCCTCATCAATAACCACATGCTCTGTAGCTTGATCATCATCACTATCCATGTCACCACCATTTCCACCACCAGTACCCTCTTCATCAAAATCTATTTGTCTCCTTTGAGTTTCATGAACTTGCTCTGTCTGTCTTTGCTCTTGATCATCAAAAACTGCTAATGGAACTGATTCATCCTGTTTTTCTCCTTCAATTTCTTGCTTCTTAAATTCCTCAGAATCCATCAACTGTGCTCCTCTTTTCACTACTTTGCTGGACTCAGTTTCAATCACAAACCCTGGGTCAAAAGGCTATTGAAGTCTTACCCAAACTTCAATGTAAGCCTTCTCAGTTTCTTCATTTGACATTCCTTTGAAGTAGCTTTGCTTCCAGTAAGCTTGATGTTTCAAGTAGCTTATCATAAAACTTAATTGCTCATTCCTTGAAGGAATTTTCTTCTTATATGATTTTGCCGTGTTATGATTTCTTCTGAGCTCTTGCAACACATCATTAATAGCATCATTTTGTTCTTCAGGAGTATACATTGCTCTATATTCTACTTGCACTTCTTCAGACATCCTTTTATCAGCAAGGATCTGAGCAGCTTTCTCTTCCTCCTCTGTTTGTAACCTTTTTTTCCATCATGTGAGCAACCAATCTAGACTCTTTCATCGATTTGTCTTCATCAGCAACCCTTTCTAGTTATTCCTCATGATATTTCTGAGCCAAATCCTCATCCAATGCTAGCTGTGCTTTCTCCTTATTTGACAATTTTCTTGATGGTTCTTGCCCAGTCATTATACTTTTTCCCTTGTATGCCTTTGATTTCCTTGGTGTTCTTGTATAAAATGCACTGGCAATACCTTGATACTTAGCATCCATTAAACTCTGCAAGCTAGTAGTATCTTTAACACTTGTAGTACCTTGCTGTGTCACAACAGTACCTTCAACAAATCCACCAGTACCTTTATCAAACTGAGCAGTATCATAATCCATCTGATCTTCTTGTCTCCACTGAGTCTCATAATGCTCTTGAACAATAGAAACTTCTGGATCTTGGTCAATCTGGGCAATCTTCCTCCCCTGTTTGGAAGATCCCTCACCTTTATCTGCACCCTGACCATCTGATGAGCTTGATGAAGAAGATGATTCAGTAGATGCTACCATGTAAGCTGACCTCTTTCTTTTAAGTGTCTTGACCTGTTGTTCCAATTTCTTGACTTTATGCACCAGTTTTTTATACATATTGCTAAACAGCCTCTTGTGAGAAGTGAGATCAGCCTCCAAAGTAGTAACCTTCTCAGATAATTTTGAATTGTGAGAAGTGAAATCAGACTCCAACGCAGTAACCTTCTGAGACAATTTTGTACATGTTTCCATCAATACCTTAAGTGGCTGTCTGCCCTCAGCACTCCCTGATGTGTTACCTTCGTAGAGAGGTGCATCATGGGGCACAGACTCATAGTCCACCATATGGTGAGTTTCTGAGCCACCCAATATTTCATGTTGGCTTGGGATTCCACCAATAGTACTGGGTTCATAGGAACTTGGTACTGTTAGTGTTGCCATAGTTTGGGTCTTATGTACGTTACTTCTGTCCTGCCCAGCTTCTAAACTGAGACAGTAGAAGCAGCCCTTTCTATACTGACAAAGCCAGCCTCATCTGTTACATGGGGAGTTGTAGGGTCTCCGTGCTGAGGAACAACAAAGCCCTCTCTGGATATAGACATATCTGGTGATGTGTTTGGTTGTGAAGGTGATTGTTCTGGTGTTGTGGGTATGTGATGGGGATCAACTAAGCTTGCTGATCCTTCACCCTGTACCTGTAGCATATAATCAAATAAAGGAAAATCTTCCCCATTGTACCATTTTGAGGACATTTTCATATTACTGAAAAAAAATTAGGAAAGTTTGGGTGTGGGATAAACATTTTTATGAGGAAGAAGTTGGTGTTTCACTTTGTTCAAAATACTTTGTATGAACCTGGGATACATCAAAAAATTTGATTTGCTATCAACATTTTTAACCATGCCTTCAAAGATAAGTTTAGAAAAATTGAAAGTTCTGTCAGTGGCCAAGCAGATGAGAGCAGTCGCGATATTGCTACTAAACTGTTCCCATGAGGTTTTCTTAATACTGAGACAGTGAAGGATGGTGTAAATTAAAAACCTCCATTGTGGGGCAAACCCACCTTTTTGAAAAGTTAAAGATTGTGATCGAATGTTGTACCCCATTCTGGTTAAAGTTTCAAAAATTTCTGTATTTGGCATAGAACTAATACCATTTGAATCCTTCAGTCGGAGATGCCGCCTGATTGATGATTCAGTAAGAACGATAGATTTACCATCCACTGTTGCAGTTAATTCGGTGTCACCATTTTCAAATGTTTTGACAGTAGCAGTCTGCCAAAACTCTTTGATTTGGGAGACATATATAGTGGGATTTAATGTTAAAGAATACCTTATGTGAGAACCATTTAAAAAGTCGACTAACTGATGGAAGTTGGTGGCATCCTCTGCTTTTTCCAAATAAGCTACCATGTTGTGTTTATCGGCAAAGGTTAAAGTAGCCATGATTGTTAGTAAATTATTGATTTCACTGTTGGGATTAAAGTAATTTAGGCTAGAAAGTAGGTTGAAGAAAGTGAATTGAGATATTATGAAATACTTATTAGGGTTTCTATTAGATCGACTTCAAGTAAAAGACAATTTTTGATTCAATAAAGGTAAAATATAAGATATTAAAATTAAAATTATTCAAAAAGTAAACCCTTAAGATAAATAAATATTGTAGGTCGTGTATATCTCAACAACACACACGTATAACAACGTTAAAACACGTACTACTACTTATATAATAAGCTACGATAAGAGATAAGCTAATAAGCAATAAGAGAAGAAGAGAATAAGATAAGAAGAGAAGAGAAGTGGAAGGAATTCAATTCATACGATTAAGGAACAAAGCTTCCGCAACATACATGAATAACCAACAAGTAAAATGAGCTCCTTACCCTTCTATTTATAGGCAAGGGATTAGGGCAACTCTTACAATAATGTTTCTAGAAGAATTAACACTTAATTGGGAGGTCCATGGGCTTCTAATGGACAGCACCTAAATTGCAAATATAAAGCCCTATTTAAGCTACATATATCAAAATGGTCAAGACTTGACATATTATAAAACGTGTTCCTAACAATCTCCCCCTAAGTCTTGATCATCAATGTAGCTTGATGTCATCTTTGCTTCTATGGCTTCTGACGTCTTTATAATCTTTGTTTCTTTGTTCTTGTTCTAAGATGATATGATGTTGTCTCGATCTGCCAATCTCCAACGTCTTCTCGTCTTCTCCATCATGCTCATATGTCTTTGACTTGTTTTCTGCAACATGTTCTCACTTTTCAATCTTAAACTTGAGAAAGGTTGAGGTGCTTGAACTTTTGACTTTACTATATCATATGTTGAACTTTTGTTGTTACTGAGTCTTTGAGAGAACATTTCTTCAAGATATGAACATGATGGAGTCTTGATGGTTGAACTCCAGATCCTCATCAGTAGCAGCAGCAGCATCAGCACGAACCAACCGGTACTTACAGGCTCAGACTCGAGATTGTCAACAGCATAGCGTGAAGACTTTTTCAAGTCCTAACCCAGGCCGTTCTGAACCGGATTCCCCCGAAAGGGATAACACGGACACACCGAAGTGCACCCACGATTCAGTGAGTCGCTGGAGATCACCCCTCGACTGTAGACCGTTTGAAGCAAACACTAAGCGTAACTCACAAGGAGTTACCGAAGTGACCTGCTGTCAGGGCTGTTTGATGTTGACCCTGGCAGGATTTCCATTCAATCATTGATAATCACAATTGTGACTTCTCTCATGAATGTTCTTGGCAGATTGCTAAGATCTGCGAAGGACACTTTCCTAATTTACAACTGATGCCCATGATGTAGAACACCAGAGTAATTCTAAGTGTACCTAAGAGATCTTTGATGAATCTCATGGCTCTAGACTCAATTAGTGCACATTTGTTTGGTCGTCGGAGGCGTGGAGCAGATTGCCTCCTTTTCAATATCAACACTCTCGTAATGAGAGGTCGATAGATTATGAAGGGTTCTCCGTGTGAATGAAACAAATGTCTTTTGAGAGACACTTGAGTGGCTTAGAAGGTTTAGTGCAGTGCGTCACTGGGTCCATGACGTCTTTTGTCTTCAATACCGGTGATGCTCATCAACCAGTAGATTATGAATTGAACCCGGTGTCTGCCCTAAGGTTGAACAAATGGAGGGCTATTTCTTTTCACCCTTTTCTTTTTAATTCTTCAACCCCTTCTTTCTCCTTTCATTCATTTTCTCCTTTTTTTTATATCATACCTAGGACTTTCTAGTTCTAAACTATTGGTATTGTCCTTGGGTAGATCCCTCCGGCTCTGGCGGATCATAGGACGGTTTTCCCTAACCTTAGTCACCTTATAACTCCATGACTATCCTAATGATGCCATAAACCAAACCATTGAAAATCTCTCAAAGTGTCGATAATTGTAAAGACATTTTGTTGACACCTTGAGAGTTTGATGATTTTCAGAAATACTCCCCCTTAACATGTGCGCATAAGTAATTAATTTGGAATTTGCACATGCCGGAAAGAGTTGGCACTTTTGAATTGATTGATTTTCAATGAACATGATCATCGCGAGACACGCTTACATCACTAGTAAAACTAGCTTGAAATTATTACCCGTCCAGATCACATTCAAGGAAAAATCGCTCGAAATTGGTACATTCTACTCAGACACGTCCTTTGCGAGACACGCTTACATCACCAGATAAATTGGCTTGAAATTATTACCCGTCCGGGACATGTCCTTTCGACTACTGACTTTTCCTACCTTCAATTCGAGGGTCAATTCTGAGTTTGAGCACTAGTGAGATTCCAGCAATGAGACACCATATTTTAATCATCTTTTACTTCTCCCCCTCAAAAATAGCATACTCATGATGTTTTTGAAAAACTTTATGATTAAAATATGCTGTTTTTGAGTTTTAGGGAAGAATTTCAAGAACTTTTATATTTCATGTTGGATCGATATACTCTGACCAAACTAACTTGTAGCTTGTTTAAGGTTTAACAACCTTGGATAAATCCAAAACTGTTAATGGTGAAACACTGATATACTTTGCTAAGTATGCGGAATCTACTTCAACAAAGCTAAGAAGAATTAATAAACAACTTTGATTATATTAAACCTTGAACCTGTTTACTTTACACAGATTCACTAACAAACTCTAAACACTAATACTCTAATAATCGACTAATACTTTTCTCTAATAAAACTTGTATCTCTAATCGTATCTCTAATGCCAACCTAGGGATCCTTTTATAGGCACAAGGAAAACCCTAGTCGGTTTACAATACTTGAACGACAAGTAATTCTAATAATAATCTAATAATAACTCTAATAATAACTCTAAGAACATTCAAGAATTACACATTAGTCCTTAAACGTATTTGCATATCAGTCCTTTATCTTTAGCAGTACTTTGACTTCTTTAGAACATGAGCAGTACTTTGACTTTTATCGAGCAGTACTTTGACTTTCTTCATGTAGCAGTACTTTGTAGCCCAAGAATCCTCCCCTAACTTGAATTCCACTTGCTTGATTTCAAGTTCCTTTGTATTTCTTTAACTTCAACATCTTTATCTTCAAGGAAAGACTGTATCATTAACTTCTGTCTCATGTTTGTTTTGTCATCATCAAAGTAATCATTAACTGCAATCTTTATCAGCAACAGATCTTTTCAGCAACTCATCTTTTCAGCAACTCAGCATCATATTAGCAATAGGTACATCAGATCTTAAAAGTTTCATACTATTCTCATCACTTCCAGGTGTGTTAACTCCTGTGAGAGGTGAATCATTGAAAACTTAATGGATTTTGATGTCTCTTTACCAAAGCCATTAACTCTGGAGTAGCCAATGTTTAGGTTTAAGAACCATGGTACATTGATAACCATATGATTTTTAGCAAATCATCAGCTATCAACGGATTTGATTAGTCTTTACCAATAGCTATTTGCTTTTGGACTAGCTAGTTCTTTTAGTACAATCACTACCATGGTGAACTAATTACCATACAATGGTTTTCCACAGCCTTTACCACAAAGCCATTATCTTGTGGGCTAGCCAACTCTTCACTAACATAGATATGGTGAGTTGAAAACCAGACAATTTTTAGTAAATTGTCAACTAAAAACGGATTTGATAATCACATCAGAGCCGTACCCTCATGATGAGTCAAACTCTTTCTTGTTTACTTAAACATGGTGAGTTGAATACCATTTGTTGCTGTTTAAATCTTTGTGCTTCAAAATGTTTTTGCACTTTTCAAAAATCACTTATTTTATAAAAAACTTTACTGGTTTCATACTGCAAGCAGTACTTTGAGAAAGTACTGTTTATCAAGCAGTACTTTTAAATAAAGTACTTATGTTTCAAAAGATTTATATTATAAATATCATACTAGTTGTTATGCATCAATCTTCAGCTAGCATTGTCCACTTGATGAACAATCCAATCACCATCAGTGCAGTTTCACTTTCTTCTTCCACTTCCATGCCATAATCTAGCATTCTGATCATCAGATCTCTAGTAAGTGGATATCTTTGCTCTGCTAGCATGTGAATCATAGTTCCATCTTCTAGCTCCAAAACATGTATTCCCACTGATTCAAAGAACCTCCATCTGTTAATTTCCCAATCCTCTTGATTTTCCCAAATAGCACTATCACTTGTCTCTTCTGTTTCCCAGATGGTTGTGAGGTCTCCTACCAGAACCAAACCCACTCCTTGTGGTGGAATATGTTCAAAATAAGTCTGCACTTGTAGATATAGCTGAAGCAGATCTTCTCTATCTATCAGATGTAGTATATCCCATAACAAATTGAACACTCTAAAACTTCCATCTTGTCTATGAAATATCAAGTAGTCCCCTTCTTGTGATTCTACAACTGAGAATGTAGAAATCTTGGACTTCTTGTCTGCAACATCTTCTGATTTTAGATGCTCAAAGTCAACAACTCTCAAATAATTTCTTAGCTCATCAGCTGTGTCTACTCTTAATTCAATAGAATCCTTGAGCTTCTTTGATGACTGTTCATCAGTTGTTGTTCTTTTCCTCTTTGAGCTCCTTGTAACAACTCTTTCCTTTCTACTATCTTCAAGCTTCTTATCTTCAAATGAAATAATGCTTGCAAGATCTTTTTCTACAGCTTCCCTAACAGCATCATACAAATCCTTCATCTCTGTATGTGTTAATTTCACCAAACCTGTATATCCTCTACCTTTGAGATAAGCCATCATAGAATTTCTTTCTTGAGCTTTACTTTGTGGCCTTCTAGTTTTGATAACTTTCCTTGACTCTTCAGCATCTAATTCAGCCTGTAATTTCCTTGCAGCTTCCTTATTTTTAGCATCCTGAATAGCTTTTAGTTCTTTCAAGGTAAGCTTCTTCTTCTTAGTTTCTACCATGATCCCTTTACCTTTGTCTTTTGGATCTAATTCCTGTATAGGTTGAGAAGAAGTATGAGGTTGTTGTTCAACATCAACAATACTTATGCCTCTTGGTCTAGACATATTCAACATGATGTCAGCAATGGTCTCATCATCACTTTCAGTATGTTTTTGAACCTCTTCTTCCTGTTGAACTGGATTGGAAGGGCCAACATCCTCTTGAACTTGACTTGAAGGACCAACATCTTCCTCAAAATCAAAAGTCCTTGGTGTAATAGTTCCTTGATGAGCAGTACCTTGAAGAGCAGTACTTTCAACATCAGTACCTTCCAAATTCAATTCCTCGGTATCACCACTTTTTACATCAACAGTAGCATCTTCAATGTTTATCTGCTCTGTTTCATCACTTTTCCTCTCAACAGTATCTTCATGAGGAATATCTTCAAGTGGTGTATCATCATAAAGCCCAGTATCTTGATTGAACTCAGTATCTTCATTGAACTCAGTATCTTCATTCAAATTCTCTAAATTCCTCCCCAATTGGAATGAAGATTGCTTGTGAATCTTTCTCTTCTTGGATTTAAACTTCTGTGAGTGTTGACCAGTCTTCTTCTGTGACTTGACCCACAACCTGTGGTGCTTTACTAATGGCCAAACAAACCTCTTTAATCGTCTGAACTTTCTTGTCAAATCCAATATCTGATCAGCTTGATCATCAGTAACCTTCTTGAGCCTCCTTAATTCCCTTGAAAGTTCATGGTTGGTCAAGACATCCTCAACCACTTCCTCATCTTCCTCAGATGTTTGATGCCTATCTGTGGAAGCATCTTGAGGTGAATTCTCCTGAGCAGCACTTTGTGGAGATGAAACAGTATGTTGAGAAGCACTATTTTCTCTTGAAGATTCCTCTTGCTCTTGCTCTTGTTCTTGCTCTTGCTCTGCATCCCTAACTGCTTGTGCAACTTCCAATATATGAGCTGTCAAAGGTGTATTTCTCCCAGAGAACTTGATACTCTTCTTAGCAATGAATGTAAACACCTTTGGTGGAAGTGTGACTGTAGGTAGAAAACTTTGAGGTTTAGAAATACCCTCAAGTTGTTTGTTTAAGAATACCTGAATAAACCTTGGGTACATCAAGAATGGTGAACCATTAGTGATGTGTGAGAGCATTCCATCAAAAATCATCCTTGAAAAGTTGAAAGGGCGATTTGTAGCTAAACCCACCAATGCAGAAGCAATGTTCTGACCAAACTGCTCCCATGAAGTACTCTTAGGACTCAAGCAGTGAAGTAGAACATGTATGAGATATTTCCAATGAGGACTAAACAATGGCTTCTGAAAAGTAAGTATGGAGAGATCACCTTCATACCCAATATCCCTGAGTGTATCCCAAATCTCTTATCGTGCAAAACGAATAACACTCCCTGCATCATTAAACTGCAAATCTTCCCTAATTGAAGATTTAGTAATCCTAATTGCTCGACCAGCAACCTTAGCACGAATAAAAGGAACACCATCTTGTTCATCAGACTTCGCAGTAGACCAAAATTGTTGAATCCATGGTCCAATTACATCAGGGTTTACCAAAATAGCATAATTGATTGATGACCCAGTCAAGAAATCAATTATCGCATGAAAATCAACATTCTTTTCCGTTTTATCCAAGTTCGCGACCATGTTATGCTTAGAACAGAAATCACGAGTAGCCATTGATTGTGAAAAGGGAAAGAATGTGTTAAGAGAAGGTAAATTGCTATTAGAACCGTAGATACCGAATGAATAAATGGATGGATAAGAATAAAGTGAAGAGTGAAAATCGGTATAATGGGATAGGGTAAATATGGGTAAGATTTAAAAAATCAAAGCCTAATTAATAGTGTTACCGTTGCATTTGGATTTTACCCCCTCCCGAATGAATTAATTAACTGTAACCCCACATTTTTGACCGTTGGAACAGTACTTCCACGTAAGCAGTACGTCCAACTAACCAGTACTCTTCAAAGCAGTACGTTGAAGCAGTACTTTGCAGAACCAGTACTTTGTATAGAAAACCAGTACTTTCCATCTTCTTATCCATAACCTTCTAACTAATAACTATGTTGCCTCCCCTCAAATACAACATAGGTACTAAAACTAAAAATCCAATACTTTCATTAAGAACTGAAAGAAAGTATACTAACTAATACTAAAGCGTCCCCTCAAATGTAGCCTAGTAGTTAATCATCCCAATGCTCACAACTAAGTGGTTGAATCTTGAAACATCAAATCCCTTTGTGAGTAGATCAGCTACATTATCATCTGTGTGAACCTTGACCACATTTATAAGCCTGTGCTCATAACAATCTCGAATGAAGTGATGCCTAATCTGAATATGCTTGGTCTTGGAGTGATAAACTGGATTCTTCACAATACAGATGGTACTCTCATTATCAATGTTGATAGGAGTATTTTTGAAGTTGTATCCATAATCCAAGAGTTGATTTTGCATCCACAAAACTTGTCCACAACAGCTTGCAGCAGCAACATATTCTGCTTCAGTAGAGGAGGTTGCTGCAATTGTTTGTTTCTTACATTGCCAGGAGACTAATCTTCTTCCAAGATATTGACATCCTCCTGTGGTTGATCTTCTATCATAGTTATCTCCTGCATAGTCACTATATGAAAAAGCTTCCAAGTGAAAAGGTGACTCCTTAGGATACCATAATCCTAACTTTGGCTGATGCTTGAGATATCGAAAAATCCTCTTGACTGCATACATATGTGAAACCTTGAGGGTAACCTGATATCTTGCACATAAGCATACAGCAAACATGATGTTAGGTCTTGATGCAGTTAAGTACATAAGACAACCAATCATAGATCTGTAAAGCTTTACATCCACAACTTGTCCATCTTCATCCTTGCCTAATGGTTTATTGTTGTCAATGGGTGTGGTGGCAGGCTTGACAGTTGGAAGGTCAAATCTTTTAAGTATGTCTTCAACATACTTTTCTTGATTAATGAAGATTCCATCTCTTGTTTGTCTAACTTGAAGCCCCAAAAAGAAAGTTAATTCTCCCATAGAACTCATTTGAAACTCCCGCTGCATAAGGTCTTCAAATTCTTTCACCATAGTCTTCTTTGTGGCTCCAAAGATAATATCATCCACATAGACTTTGACTAACATAATGTCCTTCTTATCTCTTTTTATAAACAAAGTCTTATCAATTGCTCCTCTCCTGTAACCATGTTGTAATAGAAAAGCAGAGAGTCTCTCATACCAAGCTCTGGGAGCTTGATGAAGGCCATACAGTGCCTTGATCACCTTGTAGACTTTGTTTGGATGTGCAGGATCTTCAAAACCAGGAGGTTGTTTAACATAAACTTCCTCAGAAATTATGCCATAAAGGAAGGCACTTTTCACATCCATTTGGTAGACAGGAAATCCCATGTATGATGCAAAGGCAAGAAATAACCTTATTGCCTCTATCCTTGCAACAGGAGCAAACACTTCATCATAGTCCACTCCTTCTTCTTGGCGATATCCTTGTGCAACCAATCTATCTTTATTTTTGATAACATTCCCTCTTTCATCTCTTTTGATTCTGAAAACCCATCTTGTACCAATGACTCTCTTGCCATCTGGTAGATCACATAATACCCAGACCTCTTGAAGCTTGAATTGTAGAAGCTCCTCTTGCATAGCTTCAACCCAACTTTCATCAGCTAAAGCTTGAGCTACCTTCTTGGGTTCATCTTGAGATAGAAAACAAGCAAACAGGCATGTTTGTTGATCCTTGTGATTCATCTTGTTTTGTTTGTAAACAAAGCTAAGTAAAGCAGTATGTTGCTTAGAGAGACCTTTAACTTTGTTTCTTGTAACCACTCCTGAAGAGGGTGATCCAATAATATTGCTTTGAGGATGAGCTTTATGAACTCTCAATGTAGGAGTTGGTGGAACTGGAAGATCAGATTCCAAATTAGTAACATCAGGTTCTTCATTGGTTGAGAAAATACCTTCATGATTAAGCTCATCATCAATTTCTTCTAACCCAGGAATGTTAGTATTATCCAAATCATCATCATCAACATTGGAATCATCAGCATTGCTCCAATTTGATGGCTCTAACACACCAGAAGTACTGTTAAAAGGATCATCAGTACTTTGATCAAAAGTACTGTGAGCAGTATCTTTGAATTTACCCTGTTTCTTTGCAGCATCATAAGCCCTCCTTTGTTCATCTTCATAGGACTTTGCTATAGTTTCTTGAAAAAGCATCCTATTAAGTTCATCTTGTATGGCTTGATCTTCATCAGATACTGTGATGGTTGGTTGAGCAGTACTTTGTTCCTTATCAGTAACTTCAGGGTCTTTATCAGGAACATCTTCTGGTCTAACATTGACTCCATGAACAATGTACTGTGAATCATCTTCTTTGTGATTAGCCTGATTTTCTTCTCTAACAGGCACATAATTCATAGATGGAGTGAACTTGAGATCAAGATCAAACATCCAATCAGGACCTTTTCCTCTCTGAGTTTCTGTATCTTCCAAAAATTCAACATGAAGACAATCTTGAACCCTTTTGGTACTCCTGTTATATACTCTAAAACCTTTGCTATTTGTATAGTAACCTAATAGATATCCTTCATCTGACTTACCATCAAATTTTCCCAGAGAATCAATGGTATTTAGAATAGTCAGAGAACAGCCAAAAGGTTTTAGAAAACGAATGTTTGGTTTCTTTCCCATGAGCAGCTCATATGGTGTCTTTATCTAAGGTTTAGTTACTGATACTCTATTTAAAATATAGCAAGCAGTACTTATAGCTTCAGCCCAAAAGAGAATAGGTAATTGTGAATCTGCAAGCATTGTTCTAGCTGCTTCTATCAATGTCCTATTCTTTATCTCTGCAACACCATTCTGTTGTGGAGTTCTAGCAATGCTAAACTCTCTCTTGATCCCTTTCTTGGCACAGAAGTCATCCATATGCTTGTTCTTGAATTCTGTCCAATTATCACATCTAATACCTCTTACTTTGAGTCTCAATTGATTTTCAAGGGCTACTATCAGGTCATGGATAGCATCAAAGGTTTCATCTTTGAATCCCAAGAAAAAGACCCAACTAAATCTGCTACAATCATCTGTCACAACCAAGCAGTACTTCTTCTTGTTTAAACTCTCTACTGAAACTGGTCCAAACAGATCCATGTGTAGCAACTCCAAAGGTTCTCTAATAACTCTGTCCTCAAGCTTCTTACATGAAGCTTTATGTTGTTTACCCTTCTTGCAAGCCAAACATGAATGATCAGTCTTGAATGTTTTGGAAGGTAAACCTCTAACTAAATTCCCTTTGACCAGCTTGTTGATGTTCTTGAAATTTACATGACCTAGTCTTCTATGCCATAGATGTTCTTCTTCCAATGATTCCTTGGCTACTAAACATGTTGCTCTTCCAGTAGAATTGAGACTCTTTAAGTCTAAATTGTACACATCATTGGTTCTTGGTACTTTTAAGGTTACCAAGTGATCATCAACAAACTTGAACTCAGGAGAGAGAATAAGACATTCTGTGTCAGTGAACAGAATGGGGTACTTCTTGTCACAAATCTGAGAAACTGACAAAAGATTGAACTTGAGCTCCTTCACATATCTAACATTCTCAAAATCAATACATCCAGCATTGATGGTTCCTTTTCCAGTGATTCTCCCTCCATCAGGATCATTACCAAATGCTACTCTTCCTCCATAATATGCCTTAAAATCTGACAGGATCTCCTTGTCCCCTGTCATGCTGCCAGAGCAACCACTATCAACAATAATATGATCTTTAAGCTCCTCCTCTGGGTTGCCCTGCACAGTAAAAGAAAAGGGTTAGTTTCTTTTAGGAACCCAAGCCATTACTGACTTGTGTTCCCCTTGTGGAGTGACATACTTGAATTCCTTCAGTATGTAATCTCCACTGGTTTTAAAGGCATGGTCAATGATTATTTGCTTTGGTCCCATGTCCTGTGTTGTATTATCATCAACACTCCCTGTTTCACCCTTATCTGATGAAAGTACTGCTTGTTCCCCATCAGTACTTTCTTTCTTAACCCAATTTCGTTTGACTTTAGGTTTCTCTGACCTAGGTACTCTGCTTGAGGTGGAAAACCTTTTAGATTTATATGAAGTGAATCTCTTAGGTCTTTTATGTGAAAAAGTGTTAGCAGTACCATGATTAGGTGAAAAATTAGCTGTACTTTTAGAGGGTACTGCTTGAGAAACCTTAGACTTATCAGTACTTGAGGGTACTGATGGTTTGGAGAAAGGTCTTTTCTGGTGAGGGTACCTATAATCTTTATAGAAATTACTATGGTTAACCCTATTTGAGTGATTCCAAACTGGTATAGTCTCCCTTGGCTTATGGTTGGCAGGTCTATTCTTTGGGAACTGACTTAAATATTCTGAGTGTAAGTCGCAGTGCTTAATCAAATGATCAGGACTATAGCATACATAACATAATTTTCGCTCCATATTCCCAAATCCTCTTCTATGATTAAAAGTTTTCCTATAGTTAGCAGTATTTTGAAAAGTTTCTCTTGGAGGTACTGCTGAATGTCTATCAGTACTTTGAAAAGATTTTGGAGGTACTGCTTGTTTTTGAAAGGCTGTAGGAAACTTTTGATCATTATCCCTTTGAAAATCATCCTTGGGTTTCTCAGAACTAGATTGACCAGTAAGCTTATTCCTAAACTCTAGGTTGTCTACACCATAACGAGAAACATCTGTCCTAAGTGGTTGAAACCTACCAGTGGGTGGAGGAACTGAGTGGTACTCCTTATCTTTCTTAAACTCAAGAGGTGATTCACTAATTGGTTCCTCATTCCTAGATGTGTTTTCTTCTGAGCTAGTAAGTTCATCATCACTAGGTGAGATCTCTTCCTTATCACTAGGTGGGGTCTCATCTGAACTACTATTCTCACCATAACCTAGTCCAGCTCTACTGTTTATTCTTCTTTGTTTTTCAACAAATTGAACATGTTATAGACTACCCTGTTTAATACTACCAAGTTTTTCTAACAAAGCATCTCTTTCTTTAGTAATCTTTTCTAATTCAGACACCTTACATCCTAACTTCCATTCACTTAATTTTAATTGGTAATCTTGTTGCTCATATTTTTCTGCCCAAGCCATTTCATTATTTTCATGTGTTAATATTTTGGCTTCCATTGACTCTAAATTTAATTGATAACCAGCTACCTCAGACCTAGCTGTTCTACAATTATCTCTTTCAGTCACATAGTCTTTAAGCAACTTTTGATACACATCATTACACTTAGAGCATACCTCAGAGACATTGGATGAACTTGGTGAAGTAGCTACCATAACAATCTGAACAGGTTCATCTTCATCCTCCATGCTCCAGTCAAAGCTTCCAAGACCATCTCTTGATTCCAAAGAAGCATATCCTGGTTCCTCATCAAAAGCTGTGCTCCAATCGAACTCTTCCATTGCAACCATAGAATAGGTTACTGGTTCATCATCAAATTCACTGCTCCAGTCAATCTCAGCTAGATTTTCTTGAGCCACCAAAGCTTTTGGTTGTGATTCAGTAATAGGAACCTCTTTTCTTTCAACCTTGGGTTGTTCAATCATTCTGTTTGCTTGATATTTTGCAAACTTGCATTCCCTTGCAAAGTGTCCAAGCTTTTGACAGTTGAAGCATTTAATCTTGGATTTGTCAAAAGTTATACCCTGTTTGGCTTTGAAATCAATTCCCCTTCCTGTCTTGTTCATGAACTTCTTGATCCTTGCAGTGATCATGGCAACTTGCCATCTGATGTCAATCTCCTCTAAAGCATCTTCTTCAATCTGCAACAAGTCTTCTTGATAGGTAACAGGTAAAGTGGCTTGTTGAGCAAAGAAGGAACATACAACATCATCAGAGTTGGTGTTGTTTGTTGGTGATGGGTTGGGAGTAGTTGTGGTTGTGCAAACATGCCGTGTATCACCAATAGTACTTTGAGAAGGATAAGCAGTACTTTTAGTAGAAGTACTGCTTCTGTTTTCAGAAGACACAAAAGCTATGTTGTGAGTTTTCTGAGAACTTTGACCATTCATCTCTTGCTCGTACACCTTCAAATTATTGTAGAGATCAACAAAGTCCATAGATTCCAATCCAGGTTGTCCTCTAATCATAGTAGCAATCACATGCCAGACAGATGGCAAACTCCTTAAGAACTTCAAGTTTGCATCTTCAACAGATACCTCTGCTCCATACAGTTCTAGCATACTAAGTAGATTTTGGAATCTGTCATAGGCAGCATCAAGACCTTCTCTTTCACCAACAGTGAAAGTTTCAAACTGCTGCTTCAATAAGTTTCTATGCATCTTCTTGGAAGCATCATTACCTCCAAATCTTGTCTTGATCGCAGCCCACAATTGCTTTGCATCCTTAGCATCATGGAACTTTAGTAGGTGACCATCAGGAATAGCAGACAACAGTATGTTGAGAGCCTTATCTTGATTTCTCTTTGTAGCTGCTGGCAAGGTTGGTTGAGGTGTTTTAGGTTGTACTTCAACTGCTACAGGTTCATCAAGAACAATATTACCATTGACAATCACATCCTATAGAGCATGGTCTGTAATAGCAAGGTACTGCCTCATCTTCATGCTCCAGAGATCATATTCTCCCTTCTTGATGATAGGAATTCTGAGTGAGGTGATGGATGGGATTGGTGCAGCTTCAGTCGTCATCGTTTAGGGTTTGTTGTTAAATCGGTTTTAGGGGTTTCTTCTTAATCAGAGTCTCCACACAAGCTCTGATACCACTTGTTGGATCGATATACTCTGACCAAACTAACTTGTAGCTTGTTTAAGGTTTAACAACCTTGGATAAATCCAAAACTGTTAATGGTGAAACACTGATATACTTTGCTAAGTATGCGGAATCTACTTCAACAAAGCTAAGAAGAATTAATAAACAACTTTGATTATATTAAACCTTGAACCTGTTTACTTTACACAGATTCACTAACAAACTCTAAACACTAATACTCTAATAATCGACTAATACTTTTCTCTAATAAAACTTGTATCTCTAATCGTATCTCTAATGCTAACCTAGGGATCCTTTTATAGGCACAAGGAAAACCCTAGTCGGTTTACAATACTTGAACGACAAGTAATTCTAATAATAATCTAATAATAACTCTAATAATAACTCTAAGAACATTCAAGAATTACACATTAGTCCTTAAACGTATTTGCATATCAGTCCTTTATCTTTAGCAGTACTTTGACTTCTTTAGAACATGAGCAGTACTTTGACTTCTATCGAGCATTACTTTGACTTTCTTCATGTAGCAGTACTTTGTAGCCCAACATTTCAGAACAAAGATTATATTTTTAAATACTCCCCCTTGACAAGGGAATACTTGTCCTTATAATGTTTAAAAAACTTTAGAAAACATTATGGTTTTATTCTGCTCCATAAGAAAGAAGCTTTCGCTCCTTGGATCAGGATTGAGGCACTGAAGCGTACCTCAGGGTCCTTTCTTTGGGGTCCGGGTTGTACACTGTTATGTGTGCACAAGCCGTAATGTCACCGGCCAATGGTAAGAATAATGATATAAGAATTATGAAATATGAATTCAAATGCTCACATCAAGCCCTGTTGCTAAACGTTGAGAACTCCGGGTCTGTCCTTTGAAATAGTCTGATAGCAAAGGATGGACGACCCCCAACGTAACTCTCTAGTCTCCTCATCTGGTCCCGATGATACAATCTCCTCTCAAGCTTCCATATGAACTCCTTTACTTGTCTGACCTCATCAGAATTCCATCTTCTTGATTTCCCCAACTCTTTATCTCAAACTCGATTAACCAACCCATCACGAACATTCTTCAAGGTATCGTCACAGAACTTATGGATCTCATTGAAAGACATGAAGCGGTTGAAATTCGTTGTGCTTCTGTAGGCGAACCCGAAGGTAGGATGTCGTTTCATAGTATATTGAGGGTCACGGTTGTTGTCAAGAAGAAATACCGGTTCAACAAGGTTCAACTTCGTCTGATAACTCTCCACTCCCAGCTGAAGATCCTCTACCCATTCTCTTATGATTGTTCTCCTGATGAAGTGACAGAGTGCGGTACTGAATGCATATCGAAGTTCATTGGACAGATGCTGTAATTTGCCTTGTACTTTCATCAAGTACATATCTTCAATATCATTCAGGTTCAGATTTGGAAAGTCGGCCTCAGAGAACGAGTAGATGTTGTTGTCATGCCTTCTGACTGTGATTTCTTCAACAAAGGTGTAATCAAACTTCCTGGATCCACGGACACTAACTACTGCCAAGATTCGTAGGTAACTGTAGACTGAATCCCGAGACTTTTGACAAAGTTTGTATTTGTACCAGGTCTTTCGTTTGTCATACCAGTGGTGGATTCCTAACTCGGCATCACGATCATATGCCACGAATTCCTTAACAAAGAGATGTCGGTGAAAGGCTTTTTCCTCAATGGCTGATTGTGTGTAGTGAGCGGCTGGAGTGAAGGTGATAGAAGTTGCATACTTTGTTTTCCCTGATGCTTCATGCTTGAGAAGTTTCAGATTGTTGTTGAAGAAGAATTGAAACGGAATTTTTGAGTGGTGATGTTTGCGTATCACGGGAAGTGGCTTGGTCCAATCGGTGATGTAAGGACGGTTTTGGCTATCTTGGCCATTTTCCCTGACTACGTCTGGGTTAGTCCAGTCGAAGGCACTTGACATTGCTCTTGAAATGTTCTCAAGGTGATACTCAAGTTCAAAAGCACTGTTGGATTTGTCTTTAAGGAGATTGAACGCATCATTCTTAATCCGACGAAGTTCCCGTTTTGTCATCTTTTTGATGTTGAAACTACTTTTGATCTGCTGAGCAACAGCAAATGTGCTGTCTTCAACCTTGGAAGCTTCATCATTTTGGATTTGAGCACTTGCAAGCTGATCGAACCAATCGTTGCCATGCTCATCTTTGTCTTCATCAAGCCATGTAATGACAGCTGGTTCTTGAGAAGATTTCTTGCTGCTAGATGGCTTTGATTTGAAAGGTTTAGACTTTGGTGGAGATGGTGGTGGTGATTGTGGTTGATCGTCTTGTGTTTGAAATTCCATATTTTCTTCATGAATATGCTCAGAATGATGTTCAGTAGCTGTAAGACCAGATTCCGGATTTGGTTGAGGTGGAGAAGAAGTTGTGGTTCCTGTAGGCTCAGCAATGTGAATTCCAGATCCGCTACCAATCTTTTGTTTTTTAGTAGTAGGGTCTGGATCTTGTTCATCATCATCACGTTTCCTTTTGCCCTTATCTGCAGAAGCTTTACAAGAATCCATATTTTCTCGAATAGCATTCAAGATGGACAGTTCAGTGTAGTTGAGAGAAGATTTTGCAAGCAACTTAGTGTGGAGAGCGTCTTGAAGATCTTCAACAGAATATTCCAGAAGATGTTGTTGCTGAATCTTCAAAACTTTGATCTTTTCTTCAAATGTAGAATCAACATAAGCTTCAATGATTTTCTGAAGATCAAGAATGTACTTCTTGATGTAATGCCTTGTATTTGCTTTCATTTTAGCATCAATATCAGATTCTAGAAACTCATCCATCTTTAGCTTAGTTTGCTGCATCTCTTCCATTTGTTGAGACAAGTTCTTGACTAAGATTTCCATCTCAGCCAATTTTTCACTTGTTTGTTTGCCCTTCTTGACTTGTGCGAGCTTTACAGCTTTCTTAAGTTTTCTTGCAGCAGGAGATACAACTTCCACTTTGGTAACACGGGCAATTCTTTTCACATGCTTACCTTTCAAGGCCGATTTGATATGATCAGAAATTGTTGCTTTTACTTTAGGTGATGGTGATTTCTTCGATGATGGAGTAAGTGAGGGAATTGGTTCTTCAGAGTTAGGTGTTGAGTCCTTTGGAGGTGTTGAAGTGTGAGGAGGTGATTCAGGAGGTGTATTCGGTTTAGGTGATGATACAGGTGAGGGTTGAACTAGTGGTGATTTCTTCTCCTGTTGAGGGTTATAAACAACCATAGCAAGTTCGGGTGAAGGAACTGATGGAGAACGGATGTAGTTGTCGGCTTCCAAGTTAACTTGAGCATCCTCCTTAAGTTTCCTTTCTATTTCCTTTTGTCTTTTCATTGCTTCCTCAAGTTCCTTTGCAGCATTAGTAGTCTTATCACCAAGAATTTCCTTTTCATCTTCAGGATTCCAGTCCATATTGTCTTGATGGTGAAGTTCCTCCCCCTGGTTATCATCAAACATGGAGTCTGAGATTTCCCTGTCAGTTAAGACTATATTGCTCTCCTGATCATTCTCCTTCTCATTCTGAGCTTGTGCTTCCAAGTCGGGTTGATTAACCAAACTTTGTTGCTGAGGAATGACAGATTCAGCCTTATCGGGTTGAATAACCGTATCAAGCTGAATCATGGATGTAGCAACTCCAGACCCTCCGGGTTGATTAACCGGATTAGTGTGGATCGAAGCTGCTTCTTGAACGGTGCCTAATCCTCCTGCTCCTTGCTTCATTTCATACTCCCTTTGTTTCTCAACAGCCAATTGTGGCCTTCTTTCGTCATCCTCCTTAGTTGACTTTCGACTCAACTTTTGTGCATTTTCAAAGTTGATCTGATTTTGAAGTTCAGCTTCTTCAATAGTCATAACAACAGGAGTCTCTTCTTCTGATTCAGTTGCTTTAGTGTCAGAATCTTCATCAATAATCTCAGATGGTTCAGATTTTGGTTGGGGTTTACTAGGTACTGTTCTCTTGAGAGATCTTGGATGCGGTTTCTTTGGTAGTGAGGTACTTGATGCACTGCCAGTCTTAGACCTGCTTCGAGAACGGGTCTTTGTAGATCCTGACCCTTCAACCAATTTAGAAAGTCCCACTCGACGTTCATGGAATGCCTTATCATATGCAAGATATGCTAGAGTTTCTTTTATTTTATCGGTCATTAGAAACTCTAGCAGTCTTGCCCCTTGTTTGTGCGTGCTCCCTTTGGGAAAGTAGACTTTGCGGAAAGTTTTATCCAGCTTGTATGGATGAATCTCTTGATCGGTGGGTCATCGATCAATGTCCTTATGTAAGTCTAGCAGATAACTTATGAGGACTTTGGTGTAACGGACAAAAGGGATTTGTTTGAAAGCTTTCCGCATCTGGAATAGTATATCTTCCCAGATAAGAGCTGCAAAGTCAATCTTTTCCTGGTTCACGAACCCCCAGAAGACTTGAATATGAAGTAATCTTGGGTGCTCAAAGCCACTATCTCTACCGGATATTGAACGGGTTATAATGTAGAAGATAGTTCACCAGGGCTGAGGTATGTATTTAGCATTGACTTTAGAGATCTTGGTTAATGGTGTATCGGGTTGAACATCATAACCAATGTCTACAAGGAATTGCATGATTTCAGATTCTGATGGTGTCGGGTAGAATTGGTAGGAAGGTTCAGGTGCATCTGGAAGGTCTAAGGCTTTGCGGAGGTGATTAGGTGTGACTCTGATCCTTTTACGATCCAGTTTGCATGTGAAATACTTGTCATCACTGCTCAGTGTTAAAATATCCCATAATTGATGTATGTACAGTTCTGGAATGGTGTCAGAGCTGTCAAGAAGGTTTCTGCACTTATGAGCTTTGAGAATTTCCACAGCAATCTGGCAGCTTGGGTCAGAACACTTTATCTTATCAAGCTCTACTCGTGCATTGTTTTTCCCAATCTCCAAAGAATACCCATGAGGAAAAACTTCTTCTTTAGTGAGTGTTGGAAGAGGTTGTTGTTGTGGTGCAGCCATTTGATGTTATCTGAAGCAACAATCAAGTACAAATATGCAATATACATGATTGTTAGCATATGTTAAAACTAAATACAACACATGGCACCCATTTGAATTTATGATTGGTTGTTACATGCTTGATCAAAGAATTTATCAGGATATTACCAAATTCTATAAAATTTGATCCATTTCGATAAGTATAAAAGATATATCTAAGGAGATAGATCAAATTCTATAAAAGATCACAATTGCGATAATTATGGCAATTGCGATAATTATGCAATTGCGATAATTATCCATTAGCGATAATTAGGCAATAGCGATAATTATGGAACAGCGATAATTATGCAACAGCGATAATTATGCGATAGCGATAATTAGGCAATAGCGATAATTATGCAATAGTGATAATTATGCAATAGCGATAATTAGGCAATAGCGATAATTATGCAATCGCGATAATTTTGGCAATCTCGATAAACTCTTGTACAAAAGTTTATGATAACTTTGAAGATGAACAGCCACGCAGATTCTTATCGAAATTCATTATAACTTAGATTTTTCAACCACAGATTATCTTAATCAGTTTTTATGACTAAACTAAACAATCTGACCAAGTTATAACAACATTCATCCACAAAAATTCAATAATCAAACTGCTAGTGTTCGTTGTTCTTCATAAACCCTTAAGTTCAATTAATCCACTTAACGTGTTTCTGGGCACAATATAAGCATGCATACATTCAATTAAACTTATAACAACAACATCCCAACATACAAATTACATAATAACACTCATATACGGATTTCCCCAAATTTGTCGGTTAAACCCTAAAACATGATTTGAAGTTTCTGGGAGAGATTAAGCATACAATCTTGGATTATTATCAATATCTAAGCATTATCGTACAATTTTTCTCAACTAAAACATTCTCATTCGAATATCCCCAATTTTACGCAAACCCTAGAACTAAACTTCACAATTGCGATAGTTTTAACCGTTGGATCATGATAAAATTAAAAACCATCTGTTATAATGACATGTTAAGCACAAAAATACTCACAAAATATGATGATCGTGAGTGGATTGACAGATTGAAGGATGGCCATAGATGATGGTGGGTGGTGATATTTAATATGGTTGGTGAATATGTCAGCGTATTAACTGTGGTGAATTTTGATATTTAATATCTATTAACTTTGGACGATTGACACATATAGTCCCCTAACCTTAACAACTTTGAATTCTAAGTCCTAAACCACCATCATACTAACTCTAAGTCTCATATTTTACATTTAAGGCACACAACTTTTTCATCTTGAGATCTTATCACCAAAACTTTGTGAAGCAACAAATTTCTGAAAGCATGCAAGTACAAGTTTAAAAATTGTGGAAAAAATTATTTCTCCCCCTCAACACGTGTTCAAAAATAATTTGTGACATTTTAAAATGAACAATGTGTTAGATAACAGTTTGTACTTGCATTTTTTTTATCATATATGTTTACAAAGATAGTTTAGATGTTTGACTCATTTAATTGTTTTTGAGAAAGTTTTCCAAATCATTTGGAGTCAGACATCTCATACCAATTCGGTGAACCATATCCACAAATCTTGCATGAGGCAAGGCTTTTGTGAACAGATCCGCCAATTGGTGTTCTGTTCCCACAAAATACAATTCAACAGTACCCTTTTCCACGTGTTCCTTGATGAAATGGTATCGGAGATCAATATGCTTTGACTTGGATTGCTGCACTGTGTTGCATGAAATAGCGATGGCACTCTTGGAATCACAATACATAGGAATCTTGTTGAATATGTATCCGTAGTCCATCAGTTATGATCGCATCCAGATGACTTGAGCACAGCAGGCAGACATGGCCACATATTCAGATTCTGTTGACGACAGTGAGGTGCAGTCTTGTTTCTTTGATTGCCAAGAGAAGAGCTTGTCACCCAATAATTGTACTCCCCCTGATGTACTTTTGCGTGTGTCTAAGCACCTTGCATGGTCAGCGTCTGAAAATGCAACAAGTTCAAACCCAGAATCCTTTGGATACCAGATCCCCAAATTAATGGTTCCCTTTATGTATCGAAGGATTCTTTTAACGGATGACAAATGCCGTTCAGTCGGTCTAGACTGATATCTGGAGCAAAGATATGTGGCAAATACAACATCGGTCTGCTAGCTGTAAGATACATGATTGACCCAATCATACTACGATACTTCGTAGGATCAATGGGTGTCCCATGTATGTCAGCATCTAGCTTCGGGGATGAGGAGGACATTGGGGTATTATAGGTGTCACAGCTGGTCATACCATGCTTTTACAGGATTTCCTGAGCATACTTTGACTGACTTAGAAATATACCACGGGGTGACTGATGAACTTGCAATCCTAGAAAGAATTTAAGTTCACCCATCATAGACATCTCAAAGTTTTGTTTCATCAGTTTAGAAAAAGCGTTTGAATATTTTTTATTGGTTGAACCAAAAATAATATCATCCACATAAATTTGAACAATGAGAATGTCTGCCCAGTGTGTCTGTATAAATAAAGTTGGGTCAACAGTTCCTATGGTAAAATGATTAGCAAGGAGAAATGCAGACAGTTTATCGTACCACGCCCTTGGGGCTTGTTTAAGGCCGTATAGGGCTTTCTTAAGCCGATATACATGGTTTGGATGATCTGGGTCCACAAAGCCTTCTGGTTGTGATACGTACACCTCTTCTCGGAGTTGTCCATTGAGAAATGCCATCTTCACATCCATCTGATAGACTGTGATGTTCTTGTGGGCTGCGTATGCCAAAAACATTCGAACTGCCTCAATCCGAGCCACTGGAGCAAACGATTCCTCGAAGTCAATACCCTCTTCTTGGCTATACCCTTTTGCTACCAGTCGGGACTTGTTACGAATGACGGTACCATCTGCATCTAGCTTGTTCTTCCAAATCCATTTCAATCCAACAACATAAACTTCATCTGGTCTTTTCACTAATTCCCAAACTTCCAAACGTTTGGATTGTTCCAGCTCTTCTTGCATGGATTCAATCCAGTTGTCATAAGTAAGGGCTTCTTTGATGTTTTTAGGTTCAGATTGACAAACAGTGAGTGCATACATGCAGTGTTCACTATCTGAGTGAAGTTTTTGTCTTGTCATGACTGGATTATCAGGATTTCCAATTATATTTACCAAGGGATGATCTCTTGTCCATTTGTGGGTGGATGGAAAATTTTGAATGTTGTTATGATGATATGATGGGTCCATATTGCTCGAGGATGACTTTCCTATTTCTGGAATGGTTGGTGGTGGAGCAAATGGATTGAAAAATGCATTCCCGTCATAATCTAAAGGTGTGGGAACTTGGTTAGAAGTGGGGGAAGAATCTTCAACTGCAGGTGGAGGTGTTTGAACCATGGGTGGTGAGGGTTCAGGTTGAGGTGCATCGTTATCAACTGCTGTAGAAGTAGTTGTAGATTGATCAGGTGCTTGATTTGGGACATGTTGAGCAGCGGAACTGGTGGAAGCATCTGATACACTACTAACACAAACATCATCAAACATTGGTGCAAACAAATCTTCCAAATCTTTCCTGTTAAAGGGTAGGGGTGCAGCCGAAGATTCAGGGAAGTTTAGACGGTTATGTTCGGGTTCTAAGCGGTCTTGCTCAGAAGCCATCTCCGTGAGTTCATCAAAATTGGCGTGTATAGTCTCTTGAATTTCCCCGGTCCGACGATTCCAAATTCTATATCCCTTAGAATTCTCACAGTAGCCAACAAATATCCCAATGTCTGCTTTAGCCTTTAATTTACCAAGATCATCTCTATCATTTTTCGGGTAACACAGTGCTCCAAAAACATGAAAGTAGTTGATGTTTGGTTTTCTGCCTTGAATAAGCTCATATGGAGTTTTGTTGTGTCGTCTGTTTATCATGTCGCGGTTCTGGGTATAACATGCAGTATTAACAGCTTCAGCCCAAAGGTAGTCTGGAAATTGAGCATTGATCAACATTGTTCTAGCTGCTTCCACAAGCGTACGGTTTCGTCTTTCAACTACACCATTCTGTTTGGGAGTGCATGCAATTGAATATTGATGAACAATCCCATGCTTCTCAGGGTATTCCTGAAGGGATTGATTCTTAAATTCAGTGTCGTTGTCTGTTCGAATAATCCTGACGGTGTTACGGACTTGAACTTGAATCTTTGTGAGAAACGTGATGACCATTGAAGGAACTTGATCTTTTGTCCGAAGAAAGTAGACCCATGTCCATCGTGGGTAGTCATCTACTATTACCAAAATGTACCTTTTCCCGTTTATATTTTGAACCCGCATTGGACCACACAAATCCATATGTAGCAGCTGTAGGACATGATCTGTGTTGTGTTTTGTTTTGGGAGGAAAATGAGCACGGTGACTTTTCCCTTGTTCACATGCAGAACACAAATGATCTTTGGCATATCTGAATTTAGGTAATCCGTCAACCAATTTATTCCTTGCAAGGTCAGTCATGGTTTTGAAATTGAGATGAGACAATCTTTTATGCCATAACCAAGCCTTTGTGGGATTAGCCTTGGAGAGTAAACAAATAGGAGATGATGCTGTCATGCCTTCAAAGGATATAGTGTAGAGACTGGTTCCTCGTTTTCCTTTCATCAAATCATTTCCTTGAAGATCACGAATGAAGCAAGTTTTCTCCCGAAATGCTACTTCTAAATCTCCGTCACAGAATTGTCCCACTGAGAATAGATTGTGACCAAGGCCTTCAACATAGTATACACGACTGATCTCGATGTTCCCATTAACATAATCTCCATAGCCCATTATTGCTGCGAAGTGATCATTCCCGAACCTGACCGTTCCGATGAACTTTGTGATAAAGTTTGTGAGAAGTTTGAGGTTGCCGGTCATGTGTCGGGAACACCCGTTATCTACAATCCAGAGGACAATTTGAATCACCTACATCACAAATATTGGAAACAGGTGGAGAATTGGTAACGGTTGGACCCGTTGGGTTAGTAACACAAGATTTAATTATCTTAGGAACCCATGTAAAAGTTGCTGTGTTTTGTAACCAACGTTGCCATGTCCAACTAGTCTCAGCCTTTTTCCTAATAAATGCACTAGGTGATTTGGTTGTCTTGGGTTTGGCTATGGGTGTTTCTATGGTTTGCTCAGAAACTACTAGTGGTGGTTTCCCTAAAATGGACTTGGCAACAGTTTTGAGCCTAGAGGAAGAGCCACTAGTTCGTTTCTTTTTTCGTTTCAACAGAGTTTTAGCAATGCAGTTTTGATGATCACCAGATAATATACTAGCACGACAAACAATACAACTAGCATCAATCATAACATCATCATTAACATTCATAGATTTAATGTCTGTTACATCATTACTAGAATTAGACTTAGATAAGTTTTATTCGAACTACTTGCTTTAACTTCTGCAGACTTAGATGATCCATTCCTAGGTTTCCGGACTCTACGCTTCTGTTGTTTCTTGTAGGTCTTGGAGTTGCTAGCCTTAGACATGGTATCTAATCCTGTGGAAATTGAAGTAGTTTCATTAGTGGTTAAGTCTGATGCTTGGGTAATTGCCTTGTCTACTGCATACATCCCTGGGGCAATCTTATGAACTTTTGCTTTGCCTTTGTCTAAAACTCTGAGTTTCTTTTTCAGATCAACAATGATGTGTTGGTATTCTTGATTTTTGGAATCTAAAATTCTGTTGAGGCGGACTGTGTCATTTCTGTTTTGAATAATTTCATCCAATTCCTTTTCATATTCAAACAGTTTATGTCTTAAGACATCATTTTCATTTTGATTCTCACTTTCAGAAATATGACTGTTTTGAAATGACAAAGATGTTTTTAGATGTTGGTAATTTAATTCAAATATGACACTTTGATGTTGACACCAGTCAAGCCTCTTTTGAAGATTGAAAACTTTGTTTTCCACATCATGGTTGATTTGACGAAGATCCTCATTCTCTTTTACCAAATTTTCTATCTCCATTTGCAACATCTCAACATTTACAGCATGATCATTCACAAGTAACTCATTGCATGACTCATAAAGCGAATTCATTATTACAGAAACAACGTCATAACACAGAACTTTTTCTAAGAGTCGATCATTTTCTTTTGCTAAAGTTTTCTTTTGAAGTTTTTGTCTTTGAACTTTGTCGTCTTTAGCTTTGAAAATGATCTTCATAGATGCTACTTTCGTTTGTAATTCTTGTTCCCATTGTGTTGCACATTTCTTCAGATGTTTGACATGAGGCAGAATTTTCTTTTGAAGAATATCTTGCTTTTCTTTCGCGACTGGGGAAAGAAAAGTAGAGACTTCGATTTGAGAACTAAACTCAATTTCATTCTCCAAAAGAAATATGTCTTCCATAAATGTCTTAAAATATCGAAGAATTCGACATTCTTGAGGCATTTGTGGATCAACTTCATCCTCTTTCAAAGCATCCTTGAGATGTGTAACAGTTTTGGACACAGGAATTACTGAAGAAGAAGCATGTATGTTGGTGTTTGACAACGTTTGTTCTGGTTTGTCCTTTGGAGGGTCAAATGATTTACTTATATGAGGTCTTGCATTATAATCATAATGAACTTTGGAAAAATATTTGTCTGTTTTTGGTTGACTCTCAAGTTCTTTTTGACGTTCAAGATGTGCAAGTTCTTCATCATTACTAAGCACAACAACTCTTTGAAAGGTATCATCAAGTAATAATTCTGCATTGTATAACTTGGGATTTTTGCTGAGTGCTTTAGAAAGAAAACATGGTTGGTCACAGCCAATAGCAAATCCAAATCCTTTCGGAACTGGTTTTACCGTTAGCCTTTGAATTTGAGTTATTGATTCACCATTTTTGTATACAATAGTTTGAAACTCTTTAAGTTTCGAATCCAAAGTGACAATTTCTTCAAGATATGAGTTGACGCGTTTACTTGAGGCTTGCTTTTCTTCAAGAAGATTATTTTGAGATGTTGAAAGCTCATATTGAGTTTTTAACAGCTCAGAATTTAAAGTATCAATTTGTTTTTTGAATTCAAATTGATCCTTTTCTTTTTGAGAGAGGAGCTCAGCCTTGGAAACGGTTAGCTCACGGACTTGACTTTCTAAATCTTGAACTTTTACGTACTCTTTTTGGAAAGCAATCTCAAAACCTTTTTCACGTTTTTCTTGTTTCTGATATCCTGAAAGTTGTAGTTTATAGCACTCATTGTCCTTCGTTAACAATGCAATTTTTGCTTTTAGATTTTGATTGATTTCATTGCATTTCTCAATTTGTGATTGGATGGTCATTACCAAAGCCTGAAGCTCTGAATCTTGATCAGGCAAAGGATCATTTCGTTCAAGATGATCTAAATTTTCATCTTCAATAGGATCATCAAATGAAACGACGGTTTTATCATCATCAAATGATACAACAGTGTTTATTTGATAATCTGATGGAGATGAGAATGGTGAATCATGTTGAACAGAATTGTCATTTGTAGATGAAGATGCAGATGGTGAAGCAATTTCATGTATAAGACATTGTGGATCAGGTACCTGAGATAGACCATCGGTATCATAAACCGGGCCTGTCTCGGACATGTTCATCTCCTGCATGTTTGCCATGAGCATTACTGCAGCATTTGCTTTAAGATCTTCCATCTCATCATCAGATGCAGCATTGGCCATAAAGCTTTGCTCGTTCAGAGTCAACATTCCTGCAGCTTTTTCATCCTTGAGAGCCATCAGAAGAGCTTCCTTGTGATATGCACTACCCTGAGTCCTAGGCTTAGAGCAAGCATTTGCCATATGACCAGTCCCACCACAGTTGTAGCACGTGATTGAAGTATTTGCAATGCCTTTCTGTGCATTCCCAGCCATCTGATTTCTACTCTGAGTAGTTCCCATACTGTTCCTATTACCCCCTGCAGAATTGAACCTGTTCCCTCCTGACTGAAACCTCTGAGACCCATAGTTTCCATTGTTTCCTGAACCATATCTGCCCGAAGACCGATTCTGAATTTCCACTCTACCATCGTTAATAACAGCTTGATTCCTGGTATTGGATGATGAACGAAGACGATTGTTGGATTTGGTGAACTTGCCAAATGCCTTAGCAATTAATCCAAATGCTTCATTAAGAGAGTTGAATGCATCCTCTTCTTCATCATAATCAGCGTTTGAGTACAACATGGAATCGGAGTTGTTATATGGAACCATTTGGTTGTCAGAGTATTGTGATGGTGCTTCATATGGAATGATTTGGTTAGAAGGTTGTGGTTGAAAACTTGGTTGGAAAGATGATTGACCAAACTCCTGGTTTGGTAGTGGAAAGTTGGATTGAGCAACAAGAGCAAGCGAGTTAGGTGTTGGTGCTGATATGAAACCGCCTCGTGCTGCAACTTCCTTATCTACCTCAGATTGATGTTGTTTCAGAAAGTCATACATTAGTCCATACTTGACTTCACCAATCTTCTTAGTTTGCCTGACAAATGTTGCATATTTCTGCCATTCTGGTCCAAGGCAACCCAGAAATTTTGAATTGATAGCAATCTTAGGTAACTTGATGTCATGACGATCGAGGTCATTTACAACATTTGTGAAACGGTGGTAGTATGATTCAATTGTCTCCCCTGGTTCCATGATGAAATTATTGTATTCCATGTAAAGCTTTGACTCAAGGTCTTCTTGATTTAACTCAGTCCCTTCCATTAGAAGATGCACATGTTCCCACATGTCTTTGGCAGTCTTTTGAGCATCAATACTTCGGTAAATAGGATTGGGAATTCCCTGAAGTATGTAAGACATTGCCAATTGATTTGCCTCTTGTTGCAATGTTTGTTCAGTTGTGTAGTTAGTGACAGCAATAGGAGTTGATGTCTCTTCTCTTTCTGAAGTTCCTTGAACAACAGTTACTGGAAGTGGAAAGGGTCCTTCTTCAATGACTTGCTTGAGATATTTCCCATAGGGTTTTCTGAGTTCAATGAATCTGAGGAATCTACTAGCCCATTGCACATAGTTACCAGGTGTCAGCATAGGTGGAGTGTCCAGATTCCCAGCCTCATGTCAGGATTGCTGACTGCTGATTGCCTCACACATCTTGTTAAACCAATGTGGTTCTCTGGAGTAGGATGGATTGTTCAGCATTTGATTCTGTTGCATGATTTGTTGTGGGGATACTTGTGGTGGAGAGAGAAATTGATGCTGTTGCACGAATGCTTGTTGTTGTTGATACTGAGGATGAAATTGCTGTTGTTGAGGATATTGCTGAAGCTGATAGTAGTAATTGAAGTGAGGTGGTTGAGACATGTCTGGATATTGAAGATAATTAAGATTTGTGTGATGAGTTATGTTAAGTTGGTTTTGGTAAACTGAAGATTTTTGTCCAATTGCGATAATTACTGTTCACCCAATTGCGATAAGTATTGTTCACCCAATTGCGATAAACTCCAAATAGCGATAAGAAAAATAGAAATTGCGATAAAACTTAAAATTGTGATAAAAATGACAATTTGAATAAGTTATCTTAAATTGCGATAGAAAAGGCAATTTGCGATAATTTATCAGAATTGCGATATTTTATGGCAATTTCGATAATTTTATCTAAATTCCAATTTCAATAATTCTCAACTCTTATACAAGAGAAGAGAAGCAACCAAGTCGAAGTATTTTCACTTTCTTATACAAGGAAGTAAAATAATGAGTCCCAATGCCGATAATCTGAAGATCTGCCAATTGCGATGAAACCCTAACTTGTCGCTATTCGAATCGCGATAAACCCTAAGTTGTCGGAATTCACCCAGAAGCCAAAATGCACTTTTCACCAACTTTTCCAATACGCGACTTTCCCGGATTTCACTAAAACATCTAGAAAACCAATAACAAACCGATTGTTTTGATTGTTAACGATTAGAAACCACAAAGTATGATGAAATTTAAGATCAATAGCGTTGTAAATGGAAATTTGATGAGATTTGTTGAGCTTTTTGACGAGATGATGAACACGTGCCAACAAAAAGAGATTAACGACGAAACTAAAATAGAAACCTTACTTAATCCTTAAAACCAACCTAAAATACGATTAGATCAACTCAAAACACTATCCTAACTATCCCTTTGGCGAATGATACCACTTGTAGGTCATGTATATCTCAACAACACACACGTATAACAACGTTAAAACACGTACTACTACTTATATAATAAGCTACGATAAGAGATAAGCTAATAAGCAATAAGAGAAGAAGAGAATAAGATAAGAAGAGAAGAGAAGTGGAAGGAATTCAATTCATACGATTAAGGAACAAAGCTTCCGCAACATTCATGAATAACCAACAAGTAAAATGAGCTCCCTACCCTTCTATTTATAGGCAAGGGATTAGGGAAACTCTTACAATAATGTTTCTAGAAGAATTAACACTTAATTGAGCGGTCCATGGGCTTCTAATGGACCGCACCTAAATTGCAAATATAAAGCCCTATTTAAGCTACATATATCGAAATGGTCAAGACTTGACATATTATAAAACATGTTCCTAACAAATATTAATAAGAATAGTAACATAGTCCTCAACGGCTATTTTAATAAAGCTGTAATTTCGGCCCAGTACTAACGTCTATCCAGCAGTACAAATATATCCATACCAGTACTAAATTTTTAACTGGCAGTACTAACCTTTTGAAAAAAATTGTCGTAGCAGTATGAAATCTCAACTATGACTTCTAGATCTACTTCAATGTATGTCACTCTAAAAATTCATCTATTAAAGAGACTTTATTTTTATGTGATTTTAAAAATACAAAGTAGTTAATAAATTATATAACTGATAAAATACCTTGTATGCTTTTATTCTCCTGATTATCCCTTGTTGCTTCACTCAACAATGTAAATTAAAATGTAATTAATTGTTAATCCAATAAATATATATGAATCATGCTGATACAATAAATATGAGTTATGCAATGAATGTTTAATATGTTTAAAACCATGCATATTTAACCGTTAATTAACAAACTACCTGTTTAATCGAATATAATGGTGTTGGTTACCTCCTTTGCTGGTGTTGGAATTTTGTACCCAAACAGTTGTTGATGATGTCTGAAAACCCTATCATACACGTAGTGTTCCTTTTAGCAATTATGTCACGCCAGTACTAACTTGAAATTTAGCACTGTTCCTTAAACTCATTATAGCAGTATTAACTTTAAAGTTAGTACTATTAATTTAAACTTACTACTGCTTAAGCTTTTCAATAACATACAATTCAACAATATATATGCAGTTCATGATACGGTTCATATTCATGAACAAATAATCAATGTTTAATTCACAATACGATTCATATTGATAAGTGTATCATTAATTAAATACAAATTATATGTAATCAAATTAATCAAGAACACAAAACCTTTCAAACAACTTTCAGAACTTTTGTTTTGATTACGTTTTGAAAGCCTTTCAGAATGTCTTTGCCGCTGCATCTTTTATTAGGGTTGCTATGTAGATCCGAAGTTAATGATGTATATATAGTGCAAAATTTAGAGCTACAATTACGTGAATTATGTTATAGATCCGAAGTCATTGATGATGTCATATACATCCTGTTATATATATGTTGTGTATATATATATATATATATATATATATATATATATATATATATATATATATATATATATATATATATATATATATATATATATACTTGTGCACACACCAGGTAACAGAAAAACTGTCACTATTAAGTGTCACTGAAATCTTATTGAAAGTTGGTTACTTTAAATTAAAAGGTGTGACCATTCATGAAAAGGTGTGACTTTTCACTAAAAGCCACCATGTTTACTATATATAAACATCATTTTGATCTTCCATTAAAGAAATGAACAATTATAACAACACATACAATATTTTTCATGTTTTGCTCTCATTCTTGTGTTTAGAATTTGAGTGTGTTCTTTTCTTATCCCATATACGAATTTTGTGTAACCCAAGGCACTAAATAAGGTCGAAATATTGTATTTGGAAGTGGACTATAAACAATTCAAGAATTATTCAAGCAATCTTTGATTATCAAGACAATAATACCAACATTTTAACATATAAGTTACCTATAAATTTTAGTCGTGCTATCCAATTGAGATGAGGACATCCCTCTCACTTTTTGACATGGTTAGACCTAGTTTCAGTTTGGGACACGATTTGGGGGTTGAAAATGGTCAGACCTAGCTAGCTCAACGTGTTATCGAATTCTGATTTGAGCACTAAATTGTATGGATGGTCATAGCAGAGCTCGGGGAAAAGATAGAACGACGTGACATGAATATTTTATATTCTAGGTCCTATAAAAATTGTCGCTACGAATTACGAACCCTTGTTGATTCTAAACTTTGCTCGCAAGAAGGAAAAAGGACTCATCCTTTTTATGATTACGGTTATGCTATTTAAATCTAATAATGACGATAACCAAACATATACAGTAACAATTATTAAAAACAGTAAGGACCTTAAAAGCAACATGGAAACATACAAGGCACCAAGTTGCAACTCAAACCAAAAGTTAAAACATTTGATGCCAGTAGAAGAAGCATCTATATCTATTCTTAACTTTTTCCTAGTCAACGGTGTGAAGTTTATCGTACACGACCGTAATTTACGTCGTTCAACTCAAAACAGTGGAATTTCAACTCCTAATCCTAGCGGAGGAATGTATTATGGCCAGCTTGAAGAAATTATCGAGTTTTTGTATATTTCGTTCAAGGTTGTACTGTTCAAAGTCAAATGGTTCGACACTAATAACGAGGGTCGCATAAAACGTTGTACCTATAGAAATAACATTACACAAATTGTGACAGACCGTGTATCGTTTCAAAATGAACCATACATTCTTGCAACACAAGCAACACAAGTCTTTTACCTTGATTTCTCGGGTAAACGTGGTAATTGCAAGGCCGTCCAAGATTCTTATCATCGAAAGATTTGGAACCCGGATATCATCGTGGTAGAAGACAATCAAGATGTTGTACATGACAACAACTCATCACATGTCACACTCTCTGCTGAGTTGGATAAGTTGAATTATAACACCATAAATATAGATGTCCAGCCAGCGGAAGTTGAGGCACCACCACCACCAATTATCACTGATGTCGACGACGACGATGATATTGATTATGATGACCACGTTCCTCATGATTTAGCATCTGATGATGAAGACCACGTCGATCGTGAAGATGAAGCTGACACTAATAATGATGATTTTTATCTTAGTGATGTGGGCAGATGTTGTAGCTACGAGCCACGGTGGGGATGGAGGTAATGAGCCACCCCATGGTCCCGCGAGGAGGATAAGCACTAACTGTCAGCGTAAGAATTTCTCGATTATTTTAATTAAACTTGATCATTATTTGAAATTGATAACTTGTTATTTTATGTCACCATCACTTGAATTTGATTACTTGCAGGGTCTAATTCCAGAGCTCCCAAGCCTAATGCCAAAATTGGCAAAGGCGGGAAGGTGGTGCGTGGTCCCACAAAGAACGCGAAACTACACCAAATGAGGAATGAGACTGGTCATCCGGTATCGATCAGATTCAAGAAGAACGCGAAAGGGATGTGGGAGCATGTTGGCACTCACGCTTCGTGGTTCTCGAACATGGTCGGGACGTTGTTACGGGAATCGATTCCCATGTATTACGATTCGTGGGATAAGGTTCCCGAGACCACGAAGGCACACATTGATAACCAGCTCCACGTAAGTTTTTTTTATCTTTTATTTTTTTAATTATTGTGTTTATTTATTTTAAATGTGTTTATTTATTTAAATTTGTATATTTATTTTAATTATATTTTATTGCAGCATTTTTTTTATCTCGGCCCCCACCTTGCCGGTCCGGATGGAGACGATATTTTCAGTAGTATTGAAGCTTACCTCCGAAAGCGATACGATGACAACAAGTACAAATTCAAAAAGAAAAATTTTACACAGCAAGGTGGGATTCAGAAACTGGACGAGATCAAGGAAAAGCGTCCGGCGAACAAGAAGACTGAAGATTGGGAGAAACAGGTAAATTTCTGGATCGACACGTACTTTATTATTATCATCATCATCATCATCATCATCATCATAATCATCATCATCATCATCATTATTATTATTATTATTATCATCATCATTCTCTTCCTTTGGGGAACTTGGGAAGGATGTTGTGGCCCTACTGAAGTGGATCCAAAAGTTCTCTGTGACTCAAGACATCGGAGCGCGTGCCGCTGCTCATATTTTTAGTAGGATTAGCTTTACAATAGCTAGAGGAGTGGGAGCTCAGTTAGTATCTCGACTCCCCTCTAATTTCTTGTTGATCCTATGAATTTCTAATAAAGAGATGTTTTTATAAATAAAAATAAAAAATAATAATAATAATAATAATAATAATAATAATAATAATAATAATAATAATAATAATAATAATAATAATAATAATAATAATAATAATAATAATAATAATAATAATAATAATAATAATAATAATAATAATATGCATCGTATGGACATATGGGGGGATCATGCGGTCAACTGCACCAGTGAAGTGGGTGTGAAGTTCAGACACAATCTGGTGCGTGATATTCTTGTTGATATATGCTCTAAGGTTGGGATCATGGTGCGTAAGGAGGCTCCTATGGGGTTCCTTTCGGAGGATGGGAAGGAGCTACGGCCTGCAGACTTGTTATTATTTAATTGGTTTCAAGGTAAAGATGCATGCTTGGATGTGACTGGCATCTCTCCATTTGCTGGTAGTGGGGCGGCTTCATGGGCTCCTGGGGTAGCCTTGCGCAATACGGTGGAGAAGAAAAATAGTAAGTATGCATCCAAATGTGTGGACAATGGATACAAGTTCGTACCGTTTGTTTTTACTAAGTTCAGGAAATTCGACACAGAGGCTTTGAACATACTTTCACGTATTAAGTCTATTGCCAATAGTAACTCAAATAATGCTAAAAGTGGTGCTTTTATCTTTCATAGAGTTAGCTTTTGTATTCAGAAAGGAGTGGGAGCACAACTTATGTCTAGACTCCCATCCAACTTTATGTAAAAATTTTATGATTAATGAAAATTTTATTTTATAAAAAAAAATAAAAAATAATAAATAATAATAATAATAATAATAATAATAATTCATTTATATAATAGTTTTTATTATTTATAATAGGTGAAGCACTGGTCAGACCCAAAGAAGTTGAGGATCGGGGAGATCAACAAGCAAAACCGGCTCAAGAGCACGAGTTCTAGCCTTCATGGATCCCACTCGCTAGCTGTTATACACGATAACTTCGTAAGACACTTTTAATCATTTTATTTATATATATAGTGTTGGGTGAGTCTTGATTGATTTTATTTATAAACAGTTAAGCCTCCCCACCGACTCCACGGATCGTAGAGACTTGATCGACCTTTACAAACACAACCATACGAGAGGCGACGCCTTTGAGTCTCCAGTGTCCGAGGCCAGATACGTAAGTATAATTTATTTCCAAAAACTCACCCACATTAATGCAATATAATAAATCATGACTTATATATTACTTTTCTTGTTTTTTTGTAACTAAACAGAATGAGATGGTACGGCTGCGGACAGAGAGCACCTCTTCCGGGACGGGTATGACTGACCTGGATCTTATGCGCCAAGTGATTGGCGGTAAGCAGCGCGGTCATGTTCCTGGCGTAGGTCCAGTATTACCCGGCAGTGGTCAGAAGACGACCCTCAGCTCCTCACGAGCTCGCGAGCAAGCCTCCTCGTCCTCACTGCAGGAGACCGTGCACAAGCAAGCCCAGGAGCTGTCCACGCAATCCCAGGAGCTGTCCACGCAAAGGACACAGATTGATATTTTGCTGGATTGGGACAGGAGACAGCCGGGTTTTACCGAGCAGCTAGCGAGTGGCTTGTCGGGGACATCGGGATCCCAAAATGCTTCACATGGCGAGTCTCGAGGTATCGGGGAGGGTAGTGGGGGCAGTGGGGAGACTGGGGAGTTGTGTATGGCTTCTTTGGGTTCGATGGGTCAGTTTATATTTGTTTTGGGGTATTGGACAAAGTTGTGTAGATTTAGATGGATTATTATGTGTTTATGTAGTTTATGTGTTAGGATTCCCGCTAAATTGTTCCCCGCGTATAGTTTTGGACCATTTTGCGGATAGCTAGCTTTTGTATAATTTTTAGACCATTTTGCGGATAGCTAGCTTATGTATAGTTTTGTAGATGATTATGTGATCATGGTTTTTGAACCGTTTTTGGCAAATTTGGATTCATATGATTATGTTTAGCGAATTTGGATAGTTATTGTAAAAACAGGTTCTATGTTTAGCGAAGTTGGCGAATTTGGATTCATATTACTTTTAGCGAATTTGGGTTTTTTGTTGTTGTTGTTGTTGTTGTTGTTGTTGTTGTTGTTGTTGTTGTGGTTGTTGTATGTTTAGTGAAGTTGGTGCATAGTTGGATTGTAAAAACAGGTTCTGAAAATTGGGCGCATTTGATAGATTTTTTCAGGAAAAAATCTGAAAATTACCCATTTTGCAGCAATATGCTGAAAAATGGGTCAGAGGCTTTTGGCGGGGACATGGTTGAAGCAGATTTATATGTTTAAGCTTATTGGCGGGGACATGTCCCCGCCAAAAGCGTTTAACACAACAGTATATTACACTTTTGGCAGGGACGCGTCCCCGCCAAAAGAAGTCAGCACAACAGTGGAAGTCACTTTCGGCGGGGACGTGGATTAATTAATTAGTATAATCACATAATTAAGTAACTTTCTGGTTAATTATTACAGTTTTTGGCGGGGACATAGTGTTGCCACGCTAGACCAACTTTGACCAACTAAAAGGAGGTGGGACCCACAAGTCCCGACATCCGTCCCCGCCAAAAGTATCAGAGTGGAGCTTTCGGCGGGGACATGTCCCCGCCGAAAGAGCAAAAATGTCTCCTCCGAAAGGGTCGAATGTTGTAGTGAATGGCGGATGTTGAGACTTTTGCGTTTCAAGCAGAGATTAACCAGTTGTTGAGTTTGATCATTAACACGTTTTATAGTAACTAGGACATCTTTCTACGTTAGTGGATAATTAGGCCTACCTAGGTGGCTATGTTGAGCCGCCTCCGCTAGCCCGCCCCGCCAAACCCTAATCATACAAAATCTGCCGTCACTTTACATCAAACCATCTTTTACCGTCAAAGTTTTATCAGCCACCAAAATTCTTTTTCTTCCGTCCGATCGATCTTGATACTGTCTTACTTCTATTGCCCAATATTATATTGTCTTCAATACATATTATCATCTCCTCACGTGAGGTACATATTTGTGTCAAACAAAGTTATTGGTTTGTCTTCAACATGTATTGGTTACCTCAACAGTCCGTTAGTCAATCAGAGCAAAAATTTCCTTTTCTTCTGTTGAGTTTGTGGTGGGGACAAGTGGAGAAACACAAAATTGATGAAGACCAAACATTATGATCGTCGGTTGTAAGGTGGGATGTTATTTGTGGTGGTATTCGACTAAAAAAAAAAAAAAAAAAAAAAAAAAAAAATTGGACATCAAGTTTGTCAAAGTCCTTAGGGAGAGGTTATGCATGATGAAGACTTTGAAGATTTGTCGGTGCTTCCGCTTGCTACAAAAAGATTTGTTTTATTGTTGAAAAAAAAAAAAAAGTTACAGTTATTTAATTGTTTGTTTTTTTATGTAGAATCTAGGGTATTAATTTCCGAGACGACTTTTGTTGGTGTCGAATCTAGGGTTCTTATTCCCGAGACGACTTTTGTTGGTGTCGAATCTAGGGTTCTTATTCCCGAGACGACTTTTGTTAGTGTCGAATCTAGGGTTCTTATTCCCGAGACGACTGTTTGAGATACTTTGGTTTATCCTTCGGATACTTTTGTTATTTGTAAAAAAAAAAATAAAAAAATTAGAATAGGGGATACTTTGGGTTATCCCGTTTTATTTTGGTTTATTGTTTTATTTTGCTTTCTTAGTTTACTACCCCAGTTCGAGCTTTCACGATTTCGCCGCTCGAACTGCAGGGGAGTATTAGTGGATAATTAGGCCCAAGCCCGATTTGTGGGTTCTGGGAATTAGGGTTTTACGTCATAAATAAAGTTATACCTACGGGTTTTCATTGTCTAACAGTTTGTTTAACAAGGACATCTTTCTACGTGAGCTTATTAGCAATGCATCTGATGTAAGTCGATACTTTTAACATTTTTTTTCTTGTTAATAATTGTTAGACTAATGTTGATGTATTTTTTGTGTTATATTTATTGCTTTAATTATGATGGCATGCCATGTTTGATAAACAGTGTTTTGGGTTTAAGAGTTAAAAGGGATTTTAAAAGTTAAGCACCAAATTGATTTTAAAAGAGTTTAAATCTGTTAAATTGTTTTAACGGAATTTCCATCATAAGTAATATTCATGTTTTGTTTATGACACGTGCTTTAACATATAAGTTACTTAAAAAAAATTAGTCATGCTATTCAATTGAGATGAGGACATCTCTCCCACTTTTTGACATGGTCTTACCTAGTTTTAATTTGAGATGGGAATGGGGCGTTGAAAATGGTTAGACCTAGCTCAACGTGTCATCGACTTCTGATTGGAGGACTAAATTGTGCGGATGGTCAGACCATAGCTCGGGGCAAGATAGGATAACGTGACATGAATATTTTATATTCTAGGTCTTATAGAAACTGTCGCCACAACCCAGTTGTACACTCCTTTCGTTTTATGGACCCTTTTTGATTCTAAACTTTGTTCACGAGAAGGAAAAAGGACTCATCCTTTCTTATTATTACGGTTACGATATTTAAATCTAATAATGACGATAACCAAACATATACAGTAACAATTATTAAAGACAGTAAGGACCTCAAAAGCAACATGGAAACATACAAGGCACCAAGTTGCAACTCAAACCAAAAGTTAAAACATTCGATGCCAATAGAAGAAGCATCTAGAAGCCAAAGCATCTAGAACACCTAGCAATCCTATAAAAACAACCTTTGCAAACACAAAGCAAAACACAAAAACAAAAACACACTTCATCGTATTCTTTACGTAAAACCTTAAAATAAAATCGTTCTTTTGTTTGTTAAGCAATAATGGCGGATGTTGAGACGTTTGCTTTCCAAGCAGAGATTAACCAGTTGTTGAGTTTGATCATTAACACGTTTTATAGTAACAAAGAGATTTTTCTTCGTGAGCTTATTAGCAATGCTTCTGATGTAAGTCTATAGTTTTAACCTTTTTATTTTCTTGATCATTAATTGCTAGATTATGTCATTGCTTTTTTTTTTTTTTTTTTTTTTTTTTTTTTTTAAATATGTATGTGTGTGATAAATTGTTATTGTTCGTGTATTAAATTGATCATACAGTTGTTTATGATCGATTAGTATAATGCATTAAGGTGGTGTTATTATGAATGATTTATTTGTTATTGTTTCGATCACTTGTTTATGATTTGTATACATGCATCTGTTTATCTTATTTCTGGTTGGGAACTTTTTGAAGCAATTAATGTTTTATGTTTTGTACATACATTGTTTGTTTGACAACATGTAATTTTTAAAAGGCTTCAAATTATTATTCATATATGTTCCTTCTACCACTAGCCCACTAGTTTTGCCAAACATGTATGTTTTATGTGTTTGAGTGTGTGATGCGATATTATGGTTTGCTTCAAATTAAAAAATGGAAGATGATTATTATGATTATCTGTATGATACATTGTTATTGTTGCGTACTCTGTACCTGTTACACGTTTGATTGATCGATGTTGATACGTTATTCATTATTGTTTGATCTGATTTCACTCTTTTACCGGAATTACTATGCTTTAAGCAGCTAGTGTTCAGTCGTATGACAGGGACACCAAGTGTACAAAACCTAATAAAGTCTAGGTTTCACTAAGTAACAAAATCGAAAGTAATTTTTATTGTACATTGCTAGATAGCACCCCTCTTCTATGTGATTAGCCCTATGTTTGTAATTGGAACAAGTGTAGTTTTTCTAAAGAATCTTCTGTTGTTTTTTGTTAATTAAAGCCTTCGGTTATTGCAAGGCTGGTTCTGTTGTAGCTTGCTACCCAATTTTACTTATTAGTGACAATCCTTAATAATACGGACTTGATATATGTTATGTAGGCTCTGGATAAAATCCGTTTCGAGAGCTTGACTGATAAGAGCAAGTTAGATGGGCAACCAGAACTCTTCATCCACATCATTCCCGACAAGACCAACAACACTTTGACCCTTGTCGACAGTGGTATTGGGATGACCAAGGCTGGTACGTAAATTAAAGCAACCGGTTTATCTAATAATGGTCATTGGTATATGCTTATTGTATCGAGTACTAACCTATATATGTGCTAATGTTTTCTATTCAGATTTGGTTAACAATTTGGGTACCATTGCTCGCTCGGGTACCAAAGAGTTCATGGAAGCTCTTGCTGCTGGTGCTGATGTGTCCATGATTGGACAATTTGGTGTCGGGTTTTACTCGGCCTATTTGGTTGCTGACAAAGTTGTTGTCACAACAAAACACAATGATGATGAGCAGTACGTTTGGGAGTCCCAAGCTGGTGGGTCCTTCACTGTCACCCGAGACAGTGGTGAGCCCCTCGGCAGAGGAACAAAGATTACCCTCTATCTCAAAGAAGATCAGCTTGAATACCTTGAAGAACGTAGGCTAAAGGATTTGGTTAAGAAACATTCTGAGTTCATTAGCTATCCGATCTCACTTTGGGTCGAGAAAACAACCGAAAAGGAAATTTCTGATGATGAAGACGAGGTAGAGAAGAAGGACGAAGAAGGTAAGGTTGAGGAAGTTGATGAAGAGAAGGAAAAGGAGGAAAAGAAAAAGAAGATGATCAAAGAAGTGTCACACGAGTGGTCGTTAATGAACAAACAGAAACCTATCTGGATGAGGAAGCCAGAGGAGATTACCAAGGAGGAGTATGCGGCTTTTTACAAGAGTCTTACTAATGATTGGGAGGAGCATTTGAGTGTGAAGCACTTTTCGGTTGAAGGCCAGTTAGAGTTCAAAGCTGTTCTCTTTGTTCCCAAACGAGCCCCATTTGATCTTTTTGACACTAAGAAGAAACAAAACAACATCAAGCTTTATGTTCGTCGTGTCTTTATCATGGACAACTGTGAGGAGATCATTCCTGAATACCTTTCGTTCGTCAAGGGTATTGTTGATTCTGAAGACCTTCCTTTGAACATTTCTCGTGAGATGTTGCAACAGAACAAGATCTTGAAAGTCATTCGCAAGAACTTGGTCAAAAAGTGCATCGAGCTTTTCCAAGAGATCGCTGAGAACAAGGAAGATTACGCCAAGTTCTATGAAGCGTTTTCCAAGAATCTTAAACTGGGTATCCATGAAGACTCCACAAACAAGACCAAACTTGCTGAATTGCTTCGATACCACTCGACGAAAAGTGGTGATGAGATGACTTCTTTGAAGGATTATGTGACAAGAATGAAAGAGGGTCAAAACGACATCTATTACATCACAGGTGAAAGCAAGAAGGCTGTAGAGAACTCACCATTCCTTGAAAAGCTAAAGAAGAAGGGGTATGAGGTTCTTTACATGGTTGATGCTATTGACGAGTATGCTGTGGGTCAGTTGAAGGAATTCGAAGGGAAGAAGCTCATTTCTGCTACTAAAGAAGGGTTGAAACTTGAAGAAACTGAAGATGAAAAGAAGAAGCAAGAAGCTTTGAAGGAAAAGTTTGAGGGGCTATGCAAAGTGATCAAGGATGTTTTGGGCGATAAGGTCGAAAAGGTGGTTGTATCAGACCGTGTTGTTGATTCTCCTTGCTGTTTGGTCACAGGCGAGTACGGGTGGACTGCTAACATGGAAAGGATCATGAAGGCTCAAGCTTTGAGGGACTCGAGTATGGCTGGATACATGTCTTCCAAGAAGACAATGGAGATCAATCCCGAGAACCCGATCATGGAAGAGTTGAGAAAGAGAGCTGATGCTGATAAGAACGACAAGTCTGTTAAGGACTTGGTTTTGTTGCTGTTTGAGACTGCATTGTTGACTTCTGGGTTCAGTCTTGATGAGCCAAACACTTTTGGGAACAGGATTCATAGGATGTTGAAGCTTGGACTCAGTATTGATGATGATGCCGCTGAGGGTGAGGGTGATATCCCTGCTCTTGAAGAAGCTGATGTTGATGCTGACAGCAAGATGGAGGAAGTAGATTAAGTTCTATTTATGATGTTTTGCTTTTTGGTTTAGTTTAATTGGACTAGTTTTGTGACTATTTGCATATTCTGCTACTTTTGCGGCCCCTTTTTGTTTAGTTTTACGGTGTTTTAATTGGACTAGTTTTTTAACTTGCCGAGCTTTTGCTTTTTTGCTAATATGTGGTCTATAATGACTGGAACACAAGTATCAAGTCTCTAAAATATGTTTGACTGTGTGCATCATTATACGTTTGTTATGTTGTGTTTATTGAAGTGCTGTTGTTTTGTTAAATATGTTTGACTAGGATGTTTTAGACAGGTGGATAGGATGTGTGTGTTCCTTGATTTTATATAAGGTCGGGTCTTGGCTTTTTTCCTTGATTTTGTAACAGATGTGTGTGTTCAAGCTTGGTTGTTGTCAGGCCAGTCCTTTAAAACTGTAGTTACTGCACTAGAAGAGAGAAAAGGTGACGACGAGATGTGTTTACAGGGGTGAGATGTTCTTAGTCACCGCTAAATGTCTTGCTGATTTGATTGTTTAATGGATCAAATGATGTGTTGTGCTCATGCCTTCTTATATATGTTGCAAACCGCAGGGTTATTACATGCAGCAAAGAAAAAGAAGGCAATTGAAATTTGAAAACTTACAATTTATGGCCTTCTACACTTTTTTCCAATAAAAACACAACCCCCTAACCACCATACCTTGCTGCAGGGGGGTCATTTGGCCTAAAACTATTTTAACTGTTTAAGCTAGCTTTCGAGAACTCAATGAACCAACTATTTTTAGAGCTAATAGTTTGTTATTTTGAGTAAAAAGCTCCTACTAAAAAATAGTTTTGTTTGGATGTATGAGCTAAAAAAAAAAGTCCAAAAATAGAAAAAATTAAACGCTGTATATCATGAAGCGTTTTACATTTTAGAGAGCTTTTTACAATGAATGTACGTGAATGACCTCACCTTGAATTCTCTAGCCCTCAACTCGCTTGTCGACGCCGATTGTGGAAGCTTTGATTTGCACCCAAGATTAGGTGAGAAAGTCTAGAACGCAAATTAATTGGGATGATGTTGAAGATCTTATTAAAGACGATGAGATTGCCAAGGATATGAAAGAACAATTAGATAAACTAATCGGAAGAGACAAAGATAAACAAACTGTGGAACTATAAACGGTCTTAGTTAGTTTGTTGGACAAAGTTTTTAGTTATTTTAATTTGTTTTTCGGATTGTTATGCATTATTGATTTGTTAAAAATATAAACAAGTGAAAATATAGAATGATTATTTATTTGAGTTTATGCTTTAGTTGTTAATTGTTATTGTTTAAATGTAAATGATTGCAAGTGCTTAAAAAATTCATTTTTTTTGTGTTTTTTATTGGCTTAATTCATTAGTGCATTAGGTTTTTTTTTTTTTTTTCTTTAGAAAAGCGGATCCTATCCGGGTAGACCCAAAGAACCGGAACCGAAACCAAAAACTATATTCGGTTCGCTTCTCGGTTCCTACTTTTCACAAAATTCGGTTCTCGGTTTCACCGGTTCCAGATCCATGCCCATCCCTACACTGAATACAACACGCCTCTTAGGCCGGTCTCAATGATGACCCGTGAGACCCATTGCTCACGCGGGACCCCATTGGGCCAAGCCGATTTCCTGCGTGACGAAGAAGAAAACATGGGCGCAAGGTGTGCCCTCACCGAATAAGGTTGTCTACAAAATGTGGGCCCCCCACCAACGGTTGTATTTGGTTTTAAAAATAAATAAATAAAATAATAATAATACCCATTATCATTTTATTACCTATAAATACCCCATAAACTTCAACATTTTTAAACACAACTTCAAATTATACACTCTACTCTCAGCTTTTTTTCTTTTTTTTTTTTTTAACAAGAGAAGGGCCGAAGCTCGCAAAAAAACTTATATCATATCACTCCTTGCAACAGAGGTAATTACATCAGGAATATTAACATTCCATACAAAGTTGTCATGAGATCTAAAGCTAACTTAGCAACACGATGAGCCGTCAAATTACAGTCACGCTTAACCCATGAGAAGGAGATACCAAGTTGAGATGCCCACACTTTGATGTTCACTACTATAGCACACAAAGACCAAGGATGATCAGCTTGTGTACACGCAAGTGAAATAGCCACTTTAGATTCCGATTCAACCGTAGCATTTTGCCAACCATAAGTGACAGCTAGACGATAAGCACTTCGGATGGCATAGAGCTCAGCCATGAGGGGAGAAGCAGCAGAAAAGATTTCACCTGAACATATAATGATAGATCCTGTACAGTTTCGAACAATGATACCTGAAGATGCTCGGTTTGATTTATAAGCAGTATCACAATTAAGCTTAACGCAGTTAACAGTGGGGGGGGGGGGAGGTGTTGGAATATGTGAATCATAACAATTATATAAACATATAACATGTACATCAAAGTATATGACAGCGGAAACAGGATCAATATACTAGTAATTAATTAACTAAATAAAGGAATACGTGTACCTTTGAATACTAGCTAAACAAGTAATCACGTGAGCAATATCCGGTAAAACCCTAACTTAGGGTTTAGCAAAAGTCGACCTTTCCTAGTCGAATGGGGAAAATAACTCAAGCTAAAGTAAGCTTGATCTCCGTTCTTGTACACACGTATTACTAGCGTCTCAATGTGAAAAGCTAGGTTCTAATTCCACGAATAAACCAAACACTTTGATGTGAATGTTGGATCGAAAATCCCAAGGGGTTTTGGATTGTCGGCCGGTTATACACAAGAGGGAGAGAGAAGAGAAATTTGGCTTGCTAGAGAATTAGATTAGTGAACTATGAATACAAGGGTTTGTATTTATAGGCTTCACAAATCTTTCTCTCCAAGTTAGGGTTGGATTGGGTCTCCTAAACCCTTGTTCGGCCGCCCATATAGATCAAGAGGGATTCTAGATCCTTCTTGGTCCCTAATTTCATCTCTAGTCCCTCAAGTTAATATTTAACGACCGTTAACCAAATCCCGTTAAATACTAACGACCGTTAAGTGTTCATTTCGTGAAAATTAATAATTAAATCATAACTCATTATATTAATTATTAAAACATTGAAACTCATACGTAATGTGTGCAATCCCGAAGTCTCGTGTTCGAAACTGGTCATACGTATATTAATTTATATCCATAACTCTAACAACTCCCACTTGGATAGGCATTAATATAGTAATGACATTGGTTAGTCTAGCTTAACACCCCAAATGCCCCCAGATCGACCCTGAGTATGGTTTCCTGGAAAAACCTTTTGATGAATCATCATCATACTTATCCTTTTGTTTCTAATACCACGTTAATATGGATATGGATCTAAGTCATTCCATAATTAACTATTCTGTTTCTCGTTATTTATAATTGATCAAGATTACCAAATCATCTGAACGTATTCCAGATAGACCTTGGGCGTGGCCACGCAAACATCTTGTCAACCCTACGAGGGGCCCAGCAATATTAAACTTCAAAACAAATTTGAAGGAACAAATTCTTTCTTGACTACGAGCATAACCCTTGAACTTTGCATCACCTCCGAAAATAGCCCTTATAACTACCTGTTACGGATAGCGTTAGACTATCTTACAGAAAATGAGCTACATCCTCGGCTGTTATCTGGTATCTCAAGTCTGAGGATAAATATTCATGATTTATTTAATGAAAAAGATCCATAAAGTATAATCATGTGGTTGGGATCTGTCCTATATTCAATTTATCCAATTATTGAATATCATGTGAATTTAGCATGACCACGCATCAATATACTTAAGTATATTCTACCAAAACTTAGATTTGCCTTATTTCAATAATACTCCCATATTATTGATTGACAACAGACAATTTAGAATAACATAAATTATTCATGGATTTAAACATGCAAATATAGGATACAATTTATTATTAATGAAAACAAACGTACCAAGTACTTTAATTCATTGTAAATAATAATTGCTTAACATCCCTTATCCAAATACTAAATAGATCAATGCATGATAATTCCCATTAATGAATTATGCCTCAAGTCATGTCAAACATACTTGTTGACAAGGCATAAATCAACTAATTTTGATCTATCAGAATTTTGAGAATACTTATTTCAAGAATTTAATTAGTAAAATTCTTGTATGTGTACATTCATCTTACCTAGATATTGTCACATAATATTTCATAAAATGCGTGACATCCTCAACCACGAATTTATGACAATTAAACTACCAAACCTTTTATAGTTTAAAGTATTCTAATTCTTTAATGTATAATGCAACTATGCTTACAGTTAAGCATAACTAGTACTCATGGCCATTAACTAGGATGAACTCCCACCATGACTAGTATTGAGTGTCATCTCAATCTTATTAGCATCATGGTATCCAAACAACAATATGCTCTTTAAAATCCCGTAAAATTTTAATATCCATCGTGTAATGTTTGATACCTTCAAATCTTTCAAGATTTGTCAACTATATCAATTACGCAACAATTTGCCATATGGTTCATACTTAGAATTTAGGAGCAATTCCAGACTGAGGTTGTTAATTCTAAATCCAACCATATCCATTACACTTAGCTATCTAATACCTTTCATTAGATATTAATGTTGTCAAATCATCTTGCATCCAAGCATGATACAACAAATAACATGATCACTACTAGAAAAAAGGCCTTTAATGACGCGCATTGCGTGTCATAAAAGGGGTCAGATGACGCGCTTTTTGGTGTCATTGATCGACCCGTCATAAAGCTTTATGACACTCATTTCGCGCGTCATGAATTTATGACACGCTTTTATGACACCCTTTTACGACAAACTTTTATGACACTATTTTATGACCCCTTTTTTGCGTGTCATGGGTCAAATTTTTTAAAAAAAAATATAATTTTTATAAAATTAATAATATCCCCACATTAAATAACAGATAATCTCATAATACAAATAAATACACAAATAGCAAAAAAGCACATTTCATATATATCAAAACAATGCGTTTCATACAACAAGTTATTTTCAAATTCCAAAATTGTAGAAACATATATGGGTGATATACAGGTAAATGTGTAGAACATATATAGCTACATAGAATGTGTTTGCTATTTGGCATCAAGGAGCAGCAGCCAACCTTCTTCAAGTAAGATGAAACTTCCTTAACAATTTCATCATATCTAGCCTTGGAGTACTTCAAGTAAGATGCCACTAACTGAAGTCTGGTATGCTTTAGCAGCAAGTCCATTTTGCCCCTATGAACACAAAGCAGCCGATAAGTTTTAATTAAGAGCGCGTACATTACTTTATATCCAATCTATAGAACAATGAAACGGCAAACAAGCCTGACGAGGTGCAATCTTAATATATTTCACATACCTTCGTGGTATTCACTGCCCTATAACTTCGAGTGAACATGGACGTACTTGATGCGGATCCAATGCAAGACTTACATAAGCAAGTATTGTCCCCAGAAGCATGGTGAGCAACTGCAATGACCAAAGAATTTTATGTATTTGTTATTCTAACAGTCATATAACGTGGCTTACTTCCAAAAAACAAAAATAAATAACAAAAAATTGCAAATAATACCAGAGATATCACATTGTCACACTATTTGAATAACATGTAAGACAATAAGCTGCTTAGGCACATACCATTCCCTCTGCTAGTGACGGAACCATTACTATGCGAAAACCACCGAACCAAAACAGCATGATCCTGCCGTAGTACGCCAGGAGCATTTCTCAACGGAATAGAACAAAACCAGTCAATACAATAACAAATTTAAAAAACAATTAAATTCCTCATTTAAGACGCTGTACATAGCAAATATGCATTTTTTGTTGGATCATCAACATTTATTAAAAAGTTTTCCCATGAAGTCACATGTGCCTCTCTAGCTAACTCGACATATCTAATCAAAGAAGAAAAATGACTCAATCTTACTATACAGTGTAGCTGCAAGCAAAATTCATAACATTGTGCTTATACTCCGAAAGGCAAGCACGACATATAGAATTTGCACCCAATATGAAAATACAACACTGTACCTACATCTATATGTGATGTTTATCATCTATAAACATGGTTTTATAACTAACAACAGACTAACATATATGCTGAAATAACACTACTAACCTGAACTCGTAGATTATTAAAGTCATCCATGGCACCAGCTAGAGCTGGCAACACTCTTTGGTGGAACTGAACTTGCAAGTCTGGACCTAAATCTGTTGCCAATTGCCCAATTGCATTAATAGCAGCCCATCTCGCACGTGGGTGAGGATCTTGGAATGAATTCAAAACCATGGTCACCACTTGTTCCAAATTTTTTATCATCACCTAGGTCATCACAATCATCCATAAAACGTAATCATTATCATTTCTAAGACAGCCACATAGAACAATATGCAACTAACATCTGTTTGTCGAATAAACAAGAATAATATATTTGAACAATATTTATACCTTTGAGCAACCCTCAGCTATTTGTGCAAGAGCGATAAGCGCAGCATGATGTTTCTGCCACTCAGGAGCAGCCAAATAAGCCGGCAACTGCTCAGACGCAACAGGAACAATCGTATTCCCACCTAACACAATAGCCAACCTATCCAAACACTCCTGCGCCACAATTTTTATAACAATTTTTATAACAATCGTATTCAATTAAGGAAAGTTATGTCCAAAATGGTTATCGTTCCTACATTCTATGGTTCGACCACCCTTAACCGTGAATAATCCAAATTCAATATCAACCCCGATAATAACAACTTCGACCAGATAATCCAAACTCCAAAACACCCTTCAATCCTAATCCTTAATCCCTCGGCTCATAATCCAAAACCCCACCGGATAAACAACAATGATAAATCAATTAAGCACACGGCCGAGACCCTAGTGGTCTCGGCTTGCTCCCCCAGCAGTTCACCATCAACATATAAACAACAACGGCAAAAACATCAACAGCAGCAAGAACATTGCCAACCCAAATCAACAATAGCCAAATAATTACACGGCCGAGACCCTAGTGGTCTCGGCTTTCTCCACAGCCGTTCATCATCAATCAACAACACCGTTAGGCCTAAAATCAAATCCAAAACCCAAAATCCTAGCCCACGGCTCCAATCCAAATCCAATAAACAACAACGACCACAACAATAACTAGCACGGCCACAATTCAAAACCAACCCAAAACAAATCCTAACTCTCGGTCTAAAAATCCAGACTAAACCCATGATCAAATCTTAGTCCACGACTATAACTCAAACGATATCAATAAAATTCAAACCGAACAAAACAAGAATAAAACAACAACAACCTCAAGAACATCAACCAAACGGTGAGTTCAAACTCGACATACAAAACCCACTATCGATACCAAATCCGTTATTAATCATTTTTATTTAATAAAAACTTTAAACCCGTTCATTATTAAACCCGAAAAGATCAATATTAAGCCGAGTTGACTCGTATACGAGTCAACTCGCGCGTCATACCTCATATTCTATCGATTAACACTCGGTGAGTGTCGAGAAGTGGTGATGACGAATTCTTGACGGCGCGTGGGTTAACGAGGATGGCCGTGGTGTGTCGCCAGAGCGCGTGGCTTAGCATAGGTGATGGGGGAGGTGAAGCTGAGCATTCTGGTGGTGGCGGTGTGTCACGGTGGCCAGTGGTGGGGGAGGTGTGGCTACGGCAGAGGTGGTGTTGGTTCGTTTAGAGAGAGGAAGGAGATGGAGCTGGTATCAATATAGAGAGAGAGAGAGAGGAGATGGGAGTTGAGATTGTTATAAAAATTGTGAGACAGCTTTATCAATAGCGTTTGGATAGGTTGTTATAACAATTCCGGAGAAATATGGCCGGAAAAATGTGGTGAAGGTGGGCGGCTGGATTGGGAGAGAAGAATAGCTAACCCTAGTAAACTTAATTGGGTTTTTTTTTTTGGATTTTGAAGGACTTAGGTTTTTTGTGGGGTTTTGTCAATAGCGGGAAACAAAAAGTGTATCCCGTGTTTTAGTTTTTATGACTCTAATAATTGCATGTCATAAGTCCTTCAAATTGTACAAGTTATGACAGTTTTTTTATGACTCACACTTTTGCTTGTCAATAAAATGTGTGTGTCATAATTTAGGAGTCATTAAAGGCTATTTTTCTAGTAGTGGATGTTCATGAAAAATCCTTGCGTCAAACTCAGATTTATTCATGTCATATCTTTTCAAATATATGTATCTATCTAGACTTTCTAATAGTAGATCATGTTCATTAGAATCAATTATTTTACCGCTTATGTTTATAACAATAATAATATATTCCAATGTTTTACTTTCTAAATTTCCATGTGAAGTTTCATTCCAAACTAAGACTTAACATTCAATGTTAATGGAATGTTACTTCCTATATGTTATACGACATATATGTAATAAGAAAATAAATTTTAACACTCCCACTAGCTTTGAGAAATATCTTATTTTAATTATAAATCAACAATAGGATTTAATAACTAAATATAAGTATATCTCCTAGATGCATGCATTAATCCATTCATAAATGATTTGCACTTTGTATACTTCCAAAGATTATTTGAATTCAAATACTCCTTTCAATTACTTATCGTCCTCGCACAAGTAATTATCCAAGAAAGAGTTTTGATATTCCATTGTCAATTCCATATAAATGAAACTAAGAATGATAATCATAATCTTTATACATTTAATGTGCTTAGAAAGAATTTCAATAACAGTTAATTGCTTAAGTGTGTTTGATAATCTTTTCACATATTAAATATGTATACAAATTTGTCCATTATGATTTCTACACCAGAATTTTAAATCTCTAGGATTTTCATTCCCTTTGTAGAAACTCATCTTTATTTTATAGTGTAACTATAGAGTTTACGATCAACTACGTTTCCAAAACTAGTTATCTTCCTGGACTGCATCTAAACATTCATAGTATGAGTAATTTGCCAAATTCAATATTTTCAATTTATCAACAGGTTTACCATAGTCCTGTAACTCATAATCCTCAACATATTATCCAAATATTTGAGATATCCTTGCGGATCTATGAATAAGAATTTCATCATCTTGAGATTTAACATTAACATGTTTAATCCTCATTATGACTCTGCTAGTTTATTTTAGAAGATTATGTATCTTGTAATTTTATCTTTTCAAAATAAAACTCCCACTTGCCTTTTGCAAATTATAGATCACCTATAAATACTTATCAAGTAGAGCAACACAATATTGTTCTCTTATGGGACAATACAAATACATATTGACAGTTCCTTTCATTTAATTTGTTTATAACCTACTCATAAGTAGTTTAACAAATTCAGAACTTCAATTTTAAGACTTAATGTGATTCATCACATTCCATAATAAATTGTGTCTTATTAATCTTCTAGGTTTGAGTCTAATTGAGTATATACTACTCAATTTCTAACCTTGATAACTTTTGGAAGAATAGAAGATATATTTATCTTTAATCAAACAATATTACAAGAGTTTGATTTTCCTAACTGAATATACCATAAACATTATGTATTTCATTAGGATTAATATTGTAAGTCAATCCTACAATATGTAAGATAAATATATTTTGTTTTGGCTTACCTATTTACCAACTAAATCAAGTTAATGGTGAAATAGATTTTCCAAGCCAATTGCATGCTTTGTAACATAAGTACTTTTTGACCAAGTCACTTCATGTCCATGTCTTAACAAGAAGACATAAACAGTTATAATCCCAATATACTTTATACATCATTGATCAACTCAATGACTTCTTGTATATATCTTAATTAAAAAAAAAAAAAAAAAAAAAAAAAAAAAAAAAAAAAAAAGTTAACGTCTTACTTTATTATAAGTCTTATAGCAATAAAAGACTTCATATTTATATCTTTACAATAAAATATAAACATGCTTAACTAAAGTAATCATGAACACCATAATTTGGTTTCATTGGTAATTTCAAGTTAATTTATTACTTCATATATTTATGACATTCCAAGAATACATAAATATTCAAATTTGAAGTAGTATTAGATTACTTCATTTATTTATGTCATTACAATAATACATAAATATTTAGTTTGAAGTAGTCTTATTATCATATTGACACTTGTTCTAATAATTATCTAATTTAAAAACTTGCAAATTAACATAGTTTCATTATATCAGCTGAGGGCTGCTAGTAATGAAAGTATGTAATTTACCTTGTCATTAATATCTATGTCAAGTTTTCACTTACGCTAGATATTAACTCCAAGTGTTTTATAAATTAGATGTGAGTAAATCACATTAGAACATTTAATCTCTTACCTTTCAGTCAAGAGAACCCTTTAAATCATATTCCTTTGTGTTGTTGCTTGCACACAATAAATATTTCTCCCACTTGTGCATAGAACAACATTATGTATCAAATAAACAACACGTCAATCGTTTGTTTATGTGATCAATTTGATTGTGTCATAGATATGAGTAGATATAGAACCACCTTTTCTAGTAAGGAAATGTACACGACTATCCTTAAAACCACAAGTGTCTATAATTGAAAAGTAATTATTTCAAGAGATTCTAGAGATAATCCGGGTTACTACCAAGATATCAAAGCTTGTAGCTCTCACTGAATTACAGATCATTACATTAACTCATTATTCAGTAATTACGACACTATGCTCCCACTGGATTTGACAACATTATAAGTGTTTCATAACCAGTAAAAGTAAATAGTGTTCTATTTACTATCCTACACCTTTGAGGAATCCCATACGTAATAATTACTTAGGTACTCAAAGAATGTATTCTACTTGTAAATGATGGAATATCCATCAATGCAATTAACTTGGAAAAAAATTTTGGTCATGCAATTTTTTCCTCAATAGGTCCACCATCCCCACAATGGTATGTAGCACCTTTAAACGGTTAAAGCACAACAACTAGACAAATCATTCTAGTTTACCAATTTTGCGATAACTAGTCTAGCTTCTAATTTTAATAACTCATAAAATGTGCAAATTTCTTAACTACTAAAAATTTGCTACGAGTTATTTCTTAGAATTTAGACAATTCTAATTTTCCTATTGTACCTTTCTCATTCATGAAAAGGAATAGGATTAAGTCTCACTCTTCTCAAAGAAAGTAAACTAGGTTTATTCTTTTAGTAAAGTTGACTCTAGCCAAACCCCTACGGGTGTAGATCAATTTACTACTAAAAGAATGCCCCACGTTTACGGTTTTAACGTTGCCTTTAATACATTAAAAGAATTTTCAAAATTCAATTTTTGGTATTTTTGATAATATGATTTTTCAAGAAAATTAAACACCCATGTTAAATAAGATTTAACCATTTAATTTTCACTGAAAACTAGGATCCAAATTGACATAGTTTCATCACATCAGCTGAGGCTGCTAGCAATAAAAGTACTCAATAAGGTACGAGTCGAACTCAATTGCCAATCTCAAATTGTAATTCCTAGAGTTATGGGATTTACATATTTTGCCAACCTCAGTTGCAAATGTAAGCATGTTTTATCCCCATCTTTATGCCTTGACATAGTTTCATCACATCAGCTGAGGCTGCTAGTAATGAAAGTACACAATTAAGTTAACCAACTTAAGAAACTGCAAATTACCATAGTTTCATCACATCTGCTTAGGCTGCTAGCAAAGAAAGTATGTAATTTACCCTTTGATTACCATCCTTTGAATCATCACATCAGCTGAGGCTGCTAGTATTGATAGAATGTAATCTCAGGTGTTTCCGTTTCATTGGATGGCATATAACTTAAATTTAAGGGTATTAATTTTGATGTGTGTAATCAAAATATGTACAAAGATGTCATGCATTCATCTTGTATCATATGTTTTGTACAAAAACATTTACTCATTCATTACATTACTAAGATCAAATCAACAAAGTTTTAATTGATGGCGTTGAGAAACTTACAACTTTGCCTTAAGATGCTTCGTACATATATAATGGTTGTACTTGGTAAGTCTAATTTGACTCACAGGCGAGTGGAGAGACAGAATTGAGTCTCTTTAAGGCCACAATTTAATGCGAAACCAACCTTATACCCACTTTATAGTTTGTCAACATTAGGTCCGCCTTTCGACCATTTTTGTACAGTTGCATCAATCAATTAAAAGTTTAAGATTTTTAAAGCTTAAAAATTATATGTTGTAAATTATAAAATTGCTAGTCTCGCTTGGGAGCAAATTACCGTGCAAAGCGAACCACTGTCGGCATATAAGACTTTGTAATATATAATTTACCACATAAAGGTTTCATAGTTATTAGGTCAATTTATTTTTTATTCTAAAAAGAGTTAATTGCAAAAATCATCCTTAAAGTTTGACGAAATTGCAGATTTAGTCCAAATACTGAAAAATTGCAAATATAGTCCTAAAATGAAACTATTTTGCAAAATTTGGTCCCAGCTTTCTAACTCCGTTAACCGACGTTATCTTTTCAGTTAAATGTTTGCATCGTTAGTCCCTCCGTTAGTTTTGTTTGCATCGTTAGTCCCTCCGTTAGTATTTTCGTCTGACTTTTAACTTTTTCGTCCGATTCTTTACGTTTTCGTCTGAATTTTTACATTTTCGTCCGATTTTTTACGTTTTCGTCCGAATTTTTACGTTTTCATCCGAATTTTTTCGTTTTCGTCCGATTCTTTACGTTTTCGTCCAAATTTTTACGTTTTCGTCTGAATTTTTACGTTTTCATCCGAATTTTTTCGTTTTCGTCCGATTCTTTACGTTTTCATCCAAATTTTTACGTTTTCATCTGAATTTTTATGTTTTCGGCCGAATTTTTACGTTTTAGTCCGATTCTTTACGTTTTCGTCCAAATTTTTACGTTTTCATCCGAATTTTTACGTTTTCGTCCAAATTTTTATGTTTTCGTTCGAATTTTTATGTTTTCGTTCGAATTTTTACGTTTTCGTCCAAATTTTTACGTTTTCATCCGAATTTTTACGTTTTCATCCGAATTTTCATGTTTTCGTTCGAATTTTTATGTTTTCGTTCGATTCTTTACGTTTTCGTCCAAATTTTTATGTTTTCGTTCGAATTTTTTCGTTTTCGTTCGATTCTTTATGTTTTCGTTCGAATTTTTACGTTTTCATTCGAATTTTTATTTTTTGATAACCCGATAGACCCTATTTCTTATAGGGTCGGGTTGCGGGTTAGTTTTTAAATTTATAAAAATTTATAAAAATTCAAAAAATTTATAAAAATACAAAAAATTTATAAAAATTCGAAAAAATTTTAAGAATCCGATATTTTTTTAAAAATCGGAAAAATTAGAAAAAATTTATAAAAATTCTAAAAAATATATAAAAATTCGAAAAAAACTTATAAAAATTAAAAAAAATTATAAAAAATCGAAAAATTTTAAAAAATTCGAAAAACTTTATAAAATTCGGTTCAGTTTTCGTGTTGACCTTAATAACCCGAATTACATATTTATATTTTCGTTTAACTATATAAATTTTTAGCACAACAAAATTTAACTTAAAAGTATTATGTTACCTAGAGAAAAGAGTTTTAAAAATTTGGATGAAAACGTAAAGAATTCGAACGAAAACAGAAAATTCGGTGAAAGTAAATTGGACGAAAACGTAAAGAATCGACAAACGTAAAATTCGAACGAAAACATAAATTTGGACAAAACGAAAAATTCGGAAAAAAATTTAACGTAAGAATGGACAAACAAAAAAATTTTAAATTGGAACGAAAACGTGTAAAGAATCGAGACGAAAACAAAAAATTCGGATGAAAACGTAAAAATTCGACGAAAACGTAAAGAATCGACGAAACGTAAAAATTTGGACGAAAAGTAAAGAATCAGACGAAAACGAAAAAATTCGGACGAAAACGTAAAAATTCGGACGAAAACGTAAAAATTTGGACGAAAACGTAAAGAATCGGACGAAAAACAAAAAAAATTCGGATGAAAAGTAAAAATTCAGATGAAAACGTAAAAATTTGGACGAAAATGTAAAGAATCGGACGAAAACGAAAAAATTCGGATGAAAACGTAAAAATTCAGACGAAAACGTAAAAATAAATCGGAAATCGAAAAGTAAAGAATCGGACGAAAACGTAAAAATTTACAAAAATAAACAAAAGGATGAAAAGTAAAATTTCAGAGAAAACGTAAAAATTTGGATGAAAAGTAAAGAATCAGACGAAAACGAAAAAATTCGGACGAAAAGGTAAAGAATAGGACGAAAACGTAAAAATTTGGACGAAAACGTAAAGAATCGGACGAAAACGAAAAAATTCGGATGAAAACGTAAAAATTCGGACGAAAACGTAAAGAATCGGACGAAAACGTAAAAATTTGGACGAAAACGTAAAGAATCGGACGAAAACGAAAAAATTCGGATGAAAACGTAAAAATTCGGACGAAAACGTAAAGAATCGGACGAAAATGTAAAAATTCAGACGAAAACGTAAAGAATCGAACGAAAAAGTTAAAAGTCAGACGAAAATGCTAACGGTGGGACTAACGATGCAAACAAAACTAACAGTGGGACTAACGATGCAAACATTTAACTGAAAAGATAACGTCGGTTAACGGAGTTAGAAAGCTGGGACCAAATTTTGCAAAATAGTTTCATTTTAGGACTATATTTGCAATTTTTCAGTATTTGGACTAAATCTGTAATTTCATCAAACTTTAAGGACGATTTTTGCAATTAACTCTTCTAAAAATTACCCTCTTTTTTTGCTTACAATTCAATAATTTAAACAAAAAACAAGTAATTTAATAAAAAAATAAATAAACACATAATAACACATATGATCTTAACCATTAAATCATATAGCCACATGCAAACCTTTTGATAAATCCTATTAATAATCTATATGTTAATTATAATGTATATAATTACTACGACTCCCATTGGTTTTCGAGAGCATTGTACCCAATGGATCACAGACACCAACAAGTTGGCCGCGTAAGCCTTAATAATTATATACCACATTACACATAACAGATTCATTAATTTAATAATTAGGTTAACCCTAATATTAGATCTATCTAAAACATGTAGTAATTACATCAACTTCCATGACAAAACATGCATGTTTTTGTCATGAATTCCTCAAATAGCACTTATTATCATGTCACAACATATAATCAAGTCTATTCTAAGCATATTCAATTAATGACATAACCTAGTATCCATTAATTCAATCACATAAAATTTACATGCAACCTAGGGTTTCTACAAGTTTTACAAAACTAAAACCCTAATTATAAAATATTAGGGCAATCGACCCATATATTAAAATTTTAGGGTTTACTAATTTTTAAAACCCTAGAACACCAAAAACATGTATTTAATCACAAAGATTCAATTTTATGTGTTTTAGTAATTAATTACATAGTATTAACGGGCTCTTGATGCCACTGTTAGAATATGTGAATCATAACAAATATATAAACATATAACATGTACATCAAAGCATATGGCAGCGGAAACAGGATCAATATACTAGTACTTAATTAACTAAATAAAGGAATACGCGTACCTTTGATTACTAGCTAAACAAGTAATCACGTGAGCAAGATCCGGTAAAACCTTAACTTAGGGTTTAGCAAAAGTCGACCTTTCCTAGTCGAATGGGGAAAATAACTCAAGCTAAAGTAAGCTTGATCTCCGTTCTTGTACACACGTATTACTAGCGTCTCAATGTGAAAAGCTAGGTTCTAATTCCACGAACAAACCAAACACTTTGATGTGAATGTTGGATCAAAAATCTCAAGGGGTTTGGGATTGTCGACCGGTTATACACAAGAGGGAGAGAGGAGAGAAATTTGGCTTGCTAGAGAATTAGATTAGTGAACTATGAATACAAGGGTTTGTATTTATAGACTTCACAAATCTTTCTCTCCAAGTTAGGGTTGGATTGGGTCTCCTAAACCCTTGTTCGGCCGTCCATATGGATTAAGAGGGATTCTAGATCCTTCTTGGTCCCTAATTTCATCTCTAGTCCCTCAAGTTAATATTTAACGACCGTTAACCAAACCCCGTTAAATACTAACGACCGTTAAGTGTTCATTTCGTGAAAATTAATAATTAAATCATAACTCATTATATTAATTATTAAAACATTGAAACTCATACGTAATTTGTGCAATCCCGAAGTCTCGTGTTCGAAACTGTTCATACGTATATTAATTTATATCCATACCTCTAACAGGAGGATCCACCGAAGTGAAATCTCTTGAGATTCGCTAAGACATGGAAAGTGATGATGGATCGTGGGAAGTGATGATGGATAGAGTGAACTAAGATGGCAATCGATACAACTAACTGATGATAAAGTACGCGATGGACAAGGCTTAATTTCATTGAAAATATACTCATTTCATGACTTCCATATCTGCCATGCAATATTAGCCAACGAGGTGTGAAAGTTCATACGATCTGAGGTAGAAGACACCATATCTAATAGATCCTTGACACGTGAAATAGTAGAGCCATTCATGCTGTAACAATTCGTATTTACAAATATGATTATACAATGGTGTTTATATCTAATGGATTGTTTTTTAAGCTAGATTTACAAATATGATTATACAATGGTGTTTATATAAACTTTTATAACCGATATGACATATGAACAGTGCAGCCGTATTTCACATTGGAATGTGTATATTTGAAGAGTCAAGTTGTGAATATAATGATGATGATTTAACTTCTTTTGTAATTAATGATTTAACTTCTTTTGTAATTACGATAAGTAATTATTTTTTTGACTAAAATATTTAAAAGTTTGATATCTTTCAATCTTCTAAATATATAGAAAGATTTTTGTTTGAATTAGATGTTTATCTGTTATGAATTTTTAAATTAAAATCAACATTTGTTTGATATTGTTAGAATTGATGATGTATAAAAATAATGGACTATGTATATTTAAAGTGATAATGTATTTTAATAGAACTCTAATGAACTGCTTATAATATCAGTACTAAGTCGGGAGCGTAGCAGTACGAATATAAAAAAACAAACTGGCGACATCTCAGCAGTACAACTTAACATATACGTATTGTTAATATCAGTACAAAGGACCCTTGTGTCCCCTTTCAATTTCTGAATAGCATGACCCTTGTGTGCAAACTTTCTATGAAAAGAAAATTAAGTAACTTTACAAACCAACATAATCTTGCATTAAAGTAGCAGAAATCAAACTTACAAAATAGGTTAGCAATTGCAAATTAAAATTGACATAATATAACAAACATTACATATAATTTAAATCAATTATAGTCCAACATTACATATTGTCAAATCTCATAGTACATACATTTTAAATAGATGAATAATCTTCAATACTTTTATAAACTCCAACAATTTTCTGTCGGTTTTCTTCTATGTCTTTATTACGATCTTCAATCTTCTTCTGATGCACCAATATAATCGCTTCATCTTCTTTGTTTATTTATTTAAGCCTATTGATACGGTTATTATAAAGTTCAATAAGAGTTTTTTCTGTTCCAAATTGACCAGAACTACATTTTTTCCAAATAGCACGGAGATGTCAAAGATTTGGTATTTTGAAGGCATAGAAGGAGGAGGAGTATCTCTTTCTGTTTTTGTTTCTTTGAATCAGTATTTGAAGATGATGAAGCCATTCTACTTTGATATCAGAATATAATTAAACAGTGAAAATATGATAGGAGTTGTTTGTTAAAGGATTGTATTTATAATCATTGTAAAGTCGTGTCGTTTTAAATATTAAAAAAAGGAAACTGTTTATATTCCAAAATACAACCTTCATTCAATGAATTAGGATGAATTTAAAAGATAATTTAAAAAATATATATATATTGCTATCTTTTTAATTTGCTTGGTATAGAGATTAATACTGTTCGACATTATGAGTTAACAGACCCAATAGAATTTTCATAATAAGACCACATATCATATTCTTTATTAATTGTCTTACAAAAGTAGTTCAATAAAAGTAAGGCAAATAAATGAATAGATACTTAAAAAGCCGATATAGGCTTATTTTTATGAATGCAATTTTTCTAAAACTTCTTAAATAAGGCATAAATAAGCTAAACATAAACAGCAGTACCAACTTTGATGTTTGTACTACCCCTTTAAAATTCGTACTGCTATATTTTTTCATCAACAATGATGCCTATTCAATTAATTAACTATGTAACTATTTAACACATACATTGGATGCAAAGCAATAAATTGATAATAATTTCAAATGTAACTGAAAATCCTATGGATGTAGTCAGAAATCTACCAACATTAAACATTTAAAAAAAATTAAGAAATATTATTGTATACGAAAGAAACTACAAACAATAATAATTATCCACTTGTTTCTTAACATCGTTTATCCTCTCTTGATACTCTAATATTTTTTTCCTTCGTTGATCAATAGCCTCTTTACATTCCAATACTGTTTGCTCATCGCTTACGATTTCTGCTTCCATCACTGCTATTAGTCGCCTAAGCTAAGCAATATATCGTATTGGTAGAAAATACCTCACAACCCCTTGGCCTCTTTTTGAATCTGATGAGGGTTCTTTTGGTGGGGAAACACTTCTTGGGCGTTTGTTTGGCGACTTTGATGGGGAAAAAACTCACGAACCATTGGATTTTTTTTTTTTTTTTTTTTTTTTTTTTGTTTTGTTAAACGAGAGTGGAAAAGGGTTGTAGATGTTTAATTGCTTGTGAGATCGAATTAGCATTTATAGATGGCGAAAAGTTGTATAATCTATAATGAATATATTTTAAATTTAAACAAAATTCGGTATACCATATTTATCTATTACTATATAATAGCATATAAGTTAACAAAATATTAGCATTCGATAAGTAAGAAATGAATTTTATTTATTTGATTTAAATATAACCTTATATTCGGGAATGATGTGCGCATATCATATATTTAGAGTATAAAATAGTCGAATTATTTGCATTTATTAAAATGGTGAAACACCATATATAAAAAAGTTAAACAAATAACAAAAAAACATTTATAGGATATATATATTTAACATTTCGTAAACCAAATTTAGAGAAAATTCGTTAGTGTAGTCAAAGTGTTTATTAAGGGATATATATAATTTTATAAATTATGTGAAATCTTATTGTATTAACAGTAATATTGATTCACAATTATGAGTTAACCGAATTTTTTTTATTCATAATGATAAACGTTATCAATTATTCAAGATTTGATAACAGCCGAAATACACTTTATATCATAAACGTTTCATGGATTAACCAACCAAAAATGATTGAAAATCATGAAAATCAAAGTAATTCATTTACTATTTAAACTGAAAGAAATTAAACTTGTGAACAACGACTACTAATAAGATGATGAAATTTCAATCTTCATCACTGAAGAAGTTTAAATCCACAAAGTAGTCACTAGTTACCTCATGACCCATCTCGCGTATTTCGTTAATCATAGCTTCTGCTTTTAGGACCTTCGACTTAACGCCGTTGAGAACTTGTTGAGACTCTTGAGGATCTCCGACATTTAGTTTAAGCCAGTCGAGGAAAATAGATTCGTCTAACTCATCTATTAAATCAAAAGTACAAGGACTAATAAACTTAATATGAAAACATAAATTGATTTAAAAAATATTAGAAAACTTATATGCGATACCTTTACTACTTTGAGAAGGTCCACCTTCTTCAAAGACTGATGCAAGAAATCTCAATGCATCGTCCACCTTAGTATTTGGCTCTTTATTGTATCGATCACGTACTCCATCTTCCATCTTTGGTTGTGTCACATTTTTTTCATGAACGGTTTGATCTTCGCATTCTGAATCATTGTGAGGCGCACGTGAGTTTATATCTTGAAAGGTTTTAGGGTTTGATGATGCCATGGGAGGAATATATGTCGATGGATGTTATTCTTTTACCCATTATATAGTTTTTCATTGATTCGAAATGGTTATTACTGGACTGGTTTTCTTGGGCTAGAATTTTTTTTATATTTATTAAAACAGATATATGGTGTTTATTAAACCATACAGAAATAACCATGCTCTTATTTTCAAATTTAGCATACATGGAGTATAAATATATTTGTACACAATATATGGTGCTTATTAAACAAATCAGAAATAGCCACGCTATTATTTTCAATTTTAGCATACATGTAGTATAAATATATTTGTACACAATATGTAAAGTTATTGTCTCTTTATCTTGTAATCAGCTCCATAAATTTGCTTCTTCATCTTTGTGATAAGCTGATATACCATCTCACTCCAACGTTCAATTTGAAGCTTGACAGTCCCATTGAGCATCATATCAAGTGTAGTCTTGGCCAGGGGATAGTCCTTTTCTACCAGCATGTGAATTCCAACTCCTCTCATCAATACTGAGTGAACGCCACATGATTACTGTTAGTTTAATTCCCAACAATCCTCTCCTAAACTTATGAGTTCTCTGCAAATCACAAAGTTTTTCGAATTAAACTCCAGCTTTGATGATGGGGGGATACTTCCAAACACTTCACCTTCTTTTCTTCTTCAGGGCTTGTGTCTCTTCCTTTCAAACTGATCATATATCCTCTGAATTAGATTTTGAACTACTTCAGAATTTTCTTCACGTCTGAGCTTTGAAGAAATCATCACTGCAAGTACTTCATAACTTAATGGATATTCCAGTTCAGCTAACATAAAGATATCAACTCCACCTTGTGTTGACAAATGATGAACATTGCAGGTACCATAGAACTCCCATACAATAGATAGATCATACCAAGGAAAATTCCAATAAACATCTGTAGGATCTGGTTCATACAACCTCTTGAATTCAACCCAAAGCTCTTGCTCTTTCACATCAGACTTCTTCTTTGTTTTGAGCTTATCTTGAACTAATCTCCATAAAGTATCTAGATCTTCTCTATCAAAAGCTCTCAGCAAATTTTCGAAATTCTTGTACACTGCTGTCTCTCCACCAACTCTAGTAACCTTCCAAGCTTTTCCAAATTTGTCTCTGTAAATCTCCCAGTCCATTATTGGATGTCTAGCTTGAAGTGGATCAACATGTAGAATCTCTGGCACTGTAACTAAAATTTTGCTCATCTGCTCTTGTGATAATTCTACTTTTTCTGCTAATGCTTCCACTTTCCTAGGTTGTTCTTTCTTAGCAGTCTTAAGCCTTTTTGGTAATCTTTCATATTGGTCCATAGGAATTTTAATTTGAGCTCTTCTGTATGCATTGTAATACAGAAATTCAATTTCTTCATTTGATTTTCCCTTCAACTGAACTGCCTTCCACCCAGCTTGATTCCTAAGATACATCTTCATCCCACTGATGATTTGTGCCTTTGTTGGGTTTCTCTTTCTCTTCTGACCTTGATTATTTCTAATAGTCTGCATTATCTCACTATAGGCTTCTTCATCACTCCTTGAGTTAATAAAATCATCAAGCAGAGCTGACCTTTCTTAAACAGTGAGGCTTTCATCTGCAACTAGTTCTATAGCCTTTGCCCTCACAGCTGGATCAGAATCAATCAGTTGTTGTATTTGCTCTTCATGTGATTGTTGTGCCACAATAGCATCTGAAGCTACTATCTCCCTTTCCAATCTCTGAGCCTCCATAAAGCTTGCAACTTCATCTTCATGAACCTTTCTTGCCAATTCTTCATCCAAATCCATTTGAACTTGTGTTCTTGGCTTAACTTTATTTTGTTGCTCAGCTTCCTCTACTGTCATAGGTGCCTTTCCTTTTTCTGCCCTCTTTCTTTCATAATCTGAAGCCTCGGCAGTACCTTCTTCCATGCCAGAAGTTTGTACTGTTACCTCTGCGCCAACAGTACCTTTTTGAGATATTTGAGCAGTATCATGAACATCTTCGAACTCTTCAAGATTTACCAACTCAGTACCCTTTTCAATAATCACATGCTTTGTATCTTGATCATCATCCATATGCATGTCACCACCATTTCCACCACCAGTACCCTCTTCATCAAAATCTATTTGCCTCCCTTGAGTTTCATGAACTTGCTCTGTCTGTCTTTGCTCTTGATCATCACCAACTGCTAATGGAACTGATTCATCCTGTTATTCTCCTTCAATTTCTTGCTTCTTAAATTCCTCAGACTCCAGCAACTCTGCTCCTCTTTTCACACCTTTGCTGGACTCAGTTTCAATCACAAACCCTGGGTCAAAAGGCTAATGAAGTCCTGTCCAAGCTTCAATGTAAGCCTTCTCAATTTCTTCATTTGACATTCCTTTGAAGTAGCTTTGCTTCCAGTAAGCTTGATGTTTCAAGTAGCTTCTCATAAAACTTAATTGCTCACTCCTTGAAGGAATTTTCTTCTTATATGCTTTTGTCTTGTTATGCTTTCTTCTGAGCTCTTGCAACACGTCATTAATAGCATCATTTTGTTCTTCAGGAGTATACATTGCTCTATCTTCTGCTTGCACTTCTTCAGACATCCTTTTATCAGCAAGGATCTGAGCAGCTTTCTCTTCCTCCTCTGTTTGTAACTTTCTTTCCATCATGTGAGCAACCAATCTAGATTCTTCCATCGATCTGTCTTCCTCAGCCACCCTTTCTAGTTCTTCCTCATGATATTTCTGAGCCAAATCCTCATCCAATGCTAGGTGTGCTTTCTCCTTCTTTGACAATTTTCTTGATGGTTCTTGCCCAGTCATTATACTTTTTCCCTTGCCTGCCTTTGATTTCCTTGGTGTTCTTGTATAAAATGCACTGGCAGTACCTTGATACTCAGCATCCATTAAACTCGGCAGGCTAGTAGTACCTTCAACACTTGTAGTACCTTGCTCTGTCTCAGCAGTACCTTCAACAAATCCACCAGTACCTTCATCAAACTGAGCAGTATCATAATCCATCAGCTCTTCTTGCCTCCCCTGAGTCTCATACTGCTCTTGAACAATAGAAACATCTGGATCTTGGTCAATCTAGATAATCTTCCTCCCCTGTTTGGAAGATCCCTCACCTTTATCTGCACCCTGACCATCTGATGAGCTTGATGAAGAAGATGATTCAGTAGATGCTACCATGTAAGCTGACCTCTTTCTTTTAAGTGTCTTGACCTGTTGTTCCAATTTCTTGACTTTATGCACCAACTTTTTATGCACATTGCTAAACAACCTTTTGTGAGAAGTGAGATCAGCCTCCAAAGTAGTAACCTTCTCAGATAATTTTGAATTGTGAGAAGTGAGATCAGACTCCAATGCAGTAACCTTCTGAGACAATTTTGTACATGTTTCCATCAATACCTTAAGTGGCTGTCTGCCCTTAGCACTCCTTGATGTGTTACCTTCATAGAGAGGTGCATCATGGGGCACATACTCATAGTCCACCATATGGTGAGTTTCTGAGCCACCCAATATTTCGTGTTGGCTTGGGATTCCACCAATAGTACTGGGTTCATAGGAACTTGGTACTGTTGGTGTTGCCATAGATTGGATCTTATGTACGTTACTTCTGTCCTGCCCAGCTTTTAAACCTGAGACAGTAGAAGCAGCCCTTTCTATACTGACAAATCCAACCTCATCTACTACATGGGGAGTTGTAGGGTCTCCGTGCTGTGGAACAACAGAGCCCTCTCTGGATATAGACCTATCTGGTGATGAGTTTGGTTATGAAGGTGATTGTTCTAGTGTTGTGGGTGTGTGATGGGGATCAACTGGGCTTGCTGACCCTTCACCCTGTACCTGTAGCATAGAATCAAATAAAGGAACCTCTTCCCCATTATACCATTTTGAGGACATCTTCATATTACTGAAAAGTTTTTGGAAAAGTTTGGGTGTGGGATAAACATTTTTATGAGGAAGAAGTTGATGTTTCCCTTTGTTCAAAATACTTTGTATGAACTTGGAATATATCAAAAATTTTGATTTGCTATCAACATTTTTAACCATGCCTTCAAAGATAAGTTTAGAAAAATTAAAAGTTCTGTCAGTGGCCAAGCAGATGAGAGCAGTCGCGATATTGCTACTGAACTGTTCCTATGAGGTTTTCTTAGGACTGAGACAGTGAAGGATGATGTGAATTAAAAACCTCCATTGTGGGGAAAAACTACCTTTTTGAAAAGTTAAAGATTGTGATCAAATGTTGTACCTCATTCTGGTTAAACTTTCAAAAATTTCTGTGTTTGGCATAGAACTAATACCATTTGAATCATTCAGTCGGAGATGCCGCCTGATTGATGATTCAGTAAGAGCGATAGATTTACCATTCACTGTTGCAGTTAATTCGGTGTCACCATTTTCAAATGTTTTGACAGTAGCAGTCTGCCAAAACTCTTTGATTTGGGAGACATATATAGTGGGATTTAATGTTAAAGAATACCTTATGTGAGAACCATTTAAAAAGTCGAATATATGATGGAATTTGGTGGCATCCTCTACTTTTTCCAAATAAGCTACCATGTTGTGTTTATCGGCAAAGGTTAAAGTAGCCATGATTGTTAGTAAATTATTGATTTGACTGCTGGGATTAAAGTAATTTAGGTTAGAATGTAGGTTGAAGAAAGTGAATTGAGATATTATGAAATACTTATGAGGGTTTCTATTGGACCGACTTCAAGTAAAAGATAACTTTTGATTCAATAAAGGTGAATATAAGATATTAAAAGTAAAAATATCCAAAAAGTAAACCCTTAAGATAAATAATTATTAATAAGAATATCAACATAGTCCTCAACGGCTATTTTAATAAAGCTGTAATTTCAGCCCAATACTAACGTCTATCCAGCAGTACAAATATATTCATACCGGTACTAAATTTTTAACTGGCAGTACTAACCTTTTGAAAAAATTTGCCGTAGCAGTATGAAATCTCAACCATGACTTCTAGATCTACTTCCAGGTATGTCACTCTCAAACATTCATCTATTAAAGAGACTTTATTTTTATGTAATTTTAAAAATACAAAGTAATTAATAAATTATGTTAGCTGATAAAATACCTCGTAGGCTTTTATTCTCCTGATTATCCCTTGCTGCTTCATTCAACAATGTAAATTAAAATGGACTTAATTGTTAATCCAATAAATATATATGAATCATGCTAATACAATAAATATGAGTTATGCAATGAATGTTTAATATGTTTAAAACCATGCATATTTAACTGTTAATAAACAAACTATCTGTTTAATCGAGTATAATGGTGTTGGTTGCCTCCTTTGCTGCTGTTGGAATTTTGTACCCAAATAGTTGTTGATGACGTCTGGAAACCTAATCATACACGTGGTGTTCCTTTAGCAATTATGTCACACCAGTACTAACTTGAAATTTAGCACTGTTCCTTTAAACTCATTATAGCAGTGTTAACTTTAAAGTTAGTACTGTTAATTTAAACTTATTACTGCTTAAGCTTTTTAGTAACATATAATTCAACAATATATATGCAGTTCATAATACGGTTCATATTCATGAACAAATAATCAATGTTTAATTCATAATACGATTCATATTCATAAGCGTATCATTAATTAAATACAAATTATATGTAATCAAATTACTCAAGAACACAATACCTTTCAAACAACTTTCAGAACTTTTGTTTCTGCATCTTTGATTAGGGTTGCTATGTAGATCCGAAGTTAATGAGGTATATATAGTGCAAAATTTAGGGCTACAATTATGTGAATTATAGATATCTGTAAACTATTTTTGGAGATAAAAGATATCACAGAATACATTCTAAACTTATCCTCATACGAATCAAACTGCAATAGGTATGCTATTCGGATTAAGCTTCCCAAATAAGTGTCTATCCTTCCTTGCGTTTATAGATTTTAGTTTGTAAAACAAATACAAAACATTGTGTTAGTGCAGTGGTTAAGATGTGATTAGCACTTATTCACAAACCCATGTTCGAATCCATGATAATGAATTTTTGAACAAATAAATTCTGGAATTCACAATGTAAAATATTGCTTACGTGACTTCATTGTGATGACATGGAATAAAAATATGATGAGGTGGTATTCCATGTCATTGACGATGTCATATACTTATATATATGTTATAGATATATTTGAAAATGGGAGGCAAATCCTTACAAAATCTAACCAAACCCATCCCCCCTCTTACTCCAAAAATCTGGCCGACCCCCCCCCCCCCCCAATCCCTCTTTTACTACTTTGAAAAAAATTAAATTAATGCAATTACTTACCACCTTTTATAATATATATAAGTTTAGATATTTTAAGTATAAATAGGTAGAAACTAGCACAACACATTTACACTTACAAAAAAAATCACCAAAAACTCTCTCTCACTCTCATAGTGATTGGCCAAGGTTCAAAAAAAGAGAAGAAAATTAGTTTGATCCATTTCAAGTGTTATTCGGTCTTTTACGGGTTTATATTTTAGTTACAAATCGTTTTAGAGTGATCGCTGGGGTCTATTATTCATAATCTTACCAAAAATCATCCATCATCAAGTAAGTATAAAAATAATTTTATACTTTTTGTTATGTGTTTTATGCATGTTTATGCATTTATTACGCATATTTATGCATTTATTAAGTTTAAATCTATATTTAAACTCATTTAATTACGTATATCACTTATATACATGTTTGTGAATTTTTATGATGAAAACAAGTAAATATATATTTTTCAAGGTCATTTGGAAGAGAAAAATGTATACATAAAAGTCTTGAATCATTTTTGTTTGATTTATAGAAACTATTGCTATATAGGTGTTAATATAGATTCATAATTATTTTTGCACATTTATTAGTCATTTCCTCAAGTATTACATTTTTATTATACTGTTATTATTATTTTGAAACTATAAAAATTGTTGAAGAAATTGGTAGAAGAGGTTAGGATAGATTTGGTGTTGATATCGTAAGTGATTTAGTTTCGGAAATGGATTTTTGAATATATATATGCGGAAGCGCTGCCTAAATTTCTAATTTTCAGAAAAACAATTTTTTTTTACAAGATTTAGTTAAAAAAATAGAAAATATATTTTATAACAAAAACGTGGTCGTTTGAATGGATAAAAACGGATTTATAACGAATGAGATACAAGTTTTCAAAAGTTAATAGCGATAACTATTTTTCAGAAAATATATAAGTTGCTGTATGGATTTTCAAATCAGTAGAACCGAGCTTTAAAAGATAAACCGAGTCCCCGAGACCTTAAAATGTGTTAGTATACTCAAATACCTTCTCGGGGATAGGTAGAACTTTAAAAAGCGAGCTATATCGAAGAAGTTATGACTTAACAAAGTTACCGACGAAAAACATTATTTTTGACAGTTTTTCTATTAGTGAATAGTAACCTGTTTTTATATTTAGAAATGGATTTTGGACACTTTAGGAGCGGTTTTAGATAAAATGACTTAAACAAAAGTTGTAGTGTTTTGGTTACCTATTTTAGTCGAGTTGTAAACTTTCCGAAATATACATTACCGAAACATTCATATCGTAACTACGATATATACCTGTTAAAAATTCCTAAAATAGTATATTTTGACTATTGATAGAAAATAGCGAAGTGACGTTATTTTTATAACTAAACTTATAAACAAACATGTACGAGTAATATAACATTTATAAATTGCATACACGACATGATTTTATGACCTAAATTATATCATTCATATTAGGTTGCGGTTAGATTACCGAGCCTCATTTGAGTGCACCCTTTTTCTAGTATCATATACCAGTTGTTTCAGGTGAGTTTCATAGCCCCGTTTTTCAATTGATTATATTATTTCTAAACTCTCGGGGTGAGAATACATTGCACATCATTTTTGCGGGCCCAAGTATCAAATTCATTACATAGCCTAAGTTACCTCATTGCCATATTTAGTACCCTGTTATCATGAACCGTTAATTATGAGTAAGCGCGAATGTAATGAATAGATCTATTGAGGGTGACTTCTCCGTCCGGGTTGGTAGCACCAACTTGTCATGCGGACGCATATCATTTGAAATCCTTTCTAAGTGTCTGGCAAAACACTTCCATTGGGACCATTCAAATCATGTTAAGCTTCGAGGTCATGATCTTAGGGCTATTGCATTATTTTTATGTGGCACTGTACTTGTACACTGTCATACCTTCCATATACTTGGGGTGCCGTACCAAATTATCATTTACTTAAACCTATGAACTCACCAACATTATTGTTGACCGTTTTAGCATGTATTTTCTCAGGTAATTAAAGTATGTATAACTCGTAATACCCTTAGCAGTTTGTCATGTTCATTGCCATGATTTATTATTTTTGTGATTTATTCACGCCACGGTTTTTGACTTTTTTGGGAATAAAGCCTAGATGTCGAGTTGTAATTTTTATTAAGTTTTGTGCTTGTATTTAATTTTAATTGATAATATTATAATAGTATTTTTCAATTTTAGTAAATGTAAATGACGAAAATCAAGACTGGATGCATGGAGACAAGAGTTGGTGTTTAAAGACACCAGAGACGTAGGATTATGCTCCACGTGATAAGATAATAGGATCTCGAACAAGTGGGAGCATTAGATTGTCCCTAGATGACCATTGTATCCATGTTAACTTGTGGATACAATTATAAGATTTTGGGCTAGGCTTTACATGTTATAATATTTGTGTAGTTGCGTTATTTATTGCTTTGATTATGATTGCATGTCATGTTTGATAAACATTGTTTTGGGTTTAAGGGGTTTTAAAAGTTAAACACCAAATTGATTTTAAAAGAGTTTAAATCTGTTAAATTGTTTTTAACAGAATTTTCATCATAAGTAATATGCATGTATTGTTTATGACAAGTGTTTTATGTTGGTGATTTTAGCGTCATCAAGCATTTTGTGTAATTAAGATAACCCGAGACTAAGGTGATTTCAAGTTAAGTTCTAATACAAGATAGGAGGTGCGGAGTGCACACTTGTATAAACTAATTAACTTGATTTCATATACGATGGATGGCAAAGTTTGTGACAAAAAATTTGTCACTATGACGTTGCAATCATTCAATAAATGTGACTGTTGTAAATAGTAACTATAAAAACTATTGCTATTAAGTGTCTCTGAAATCTTATTGAAAGTTGGTTACTTTAAATTAAAAGGTGTGACCATTCATGAAAAGGGGTGACTTTTCACTAAAAGCCACCATGTTTACTATATATAAACATCATTTTGGTCTTCCATCATAGAAATGAACAATTATAACAACACATACAATATTTTTCATGTTTTGCTCTCATTCTTGTGCTTATAATTTGAGTGTGCTCTTGTCTTATCCTATATACGAATTTTGTGTAACCCAAGGCACTAAATAGGGTCGAAATATTGTATTTGGAAGTGGACTATAAACAATTCAAGAATTATTCAATCAATCTTTGATTATCAAGACCATAATACCAACATTTTAACATATAAGTTACCTATAAATTTTAGTCGTGCTATCCAATTGAGATGAGGACATCCCTCTCACTTTTTGACATGGTTAGACCTAGTTTCAGTTTGGGACAGGATTTGGGGGTTGAAAATGGTCAGACCTAGCTAGCTCAACGTGTTATCGGATTCTGATTTGAGCACTAAATTGTATGGATGGTCAGAGCAGAGCTCGGGGCAAAGATAGGACAACATGACATGAATATTTTATATTCTAGGTCCTATAAAAATTGTCGCTACGAATTACGAACCCTTGTTGATTCTAAACTTTGTTCGCAAGAAGGAAAAAGGACTCATCCTTTTTATTATTACGGTTACGATATTTAAATCTAATAATGACGATAACCAAACATATACAGTAACATTATTAAAGACAGTAAGGACCTCAAAAGCAACATGGAAACATACAAGGCACCAAGTTGCAACTCAAACCAAAAGCTAAAACATTCGATGCCAGTAGAAGAAGCATCTAGAAGCCAAAACGAATCCTTAAACACGATCTAGTTTAAGAAAAAAACAGAAAGCATCTAGAACACCTAGCAATCCTATAAAAACAACCTTTGCAAACACAAAGCAAAACACAAAAACAAAAACAAAAACACACTTCATCGTATTCTTTACGTAAAACCTTAAAATAAAATTGTTCTTTTGTTTGTTAAGCAATAATGGAGGATGTTGAGACCTTTGCTTTCCAAGCAGAGATTAACCAGTTGTTGAGTTTGATCATTAACACGTTTTATAGTAACAAAGAGATTTTTCTACGTGAGCTTATTAGCAATGCTTCTGATGTAAGTCTATATTTTTAACCTTTTTATTTTCTTGATCATTAATTGCTACATTATGTTACTTTTTTTTTTTTTTTTTTTTTTTTTTTTTTTTTTTTTAAATATGTATGTGTGTGATAAATTGTTATTGTTCGTGTATTAAATTGATCATGCAGTTGTTTATGATCGATTAGTATAATGCATTAAGGTGGTGTACGTTATTATGAATGATTTATTTGTTATTGTTTCGATCACTTGTTTATGATTTGTATACATGCATCTGTTTATCTTATTTCTGGTTGGGAACTTTTTGAAGCAATTAATGTTTTATGTTTTGTATACATTGTTTGTTTGACAACATGTAATTTTTAAAAGGCTTCAAATTATTATTCATATATGTTCCTTCTACCACTAGCCCACTAGTTTTGCCAAACATGTATGTTTTATGTGTTTGAGTGTGTGATGCGATATTATGGTTTGCTTCAAAAAATGGAAGATGATTATTATGATTATCTGTATGATACATTGTTATTGTTGCGTACTCTGTACCTGTTCCGCGTTTGATTGATCGATGTTGATACGTTATTCATTATTGTTTGATCTGATTTCACTCTTCTACCGGAATTACTATGCTTTAAGCAGCTAGTGTTCAGTCGTATGACAGGGACACCAAGGGCCTGTATACTTTCTCCACTAGCTAAGAGATTCTTTAGCGGAGAGATAAAAGTTGTGTTTCTTTTTTTAGTGTAAACATAAAATAATGCTTGATTTCTGTTAGAACGTCTTACTTCATAAGCGAGAGAAATGTGGGCCTTGCCCATTCAGAGGCAAAACAAGATGATAGGACATATAAAACTTCATATAAAAATAAAAAGAAACACCCCCCAAGTGTACAAAACCTAATAAAATATAGGTTTTACAAAGTAAAAAAATCGAAAGTAATTTTTATTGTACATTGCTAGCAGCCCTGTTCTATGTTATTAGCCCTATGTTTGTATTTGGAACAAGTGTGGTTTTTCTAAAAAATCTTCTGTTGTTTTTTGTTAATTAAAGCCTTCGGTGATTGCAAGGCTGGTTCGGTTGTAGCTTACCCAATTTTACTTATTAGTGAAAATCCTTAATAATTTCGACTTGATATATGCTATGTAGGCTCTGGATAAAATCCGTTATGAGAGCTTGACTGATAAGAGCTAGTTAGATGGCCAACCAGAACTCTTCATCCACATCATTCCCGATAAGACCAACAATACTTTGACCCTTGTTGACAGCGGTATTGGGATGACCAAGGCTGGTACGTAAATCAAATCAACTGTTCTATCTAATGGTTATTGGTATGTACTTGTTGTATTGAGTAATAACCTATATGCTAATGTTTTGTTTTCAGATTTGGTTAATAATTTGGGTACTATTGCTCGATCCGGCACCAAAGAGTTCATGGAAGCTCTTGCTGCTGGTGCTGATGTGTCCATGATTGGACAATTTGGTGTCGGGTTTTACTCTGCCTACTTGGTCGCTGACAAAGTCGTCGTCACAACAAAGCACAATGACGATGAGCAGTATGTTTGGGAGTCCCAAGCTGGTGGGTCCTTCACTGTCACCCGAGACAGTGGTGAGCCCCTCGGCAGAGGAACAAAGATTACCCTCTATCTCAAAGAAGATCAGCTTGAATACCTTGAAGAACGTAGGCTAAAGGATTTGGTTAAGAAGCATTCTGAGTTTATTAGCTATCCAATCTCACTTTGGGTTGAGAAAACAACCGAAAAGGAAATTTCTGATGATGAGGATGAGGAAGAGAAGAAGGACGAAGAAGGTAAGGTTGAGGAAGTTGATGAAGAGAAGGAGAAAGAGGAGAAGAAAAAGAAGACAATTAAAGAGGTGTCACACGAGTGGTCATTAATGAACAAGCAAAAACCTATCTGGATGAGGAAGCCAGAGGAGATTACTAAGGAGGAGTATGCCGCTTTTTACAAGAGTCTTACTAATGATTGGGAGGAGCATTTGAGCGTGAAGCACTTTTCGGTTGAAGGCCAGTTGGAGTTCAAGGCTGTTCTCTTTGTTCCAAAACGAGCCCCATTTGATCTTTTTGACGGTAAGAAGAAACAAAACAACATCAAGCTTTATGTTCGTCGTGTCTTTATCATGGACAACTGTGAAGAGATCATTCCCGAATACCTTTCGTTCGTCAAGGGTATTGTTGATTCTGAAGATCTTCCTTTGAACATTTCTCGTGAGATGTTGCAACAAAACAAGATCTTGAAAGTCATTCGCAAGAACTTGGTCAAAAAGTGCATCGAGCTTTTCCAAGAGATTGCTGAGAACAAGGAAGATTATGCCAAGTTCTATGAAGCGTTTTCCAAGAACCTTAAACTCGGTATCCATGAAGACTCCACAAACAAGACCAAACTTGCTGAGTTGCTTCGATACCACTCGACCAAAAGTGGTGATGAGATGACTTCCTTGAAGGATTACGTGACAAGAATGAAAGAGGGTCAAAACGACATCTATTACATTACAGGTGAAAGCAAGAAGGCTGTTGAGAACTCACCGTTCCTTGAAAAGCTAAAGAAGAAGGGGTATGAGGTTCTTTACATGGTTGATGCCATTGACGAGTATGCTGTTGGTCAACTAAAGGAATTTGAAGGGAAGAAGCTTGTTTCTGCTACTAAAGAAGGGTTGAAACTTGAAGAAACTGAAGATGAAAAGAAAAAGCAAGCAGCTTTGAAGGAAAAGTTTGAGGGGCTATGCAAAGTGATCAAGGATGTTTTGGGCGATAAGGTTGAGAAAGTGGTTGTGTCTGACCGTGTGGTTGACTCTCCTTGCTGTTTGGTCACAGGCGAGTACGGGTGGACTGCTAACATGGAAAGGATCATGAAAGCTCAAGCTTTGAGGGACTCAAGTATGGCTGGATACATGTCTTCCAAGAAGACAATGGAGATCAACCCTGAGAACCCGATCATGGAAGAGTTGCGGAAGAGAGCTGAGGCTGATAAGAATGACAAGTCTGTGAAGGACTTGGTTCTGTTGTTGTTTGAGACTGCATTGCTGACTTCTGGATTCAGTCTTGATGAGCCGAACACGTTTGGGAACAGGATTCTGTTGGGATTTTATAATCATGTTAACCATTTAACTACGAGTACGCAGCGGATAATGGATCTAGTTTACAATTATAGTTAACACGTATAATAAACAAATTAAAGGAAAAAAGAAACATGAAAAGTAAATAGAAAACTAACCCTCATAGACACCAGCAAATGAAACAAGTGATTAAAACAATCACCTCTACGAGTGCTCACACAAACACGTCAAACAAATACGTAACGATGCTAGTCGCTTGCTTCACATATACAACCAAACAAACTTGTGTTCTTGTTGTAGCTTACTCGAACCAAATCAAATCCCAAAGAGGAATACGTTTGATTTGCTTAAAGGAGGAACGAGACAAAACAAAGAATGAATTCTTTGTTAATAATATATCTTTGCTACGGTGAAACAAAACAAAAGCCAATATTGTTTTGTGTTGTCAGTAGCCGTATATATTGACCAAAAGAAATATAATAATTTGCTTTAGGTTTTTAATTGTGTCGTGTGTATGTTTTGATCTACGCTTTTGTGAAGCCCTAAGGGGTGTTTATATAGAACCCCAACTTGTCTAACAAGTTATTGTTATTCACTCCATTAGTTTGTCAAAACCGACACATAGCCCCCCTCCTAGATCCTTCCCATAACTGGCCACATTGGAAGGAGATCCAGGAGTTTCGTTTTCCAACATCCAAGTCCCTCTCTTTTATATTTAACATATATTTAAATTAGTTAAAGCGTCTAACGATTTAAACTAATAACCGTTAAATTATTTCGTGAAACATATTAAACACTTAATAAATATAACAAGTATATATATTAATTATTTAATAAATGTACTCTTCGTGTATTAACGTGTGTGCCCCCAATAGGCTCACACATTTCTAGTCGTATAACGGCTAATCTAACTACCATAACCCAACAGCTCCCACTTGGGAGTTGGAGTAGCAGACACCATATATACCAACGACGGAAACGTCTAGCAACACTCACATTCGTTATTGAACTAGAAATGTCTGAGATAAAGTTTCAAAAAATATCCTCAATAGCATGGTTATTTATTTCTTGCTATATATCATCCTTGTTATAGATACC